>BLKR01001972.1:0-233574 GCA_011170035.1 Teleogryllus occipitalis
CTCTCTCTCTCCCTCTCTCTCTCTCCCTCTCTCTCTGTCTATATCTCTATCTATCTACATCTATCTATATCTATCTATCTATCTATCTATCTATCTATGACACTTTGCAGCGCCCGTAGTGATTGACGCCTTACTCGCATGCCGAGGACGACGCGTGACATAGTGATCCGACAGCTAACTTTCCACTTGGATGCCTGGGTTAAAATTCCGGTCGATCCATGCGGAATATGAACAGTTCGGGCAGGCTTTATCGGGGTTTCCCCTCTTCCTCTTATCTCATTTCCGAGAACCCCTTAGCAGCCAAGTTCATTCCATCTAAACGTTCTCATCTTTTTCGCGTCCTGTTTCGCTTACATTTGTAGAGGATAGTCGTGGAGTTCAAGTAACGCCTGCTAGTTCATGAGCGACATCGAATTTTGAAATGCACTCGACGGCACATTACTCGAAACACCGTCATTTTTCTGTCAAATTTCATACAATATTCAGAGACAGGAAGTTGATACATGAGCTGTAATGAACCACGTATATAGAAATACAAAACACAAAATTAAAAATTAAATATATTAAAATAAGTGTAGTAAATAAATGAGTAACGGTAAATGTTTTCCAGTAAAATATGCAGAATAATTAGAGGTTTATAGAAGTAACATTTTTTTAGAAAACAGGTAAAATAAGCAAGAAACACATCATAAAATAATGTTTTAATAATTGGAAATTTAGTGTTTCACGTTCGCAAACATTTGCATTTGCATTTGCATTGAAATTTGGTCCATAATGTTCATAGATGAATGATTACGGATGGAATGGATGAAAATTGAATGATAACGGATGTACAGTAGGTGGAAAAAAATATTAGGAACAGTACACATTTTGCATAATTTCTAGTTTAAATCGTTGTTGTTGCTGTTTTCGTTTTTTGTCTTTTTGGCAAAGGATTTGGTTTCGTCTCCAAGGATATGATTTGTAATATTACTGTTATCCTTACTATTGTTTTAATAAGTGGCAACACTGGATGCATACGTTATTTAAGAAATAAGTTATAATATTTCTCATTCAGTTAAAGTTTATAGAAAACTACTGCTGAAGTGTGGACCTACAAATTATTTTTTTCTGTAAGTTTTTCCTTTCCAACATAATCAAAACGTAAGTGTTGTTTCATACTTCATTACTATTACTAAATTTTATGAGTGAATTTCATTTTAGTTTACACTGTAACATCACAACCTCCAAGTTTTTATTTTTTAGTGGAGTAAGGCTTCAGACACGTCTCCAAGGAAACTTAGAGAAATACGAACACAATTACTTCACTCCACACATCGTCAGAGAGATATAGCAACAATTGCATGTGTTTCGAAAACTGTCCTTAACAGAATAAAAATAAAAATTGATCTGAACAAACCCCTGGAAGCAAGTCGTTTGGGTAAATATGGCAGGAAAAGGATCACCAGTCTTCGTACCGATCGTAGAATCAGGGTTCTCCCTCAAAAAACGTAAAATTACTGCTGTCCGTCTGACTACGATGGTAAATGCCGAGGGAGAAACATTGTCCAAAAGGACAGTCTGGAGACAGCCGAAGAGAACCTGATGTGTCGTCGTCCCATCAAAAAACCACGCCTCGCCCAGGCCAAGAAGAAGAAGAAGCGACTGCAATGGGCCAGATAACACTGAAATACGAGTATTGCAGACTGATATAGAGTAATAATACAACCTTTTTTATATTTAAAGCACTAGAGCATTTCATCAATGATTTATGTAATACTTTTTCAGGTAAGTATCTTTGACGAATCAATGTTTCAGATTTTGGTCAACTAAAGTTCATTTGCTCAACACTGCGGTTTTACCGCAAGGCTGCTGGCCTCTGGCGGAATATACTAGGAACCAGTCTCGTAGCGACAGGCGAATAATAATAAATTATCATTATTATAAGTATGCGAATAAACTAATTTTTTTCAGACGACACATGTATTGAGAAAGCCGAGATTTTGACATTTCTGGAGATAGTGGGCAAGCGAACGTGTCATGTTGGCAACAATGCGCGAATTCTCCATAAGACTCATTGTGCCTTCACAACGTGAAAAGCAGTTATAGGTAAAATATTCAGTCACAAGTATGTGCACGTGCTTGGAATGTTTGCTGGGGGTTTGTGGAACTTACTGAAACATACATTTAAGCACGAGGGAGGTGGTTCCAGGGACTTTTCCCAAAATTGTAAAACTTCTCCGACCTTCAATAGTGACTCAAGTTGTGGGTCTAGTACAAAATGATGTACTGAGTTTATATTTGATAGAAGAGTAACAAAAACACGAGATAATGATCGCTTATACTCAACTGAATAGATTACACCAATGTACGTATTTCATCAGAGATGAAAACGGAAAGAACCCGAAAGAGGAAATGAAAAATATTGGTGTGGATACTGTCTGAAAATATAATGATAAGTACATTTCTACTTCTCCAAATATATTTTCGATTCCTGCAGGAACCTTCTCAAATCCAAACACTTCGACGAAAAACATAAAAGTACGTAGAATTATCTCTTTAGAAAGATAAATTGCGTATGTTCCCCTGAAAAAGTGCAGGATTTGGGAAAGACGCGAACAAAGGACCTAATCTCGCTGTGTCCGAACTCGCAGACCGCTGGCACCAGTGCTTTCGAAAGAGCCGTTGCCCGGGCTTTGAGAGCAGTGAATCACCGGCAGTTTAGCCCCTCCCGAGTTTCAGGATCCTGGCCCCAGCAGACCGATCGCTCCATTGAGCACACGATCAGCGAATCTCGACGAGGCGATGCCCCTGTCCAGAGCCTGGAGGCGTTTGCCAACGAACTTGCAACACGCTGCCTCCGGTCAGTGAATATTTAAATAACGCTCTTCGTAAATTTACACATAAAATATGTACATCACTTTTAGAAATCATATTTGAGTATGCACGAACGTAGCTGGATGCATTGTAAGTCTATTTGTAAAACGTGCAATTTAACAGGACGAAAAGAGTACTTTGTATGTATGGACATCAGGGCGGTTGCTCACGTCAGCTAAATAACTAGCAACACTAATTAAAGTATGTGTCAAGCACGTCTTGTAATTTTGTTGTATGTTTAAAGGCGATTAAGGGAATAAAAATTACTGGGTTTAAACGAGACATCTTGTCCTCATTTCTACGTCGATTTAGGCACTAAAAACTATAACAGGCTAGAATTGCAAACATGAAAGCATAGATACGAAGGTCAACTCTCACAAACCCCTGCATGAGATCAGTTGTGGTTGTAGCTTTCGCACCTCTTTAAGTGTGTATTCAGAAGTAACTAGTGGTACTACAGAATGGCACCACTAGTACTTTCTCGTACTAGTTAGTTTCCTCATTTCTTTGGTCTGGGCTAGCTTCCCGGACTTGCAAAATATTCTTGTCAGCTACGATCTATCGACGCCCAAACTACATTTTTGAAAAAAAATCTCAATTTTTCGGTTTCCTAGTAATAGTAGAACCAAATAATTACTTCAAGAATATTATAGAGGGGCAAAACCTCGTCCTATAAGGAAATTTTCGTTCAAGACTTTCGAGCCGTTTTTAAGAAATAGGCGTTTAATCGTTACTGTAAACGGAACATTTGAAGCTATTTTTTCACCGAAATCTTTTGAGTTATCGAAAAAC
This sequence comes from Teleogryllus occipitalis, assembly GCA_011170035.1. Taxonomy (NCBI): domain Eukaryota; kingdom Metazoa; phylum Arthropoda; class Insecta; order Orthoptera; family Gryllidae; genus Teleogryllus; species Teleogryllus occipitalis. Next base: position 3,649 of record BLKR01001972.1, read on the forward strand.
TTTATTGGAAGTCATTTGAAGCACTTCCGCTTACAAATCCAATGTGCACAAATCGGTGGAAATATGCTTATTAAAGGCGTGAGAGATATTTAAAAAAATTACATTTGTGCAATTTTTGAATAAACAAAAGAATACAACAAAATGAAATTTATGTCATATTAAACAGTTCAATTAGCAATATCCACACGAAAATGAAAAAAAGTGGAGCCCAGTTTCAGAAAGTTTTGAAAATGTCCCAGGGGCTTTACGTAAAATATCCTCATATTTTAAAGAATGTTTTTCAAAATCGTAGTGCTTCGAGTCGAGCCAGATCGACTGAGGAATATTTGGGAAAAATCTTACATATGGTTTAAGCGCAAGTGGTATGGATGGACGCTTTGAAAAAACCCTTTTTCGGGGGACCCCAAAACTTATATTTCCGTTGAAATCTCAAAATCGATTTTCCGAAGTTTTACATAACTTTCTCTAAACTACGTATATTACTCGGTATATACGTACGTAGACGACAAAGTAAAAAGATGCCCTTGATTTAGGTGCAACGTGACTCTCAGCAGGTTTCGAGTTAAAAACTGTTTCAGCACTTTCTCTGTTCACAAGAGTAATAAAAATACTAATACCGCCCAATAACATGTCTCCCCACAATCTATAAGCTTCTCACAGTAATTATCAACTCTTAAAATCTATCAACATTTAGCCAAGAACAAATGTACGACAGAGGAACAGAAAGTTTTCAAAAGGTTGCAAAGAACAATTAATAATTGACTTAGTAATTCTTATGCAAATTAAATAAAACAAATGAAACCTTTACATAGCCTATATAGACTACAAGAAGGCTTTTGACAGTATCCCATACTCATGGCTTCTTGAAATTCTTGATATTTATAAAATAAATCCGGAAATCCGAAACTTTCTTCAGACCACAATCACAGCTTGGAACACCGAGATGCATCTGAGGAAAGGTACTTCAGGGATTGTGACTGGTACCATCCCAATTAAAAGAGGAATCTTTCAGGGTGACTAAATGCACTTTGGTTTTTCGTCGCTTTAAATCCGCTAAGCAACCTGTTAAATAATGATGGAGTTACAAAACGATGCCAAAGAAAAACACAATGCTCTCGCAACCGCCCCCCCTTTTATATGAATGATATAAAACTATATGCTCCTTCAATTGATAACCTCCAAAGTCTTCTAGAAACTGTTGAAATATTCTCAAATGATATTCATATGGAACTAGTCTTGGATAAATGTCGCACTTCGCATATTGAAGAAGGTAAAATTGATACAAGAGAATTTAATGAATTAAAATACCTAATCTAGAATTCCTATTAAATGGTTCTCAACTAACCTCCAAAATTTTCAAAGGCTAATTCGGACCACAATTACAAAATATAAAAAGCACCACCCAAAATCTTGTATAGAGTGGTCTATGCTCCGGAGTAGCCTGGGAAGGAGAGTCATAATTGACAGCCAGGAACAACACTCAAAACAAATCACTCAGAGAATACTTTTTCAATGAATCAAAATTATTGATACACAAAGCAATTGGTGTTAGCAGAGACAAATCTTAGTCCTAACCTGGATCTGAACCAGGACTCTCTTCAAGAAACTACCTTTCAAACAGAAAAACAAAAGCAAGACCAGTGGTCAGAAAAACAAATCCATTGTAAAATATTTCACAATCTTCACGATCTATGCACAGATTTCTTAGCCTCTGTAAAATGGCTAGCAGATGGAGATTTATATACTGAAACCGAGGGTTTTATGCCAGCCATTCAAGATGAAGTTATTCCCACCCGAAACTACAGAAAACAAGTTCCAAAAGATCCCAAGATCCAATATGATAAATGCCGCAGATGTAATGTGTGGACGGAAAATATAGATCACATCATTTCAGGATGTGAAACCCTCGCACAGACTGATTACACAATGCGTCACAATCAGATCGCTTCCATTATACACCAACAAATTGTAACCAACTATAAATTTAGTGATCAGCATGCCCCTTACTACACGTACAAACCTGAACCTGTGTTGGAAAATGAAAAGGTCAGAATTTATTTCTATCGCACAATTTTGACACACAAGAGTGTAGAACGTAACAGGCTATATATTGTGATAACTCTCAAGGTGCCAAAAACTACTTATCTTATTGATGTTGCAGTCCCTTCGTACAGGAACATACAAAAAGCATTCTCGGAAAAATAAAGAAGTACAGCGATCTGGCATATCGAATCAAAGATCGATTGAAACAGGACCAAGTATTGATCCTCCCAATAATTATCTCTAGAAATGTTCTTATAGAAAAACACGTCAAAGAAAACCTTCAAAAACATGGTATCCCTCCAATGTTTTTAAAATTAATGCAGAAGTCTGTCATCTTAAATACTTGCCGCATTGTCCGGAACTTTCTAAATTCAGATTCTTAAATAAATAGCAAATGACACACTTGGCGATAAGCCCGTTGTTATTTTAGAACCAGGTCTTCCTCTGAACAAGCTATGTGTAAACATAAATAATAATAAAAATCCAATATATAAAAATGAATGTTGATGTGTGTGTTCATATTTTATGGGCTTCCGTACCGTTCATCTGAATGCGATAAAACTTCAACATTTGCTTGCACTTGCGCGAAAAATATAGACATACTACTAATCGCGCAGTTTTTCTTGATACTCCACAGCGGGGGGAGGGGAGAGGCGGGTTCTGTCTACGTCACGGCAGTGCAGGACTGTCAACTGTATTGACAGAAAACTCGGCGTAATCACTCGCCTTGGACTAGATAGCTATGAGAAACAACGGAAGATTTTTTTTAATTCTGAAGAAACAATTAATAGTTATAGAAATAATTGAGTAACAAGAAGGAACATGTTACGCACAGGTCGATAGAAAGAGAGACCGAAAACTAGGAAGTCCGCATTGGAAAGGATGAAGGTGGGCAGCACTGCAAACTGAGCCGTGACGTTCCGAGTGGAGCTCATATTTTCTTCCGGGCCGTGCTATGCCTGGCGGAGCGAGGACTAGGGAGCTCGAGGATCAAGAAAAAGTGCGAGCATAGTACAATGGAAATGTGCGTAAGTCCGTCGCACATCGACGCACGTTGATGATTTTATGCGTTTGCGCTGACTCATGCGCCCCTCAACAGAAGCTCTTGGCAACCCGCAGAACCCTCGGGTATTAGGCGCGTCGTCGCTGCATATTGTGCCGCTGCGATTATGATATATCGACCGGAATTATTACTTGAACGTTATCTCGGACAAATAAGAGAGAAAGATAAAAATGAAATTCCTCCAAGACGGGCCACAGCGAATGGATGCCCAAATGTGAGGGAGAACGTTTTAACGATAGGATACTTGACAACCATGTCCAAAACGGGACAGAACAAATCCATACTCGCGAGAAAGTCTTTCGTCTATTAACGTTTTGCAGAGCGTAGCGTAAAATGAGATAAACAATCACATCAGCGTGTGAAATGTAATACACTGCAATATGCAAGCATTACCGGGTCTGCTAGAAGAGAATATAAACGGGGAAAGAAAAAAGACAAGGATAGTAGAATAAAAATAATGCGTGAATGAAAGAATGGAGGAGAATAAAGCCGAAAACGAAACTGATCAAGAAAGAAAATAATGTTACAGATATTAAAAGTGTTGAATACTATGAAGCACCAGGATGCTGTATTATTTTTTATAGTTCGGAAGCTACTTTCCCTCCTTATATTTTGTTATATAGTTATTTTATTATATAGATATTTTGTTATATAGTTATATAGATATTTTGTTATATATGTGACTGACTTGATACTCCGTCATTTACGCAATATACTAAATTATGTTTGTGAATAAGAAAAATATTAAGAAATTTCTTCATTAAAACAATAAATGTAAAAGCATTGAGCGGCATTTTGTGCCAAAACTTTCGCCACCACATCCCAGTCTCGTGGTCTCCGAGGAACAGCCCCGAGTGGGAGGAGGAGAGTACGAGATTTAAATCTCTCCGAGGTGCGAACGATCCTCGATCTGATACGGCGTCACAGTTCCCCGGCGCGGCGCGGCGCGGCGCGGCGCGGCGCGGCGCGGCGCGGGGCGGCCGGTTGCCAGAGCGCGCGAGCGCGGGGGCGGCGGCGGGGGCGGGCACGTGCGCGCGTTCCAGCGGAGGGCGTGGCCGCGACCGCGGAGGTCGGGCGGCCCCCACACCCCACCCCACCCCACCGCGCCCGCAACCTGCGCCCCGGCCCTCCCCTTCCGCCACGGCATGATCTCTCCACTGCAAATGAGTGCCCTTCCGGGACTAGTGATGGCAAATTTTACCAAAACATCAATACATCAATGTTTCGATACATTGTCAAAGGGTTTTCGATGTCCATGAAAAAAAACATCGACGAAAAAACATGGATGTTTTAATAATAAACTAATAAACATGCTATTTTCCTATCCATTTTTAATTACAGTACTAAAAGGGATATATTTTATTGTTTGGTTACCAGCATGTTAGTAGTACGTTAATAAAAATTATTATCGAATGTAAAGAATAAAATTAACAATAATAAACATCGTTTTTTGCTACTTTTGCCTTTCTTCACTTTCATTCATACACCTTCGAAGTAAAACCATCCAAAATTCCCTCAAATTGCACAGGCGAAATGTGCAGCGCGATAAAGTGGATGACACAAAACAACGCTATTGCTGTGGATTACTGCTACTCTACAATGTCCCTAAAGCCCTTCATTAAAAAAAATCATGGATGTTTTTGCAACAAAATATCGATGTGAAGAAAAAATCGAAATTTTTTGCCATCCCTATTCGGGATGCTTCTCGGGATGAAGGGCGTGGCTGGGACACGTCCGCTCACCCCGCAGCTATCGTTATTTTTCTCTCCCCGTCACACTGTCTGGGGTCGCGTAAGCGGCCGACCTCCCCCGAATCGTTGATGCCCACCAACTGGGAATCCGCCTTTCAAGACATAAAAGTTACTAATTATCACCAAATGTTTCAGGTGGCTGTAGGATGTAAATTTCATACAACAAAACGTACGATATGCAGTGGATGGCCGAGATTTCAAATGTCAAGGAAAAATGAAATGTAAGTGCGCACTATACAGTGAAACCTGTCTCACGCGGTCACGTGTGGTTCCGAAGAAAATAGGGCGCTAATACTGTGAGCAATTTATCGATGTTATGACGATATGGACCATCCTTTTTTTACATGAATTTAAAACTCTTGAATATATGATTGACTTTTCCGTGTTCGTACTCCTCCTTCCTTTAATCACTTGTCATATTATTTTGTCTATTTCTCTTTAAATCTCATATTTGTTTTTCGTATTTATGTACTTCGTCGTCGATAATTTTCTCGCTCTAAAAGACTGGGCGAAGATTAGTTGAACGGAAGCCAATGAGGCTGGAAAATTTGAGTTATACTCTGGGCGCGCGTGTACACACACTCGCTCGCACATAAAAAAAATAGCGAACGCAAATTGCATTTCGATTTTACGACCTGGTCCGAACCAAGAACCCAGAGATTGAGGGTAAATAGAGACTACTCGTCGGGTAGTTTCTCTTGTATTGCATCATCTTATGTTTAAACGAGGACAGTTTAATAATTTTAGCACCTGTTATATGGAACTGCTATTGTGAGTGAAAAAACAAAGTTCGTAGTGAAACAAGAAAGTAGACAGGTATGTGTTAATTCCTCAGCAAGGGAGTAGATTACTATCTTCTACCTTTCACTGTCCACATAAGATTTACACTGGATAAGATTCTCCAGACATTGAGCAACACATTCAAGGCGTGACGCGAAAAGAAATAAAAAACCCATAATGTCGAGTTTTCTTTTACATCTTTTTAAACGTGTTCACCGGCCCCTTCGCTAAAAAAATCTTCACGTGAATAGGTAGAGATTGGAGACATTCCAGAGGTGCCTGAAGATGGTAAGCAAGCGCACTCCCGTGAGAAACAAAAGTTGCAGTCGTTGCGATACTTATGACACGCTGCACTGAACAGACAACTTTTATTATTTGCCAGCATTAGACAAAGTGTAAGGATCCTTGCCCAAATTGCGGACTCCCAGTTTCCACGAAGCATATTATAGTTGATTGCCACGTGATGGCGACTGTGAGAACAAACCTTAACATCAATGATAATCTCTACTGTATATTAAATTCTAATCCCGGTCAAAAGAAAATGATAGAACTCCTCACCAAATTTAATATGCTAAATAGTATTTAGCTAAAGACTATACATTGTCTGCCCTATGTATAAAATCTAGATTAAGGATTTGTGTACGTGTATCCCATGAAAATGTGTAACTAGTATGTGAATTTGTAAATACCGTATTTTTGTAACTGTGGTCGCCAATGACCTAGCTGTTTATAAGGCGACCTTAAATAAATAATTTAAAAAAAGTGTAAGGGCCGGTGACCTCCATAGCATACGCTAATAATGGCGTACTCTCTGAAAATAATCTCTTCAAAGACAACCATGCACGAAATTTCAAGGAATGAAATTATGAGAGCGAAAGAAACTCAGAAATTAACACATAACATTTAATCTAACAACATCAGAAGTAAATTTCCTATATTTCCAATAGTTGTTACTGTCCTTTAATGCCCTTTCACACGTTTTAACGATACAAAAACAACTTGATGTCACTATGCTACTCACAAATCTTGTCTAAACTCTCGTCGCCGTAATATTGTCCATAATATCCGTGCATAAGTTCTAGTTTACTTCTGCCATCCACTGTCTATAATAATATCTCTCAGAACATTTCTAAATTGTTCATTATTTCGTAATCTGCATATGTGCACTTCTATAACATAATCAGAGCTCCCTATTTTCATGCTCTCGGCGAGCGAGTCACGTTCGCAATTCTTATTTAATTTCTTCTCTCGAACAGTATATTCATTACTATGGAAACCGTTCGATTCCTATATACTTCCGGCCAAGTCTTCACTTGTCACTCGCAACCAATGCCACCATCACGTACCTACACAATTTTCATAGTTCCTAACCTTCTTGTCGAATAAATCTATCTTCAAAGTAATGTCTTTCTATTGTAATGTCTTTCTATTGTAATGTCTTTCGCAACGTGAAGAATATATGTTTTTAACGATATCAGTAATAATATAAGTATCGATGCGGTGAATATATAATCGGGGCATTGATACTACGTGAAGCTTCATTAGAGTGTTTGTGCAACCTCGAACGTTAAAGCAATACCGATCTTCTGCGCATGCGCAGTTCAAGTTTCGCATAAGTTTTGTGTATCTGCGCATGTGCAGAAGATCGATACTGCTGGCCGATATGACCTGCACAAACTCTGATATCAGTACATCCCTACCAGTATCAATCACCCGCTAGGAGAAATGTCTCACCAGTGAGATTTCGCTGGGAGATTTTCCACCGAATATTTATGGCAAATGTGACCATCTTCGATCTCCCTGGATTTTCTAGAATTATATATAGTTTATTTCGAGACACCTGCATCAGCGAACATGGCTTGGACCCTTTTATACGCCCTTCATGCGTCGTATTGCCCGTGGATGGTTATTAGCTTTATTACCAGATGTGCAAATGTTACATTCTCCTCCTTGCAACATGGTCCGCACTACGTTGTTACACAACTACAGCGAGAATTGCCTAGGACAGAGTTACAGAGCCGCATTCCCACAGCAACGACACTGGGAGGACAACGTGTACACGTGAGAGAATCATGCGCCCTCACGACAATCACATACTTTTAATTTACGTGCAGGCCAGAAGCGCGCGCGTCGCCTGGTCCGGCGCCGGTGCGTCGGGCCGCTTCGGGGAAACCCGCGTTAAGCCGGATGTGGGTGGAGGGTGGCGGCGCCACGCCGCGCCGGTTGGAAAAGCCCTCAGGAATCCCGGCTGGAATTTCCTTCAAAGGGACGCGCGCGGATGCGAGTCTAAGAGGTGTCGGTTGTAGCTCTGGAAAGGCTGGCCAGCGAGCTGTGTGTCGCCCGCTGCTTGTAGGGTGGGGGCGAGCCGGCGGATATTTAAGGCCGCGCCGACAGGCGCCTCGCGGGATACGCTGGGTGTCGAAAGACGAGAGGTATCTCCAGTGCAATCCTTGCACGTGATCTTCGGGTCGAAGATCGGTTTGGCCACAAGCCATGTAACTGGTGTAGTTACGGGACTCTATGTCCGACAGCTTCGCACTTCGCGTTGCTTTTTGCTGCTTCCGAAGCAGTGGTTCTGGGCGAGGCCCAGGGGACGGTCGCGGGGTTTCGCGGCTAAGAGAATTGAAAGGTTGCCAAGGGGCTAGATTTTTGTATCATATCATTGTACATTAATTGTAAAAAATCTGTAAATATATTGTATTTATTCAATCAGAACAGTCGTCTGTGTTTTTCACTCTAGTACGTCACAATATATCATATATAGGGAGAAATAATTGAAGATGAGCAAATGAAAAAGAAATCTCATCAAACAGTGGGGTATGTGGAACATATTCATTCATACTACATTCACTTGTGCCGGCCAGCAAGTTATTTTTAGAACAGCGCGTGGGAAAGTGTCACTGTAAACATTTTTGAGGGGAGTTCATGGACCCTCGTAACCATCCTTTTGTATTCGTCACATATATCGAATCACCGCAATTTTTTTAGCTTCGGCGTCACCATTACGTTCCCCATCCACCGCGACTACGTCATTGAAAGCTTCCCTCGCGGTGCCGCTGCAGGGGCGGGGCGGGGTGGGCTATCGCGTCGCGTGGGAGGGATCGGTTTTTAAAGTGGCGAGCGGTCTGGAATGACCAGGTAGACGCGCGTGATTTTTTTTATATTTATTCCTTGTTTTATCCTTCCTGTGCAGTGATGGATCGCCGGGGCGGGAGTGGGGCGCGGCATTTGTTATGGTTTCATCCGGCTGCGTGCAGGGCGGCCGGCGCGAGGAGAGGCCGGGGAAGTTTTTGCCGTGAGCAGCGGCGGGTGCTCCTCGTTGGGAATGACCGGGTTCTCACAGCGTGCGAGCGCCTCTCCCGGGAGGCCGTGTATTCACGTGTGTGTGTGTGTGTGTGTGTGTGTGTGTGTGTGTGAGCCAGAGGTGGAGAAGGCGTGCGGAGAGTACCCAAGTTGGAGTGAATCAATGCGGCGCACGCAGGATCAAACGAACTGATTAGTACCATTCTTCTTCATCTCGACCTATTAAATCGCGCGCGCTATTGTACCGCTGTCCGTAGATCTCTTCAAACATCTGCTGAGGAACGTGGAGCGTTTGCGGGGTAGCTTGTTACACCCCGCCCGGCTGGGAAAGGAGTCCAGAGGGAGGACGAGCTATTTGTGCCGAGGCATGTTCTTCGCATTCGATTGGTGAATTACTATGAAACTACGTACTATGATCAGAGAGCTTTGAGGACAGTTAGTTATTTCGACTCTCACGGATAAATAAGCAAATAATCAAACCGCTGTGCGTTTGCGATGTTTACAATCTGAGATGTTCGCTAATTAGGGAGTCTAAACTTCGGTTGGGGAACACACAGCAACAAACTGTATTAATAACCTGAGGTGCGTGAATCTTTGCTTTGGCTACGCAGGAATCGATCGATGCCCGCCAGTTCAGAGATTCTTTCCTTTCACTGAAGTAGAATGTAAAATTGGTTGCAATGAACGTCTCAGGCCCCTCAAATGAGAAGTGGCATATACCTTGAAGAGAAGAAACTGCCGTCTCTTGTTATCGATTCTTTTTCCTTCTTACAATTCGAAGCAATTACTGCACAAACACATTGAAGATAAATAATGAGAGTAATTAACGTTAAATGATTTATGTTTCTGGGCACGGCAACAGTTATGTCCTTATCGTTAGTGTAGTGAATATTTCATCTCGGGAGATGGCGGGTTTCTTCCCCGCTAAATGGCGAGGTCCTGCGCCGACCTACATGTCGGGGGGTATCTCCCCTCCAGGTATAACCCCAGTGGGGCACGCCCCAGCCGGTGCACGTTCTAAGCTCGACATCTCTACTAGTGTAGAGCAATGTGTGTGTGTGTGTGTGTGTGTGTGTGTGTGTGTGTGTGCGTGTGTGTGTGCGTGTGCGTGTGCGGTGTGAGGAGAGAGAATAGGACAAGAGAAAGGAAAGATCGCGCGCGGTTCGTCGCCCGCTTGTTAGGATACTGCCACTCAACGGCATTGCGTATTATTAATTAAGCACACACACTCACACGGAAAACCCATCAGAGCGGCCGGCCGCTGGAATTCCTCCAGTCACCGGCTGAACTCGACCTAGGTATGTTGTTAGTGTCGAAACTTCGCCGCATTCTCCACTAGTCGGGAGTCGAACTTTATAAATTCGCAGTGAGAGTCGCTGCAGTAAGCGACAATGCGGACCCTAAGCTAAGCTCAAATAAAAATTCTGCCAGAAGGTGTGAAAACCAACACACATGATATATGAAAGAAAACGCACGATAACTGCATGAATGTACAATTAATTGTATATTGAGCGTGATTTTTTATAGACATATTTGATTTAAATATCGGCAATTTGGAATGCTGTGCATCATTCAGTGCTTTTACAAATTGCCTATAGAAAAAGCATCTTCTATCTCAAACTTTGAGTAATGTAAACATGTGATTGACCCTTGCAAAACGCAGTGGCATTTCCATTGGAGCGCGTTTCACAGCCTTCAGACATGGAGCCCCCTGTTGACCACCGCTACGAGATGTTTTGAGCAAATGTCAATCACATACGTATTTTATCGGGCCGTAGTTGTATGATTGGCTGTCGAGCGTTCTCAGTGGGCTGCTCCGCCGATGGAAGTGTTTCCGCGAGCGCTCGCTCTCCGGTGCGGCAGCGGCGGCGCCCCGCGGAGAACGTGGAGAGAAGAGGAGAGGAGGGGAGAGGCAAGGCGAGGAGAGTGAGCGTGCGCCGGTGCGCGGAGCGGCAACCCCGCCAAGGCGGCGGCGGCGGCGGCGGCGCGGCGGGCAGTCCCGCGACGCGTGGGCGGCGGCGGCGTGCCCGTGAATGGGCCGTGCCCTCAGCCGCACCCACTGACCCGGCGGATGCGCGCTCCCCACCTTGGTGGCCCGCGGCCGAGGACCACCCTTTTCGCTAATCTCGTGCTCGGGGTACCACCCACACACGAGCCAACGTATGCTGTTAATTCTTTTTGCCTGCGAGATTTGAGGCACACGTTGATATCCCTTCTGAAGAACCTCGGAAAAGTACAAATAAAACGGATGGCCCTTCCAACCCCTCTGCCACCGTACAATTTCCATAGTATCAAGTAAATCACGCAGTCGTAGGTTTCGGTGCGTGTTGAGTCTGATGAGCAGGAATTTTCAGACCTTCAGACAATAATATCAAAAATGGAGTCAATAAATTCATAACAGATGGTACTTTATTTAGTCTTGTATAGCGTGTAGTACGTACCAACGAAAGAAATGTTTACATTTTATTTTTTCTAAGAATTGTAATGCTTATTCTGCTAAAAATGTTTTTCTTTAGCATAATTTACATAAAGGATGAACAAAAGTAACAAACAGCAGCAGTATTAACGTAACTCACTTGACAATATCCCTGGTATACCTGGTATTGCCGCTCTTCATGGATCGGAAAAAAATAAAGTTTCAAAATATTTGTTATATTACTTTATTTTAGATTGATGCACGGAAGAATTCACTACTCACACAGAAAACACATTACTTAAAACTCTCTTAACAAGTGTACGACTAAAATAACTCCGGAATGCTTTCAATGCATTTCGTACATCATCACTAGACATCGGATGTTTAGGCACTAAAAAATCGTCTTTTAGACGCCTAAAAAGGCACCGAAAAAGTCAAGAATAAGGGAAAAAAGGCACTGTCATAAGTTACATACCTAATAAAATGGAAAAATTGTATTTTTTGTCTATATTATTTTATAAACTTAAATGCACAAAACATTTTCCGATATATAAGCATTGTATATAAATATAATAAATGAAGGGCAAAAAAGGCCTAAAAAAGGTATTTATGCAAAAAAATAGGCATTTATGCTAAAATAAGCCAAAATAAGCATTATAAAACTTCGTCATATGCCATCATTTGTCATGATTCGTGAACATATATTATCAGCCTTTGAATAAGTTCTCTAGAAAAAATAGGCATTTCCCTAAACATCCGATGTCTAATCATCACAATACCCAGCGCCTGGGATACCACCGCTGCCAGGGAAACTCGCTCTCCGCGTTTCTCCTCTTACGGAGTGGAGTGTATTTAGTTCTCAGCGGCCGATGGCTCGGCCGGCGGCAACTGTACGGTCCATTGGCTCTGCCTCCGCGGCAACGGACCTTGACTCACCCAACAGGGGGCGACTTCCTCGGCCCGCCCCGCCCCGCCCCGCCCCCGTGCCTGCCGCCGTTGCCCCCGCGCAGCCGGTCGTTATCGGCCGCCCCCGCTCGCTCGCGCGACACCGGGTGACGTACGACACGGGCAGCGCGCGATAATCTCGTTTGAATTTTAAGCGCACTGTTACTCTGCTATTCCGGGGGCGGCGGAATGAGAGCCTTACGAAGGCCGGAGGTCCAATCCTGCTGGACGTGGCATGGCAGGAAGATGGCGACTGACGAGACTCGGAATGCCGAAACGGTGAGATTTGTTTTTGAGGGTCGGAGATGGGATTGAGAGAAATGATGCGATGGATTTATTAGTTTCTTGGTGTTTAGGGGATCTTCAATTACCAAGGCCATTCGCATCCACGTGTGATGATCTATTGAGAAGATGAAAGCGATAATGATGATGAGGTGCACGATGGCGGAGAAATGGTTGACTGAGAGGAAGGAAACACGCGAGAAAGCCTGCCGAGCACTCGCTTTGTGCACCACAAATTCCACATGGAGTGGCCAGAGATCGACCGCAGGGCTCCGCCGTGAAAGGGCATGCGCTAACCATTACGCTGTAAGCCCCCTCCCCAGCCACCTCATTAGTGGCGGCTTCTCAGGACGCGGGAGGGAGGATCGTCTTCCTCACTTATTTTCTTTGACTGCCTGTAATCATCAATAAAAAATTTGCTTCGATATTTGAGTGTAAGGTACAATTTTTGAGTTGATTACAACGAGCAAATTTATTTTGATCTAATTTTTAACAAAACGATGCAATCAATCGAGGACTCTCAGCCTCTCCCCTTCTCTCGCATGTTAATCACCCATAACTCTCAGCTCTCTCGCGGCGAGAAGAAACTTTTCAAAGAAGCTTTTTGGCGAAAGGGGAGAACCTCCTCCCTTCAACTACCATCTAGTGGCTCCTTTTTGAATCAGGAGAACGCGCCATGAGCGGTGTGACAACTCAAGAAGAGTCAGAGTCCAACGAGTGGGTTGCCCCGTCAGTTTACCAGAGGGGTTACACAGGCGATGGTACTCTGCGCAACGACTCCCGGTAATACGTATCACTCGCACTATTCTGCCAATAAAATCATCTCCATCTTAACTACCGCAGCTGCACCACCGCTGACCGGGAGGTCCTATGTTCGAGTCCCGACAGCGGCAGGATTTTCGTCAATAGCTTTTCAGCTAGGTCGAATTTAGTTGCTGTCTGGAGGAGAATGCTAGCGGCCGGCTGCTCTGATCGGTAGTTGTCCGTAGTTTCTCTGATCAACACCAGGCGAATGCCGGAGCAGTACCCTCACAAATGCTCCACGGACCGCGCGCAATCTTTCCTTCCTCTTCCTTGTCCTATCCTCATCCCTTACACACGCACTTACACTGACAATGCACTACACTACCACGCATGCCGGGAGTCGGGTCGGGGACTTAGAACTTGTCCCGACAGGGGCGCTGCCCCGCTGGTGGGAGATACCTGGTTAGAGAAACCCCGCTAGACCAAGGGAGGATCGCGCCGGATCTCGCCATCCAGTGGGGGGAGATTACAGCCATCTCCCGAGGGGGGAAACATGCACTACACATACGGGACTAATGACCATAGTAATTGACACGCCCGGAATCACTAACAATCGATCAATTGAATACCTGAGCGAGCCATACAAATGAATCTTCAGACGGCGCCAGGTGTTCGCCTGCAGCGCAGCGGCGCGCCGCGGCGGCAGGAGAAACACGGTGTGATGGCAACGGAAGCCCCACTTCGGCCATTGACTTGCGGACATTTGTCAAACTATCCTGGATCCCTTAACTCAGTCCTCAGCTGAGGAAATGTCAACAGTAAAATTTGAAAGCTTTCTCTCTAGGATCCAAATAAATTTCTTCACTGGTTGTTAAAAGGTTGTTTTTTTATAATAGTTAATATTACTTCAAAACATTTATTCGAATATGTTAAGCGTATTTTTATGCATATGTTATGACTATGTTTGGAAGAGTTAAAGAAAGAATTTATTACATACGAACATATAAAAAAAGGTGGAAAGAGTTGAATTTCATCGGCAAAACGCCATGGTTTGAAACATAAACTTTTCCCTTAAAGTACTTCCTTTAAAATCTGATTTTTCTCGATATGTTTTATATTTTTAAATGTTGTACACTTGTTTATCTTAAAAACAAACGGGCTCAGGAACGCTGTTTAAGTTACAGATAATTCAAAAATACTAATGTTTTACATTGTGTATCTAATTATTTTCTTGTCGCATATTCGAAATGTATTAGCTTTACAAAACCTTCAAAATGTGGGACACCTAAAACTTTCTAGCTAGAATGCTAATTGTGTTCACATTACTCGTGAAAGGTTGTCGTATTCAGGTCGCGCTAAACAAACAGAAACGTTATCACAGGGTTGCGAACGACGATACTTGCGGCAGTGCTACTTGAAAAGAGAGGAAGAAGGTACTTGGAAAGTGGGAGAGCTTTCATAAGTAGGGGTAAAACCGGCATCAGATGATTAGAATATATTTTAGTTTGTTGTTTAGTTAACACAAAACAAATATGTTTGTAATAATATAGTAAGACCAATGAAGTGAAAATATCATTTACGTAGAGAAATGAAAATGGAAACTTCGATAGTCAAATTTTGTCTATTGGGAAAATGTTAATTATTCAATTCTGATGATTCCATGAATGAAATACCATTTTGTTGGAGATATAGTTTTGAGATTATGTTAAACGCGATACCAATTACTCTGTAATTTAAGGAAAACCCTGGAATTTAAAAAAAGACACCGAAATCTGAGAAAAATATGAGACAACCAAAATTTGTTCGTTTCAGAAGTAATGTCTTCTAAACGAACATGAACATCCAACAGCCTAAAAAAAATATTACCTCGTAGCACTACAGAATGGCACAAACTTTCTCATAGTAAAGTTTTCTAATTACCTTGGTGCGCACTGGCTTTACGCTTTTGCCCCATTCTGGGAAAAATTTGGAGCCGCTTTTGAGAAATTTTTGAAAATGTCCGGGGGAATTCATATAAAGTACCCCCACATTTTAAAGAATGTTTTTCAAAATGTCAGAGGTTCAACTAGTGTCAGATGCATATAGGGTTTCTTCAATTTGGAAAAATCCCTACACATGGTTTAGTCGCTAGTAGTGTTCACAGACGGACGGACTTTTTGCTTTCAATTGGTTTTTCGGCATCAAGGACCCACAACATTGGGATTCTGGCTACACCACGTGTTTAAGGATTTGTTCTCTTAATTTAGCAACTGTTTTTATCCAGTTTTTCATTAGGGCCCGGCATGATTTTTTTCTGCCGAAAATCGGTCGTTTTTTCGCGCAGCATTACATAGCTTTCTCTAAACTACGTATATATTACTCCCGTGTACGAGAAAGTAAAAGTGTCAAAAATTAGCTTGAAACAAACTGTTTGTAATTTCCGAATGTGCTTATAGTAATCAGCACGTTTTTAAACTAAAACTGCTCCTCCTGCTTTGATGTGATTGACACTATATTAGAGAGCAACACATTTAAGATGTTCAAGGCCATTTGGGGAATAGTTTACTACTAATTGCCCCTTCTCTCCTTGTTTCTGTGCACTACTATCAATCGTCCAACTTTCTGCCTGTGAATTGGGAGGAGAGTGAGCTGTCGATGCCATCGGGTTCTGACTAGAGAAAAGGTATTCGCCCAAATAAATTGTCTCCTCCATAACAGAATTAACGTTGCGCAGTTCACCTGTTGAGTGAAAGCTCTTTCGTATTTTAACTGACGTTGTGAGTGATGAACAAATTAATCCTACCAATAAATACAAAGGTATAAATAGTCACGTGCATTACCCGAGGGGAGCGGAACCCATGTCCCAACGCTTAAATTTTGATTTTATGGATGTTTTTGATAATTTTGGTAAACTAATAAATTGTTATAACTAATTACATACACGAGTTTTTATTTAAACAGTAAACATTATTCATTTTCTGTCTCCGTAAATGAATAAATAAATGTTGACTTTCTCGCATCAATATTGTTATCAATAATGTATTTAATGACATAAACTACAGCATTTTGTATCAAATAAAGACCGATGTGTGTTTATAGAATAGTGATATACTGAAGTATATCATACTAAGACTTAAAATGCTATAAATATTTCCAAAATGTATTCTGAATGTTCAGTTTTCCAGTGAATAGTTCCGATTTTTTATCAACAGTGAACACTGTACTAACTCAAATTATAAAGAACAGTTGTGATAAATTGCATCATATTTTGATCAATAAACATGACACTAACAATATCATGATTTTCAGCTTCCAAAAAAATGAAAGCTATAAAAAACAAACATTTGTGAGCCTCTTAGCCCCCTTCGGCATGCTAGGGTTAATACGGTTCGTTAATTTTTTTAAATACAGGTACGAAATATATCATCAGTTTTAAAGACATATTTTGAGCAAAATGCTCGTGACCATGGATAACTTGACGCTAGGAAATCTGAATCTTTTTCGTTTGTTTGTTTAAGATGTTGAGAAACATTATGTCTCCTAAGAGTCTTAAAAGGCACTTTCCCAGAATGTCAACTCTTTTCCTGAAAAATATTACCTTCCTTTTCTCTATTAGAGAGAAAGCGTAATGGCGAATAGAGAAAAAGCAGGAAAACGGAAGGAAAGCTTGGGTGCCAGTTAGCATTTTATCAACGCTGGTTTTGTCGTGAAAATGACATGTTGAAGATTTGTTTATACTACACATTTCACTACTTGATCAGCGTTGGAAGTTGGATAGAGCAATGGGCATATACCAGGAAAGTCAGGTTCGATTCCCGGCTGGGGCAGTCAGTTCTTTGAGCTGTCAAAACAGTATTTAGGCCAATAACAAAATTTGTTTAAGAAATGAAAAGGTTGCTAAAAAGCAAGTAAGGTTTTTATGAAATAAAATGAAGTTTTATATTGCCTTGATTTTTGCACATAAATGAAATTGCCTGAAGCGCTTTCCCCGTTTGCAGAGGCTGATGGAGGGTGCTCTGAGTGCGACGAGGCTGGCGAGGGCGGTGGCGGTAAGTGTGGGCCGTTGCGGTGGCGACGGCGGCGGCCGCCTGCAAAGGCCAAGGTCAGCGGGGCGGCAGGGGGAGGGGCGCAGAGGCGGCGCCCGCGCGCGGTCGGCGCTTCCCGGGAGAACCCGTTGCTGCTCGCCCGGCCGCCAGATGCGCTCTTATCGCGCGCCAAATACGCTCCCAACGCATTGCGCCACGCGGCATGGCCGCCCGATTCAGGGATATGTCACCCCAATGGACAGGAGAACTTTCCAGGGGACCTTGTGAAGAATTGGTTTCGTAGTCGTGTCGTGGTTAACGTGTCAAACATTCATACGTTCGTTTTCTTATTCCAGTACGACAAGAAGTACATTTTAATGAAGCTGATACTTTCAATTACTCACATGGTATCATATATGGTTTGGGGTGTCTCAAGCGCTCTCTAGTTAGAATTCAATACGTTGCAATGCATCCGCCTTACTCGCATTAATGAGCACCACCGAAGTTAATGACTAATCTACATCTAAATATCGGAAATATACACTGTTGGATTCATTATTCTTAAATTGTACTTTTCAAACCTAAAAGAGAAACAGTATTCGGATAAGTGTAGAATGGAAGTACATCGTTTCTAGTTTAACGCGCAGAAACATTTTTTCCACTCCTGACATAGCTGGAGAACGAGAACTTCAACTTTAACAAATAACCCCACCTGATCGGAATTGCAGAATGGGCTTTTGGTACTTTTCCACTAGCTTCAGCCGTATTGTAGGATAAAACGTCAGCCATGCAAAATGTATGCAGAATAAAACACTCTTTATAAAACTAACGAGTTCATTCTTTACATAGTGCACGACTAGAAATTGGAATAAACTAAATTTTTATAGATTACACAATTTTTGCACGGCCTGTTGCGAGTTATTAACGTACTTTCTGGGACTAAAACCAATGCATCAGTCCACGACTAATAATCTAATTACATGGTACATTCAATCGCATCATCACCTCCATTTCACGCCCCACCGGTCTGTGGTTTGGCAATGCATTAATATCTTAACTTTCTTCGCCAACACTAGTAGTAAAATAGAAAAGGCAAGTAGGTATAGCGGATTCGAAAGGAGGATTAAACCGAAGGCGGCGATACTCCTGCGGCCACTGGGCCACGCATCATCGCAGAAGCCGCTACAGATTGTCGGAGTGCGCAGTCGGACAGAAAAAGAGGCTGCGCCGCAAAAGGCGCTCCGAGGCTGCCCACCTGGCGGGCGTCCAGCGCGGGACCGCCCCGGACGACGCCAGACGCCGCGCCGCGCCGCGCCGCGATTCGGAGGCAACGCCACGCAACTGGATTCGTTTCAGAGCAAACCAGTGTTCAGAAAATGCAGGTTTTCATTGAAACAGTCTACTCAAAATTAGATAGACTTCGGGTTATGAAAGAAATGCAGAAAATCGAATTAGCAACGGTAGCCTGGTAGAGATTATTATCATTATCATTATCATTATTATTATTATTATTATTATTATTATTATTATTATTATCATTATTATTATTGAATTTTTACTTTCTCACTACAGATTACACAGTAGAGAGAAAGTTATGTTATACTGTGGGAAAAAATCGAAAATTTTCGGCAGAAAAACTTTTGCAGAAAATTTGGTAAAAATGTTTCGAAAACTGAGAAAGTAAATTTGTTTCGGCGCCTTCCTACCACTAAAAAATTGAAGATAGAATTTTTTTGCCTCAATGAAATGGTTTCATCGGAAACATCTTTAAAGAAGATCATGTTCAATTTTTCGAAAATATGAGTTTATTGCGTATTTTTGCATGAAACAGGCGCTTTTAAAAGCTATTTAAAATTTTTTAAATAGCATTTTAGAATTTCGGTCACATTTCGTTTTTTTACTAGATAAAGTGGCATTTGAAGTGTAAGAAAGGTAGAATTTGTAACATCACGTAATAACATTGCGAGAAAGTATGTGCTTTTGTAGCACCTTTACTTTTTTTGCGTTATCTTTAAAGGCTTGCGTTGCTCAATTATCCTACCTTTCAGTCACAGGGTGAGATGTTCAAATCGCCTAAACCCCATGAAATCAATAAGATTTAGTTAAACAGGCGACAGGGGAAATGAAATGAAGTCAATAAAGAAGCCAGCAGCCCCCGGGGGCTGAGGGGCAAGCGGGCGACGCGCGCCCCGCCTCGTCTCGTCTTGTCTCGTCTCGTCCAGTCCAGCGGCCGCAGTGGCTGCTGTCGCCGCGCGAGCCTCGTGAGCGAGCTGCCAAAAGCGAGTTGCGGTCGGTCGGTCGGTCGGTTGGCCGGCGCTGGCGGGAGGTGGCTCTAAATGAAGATTGTCCGTGTTTGGAACGCAAAACAAAAACCAGAAAAGCTGCGGCGACCGCTCGCCGGCTGCAGGGCGTGGGCGCCGCGCGCGGGGTCTTCGCGGAATCTCGCCCGCCCGGCAGGGAGAGGCCCCGCTGCATCGCGGAACTCGCGGGCGGCCTGGCCCGGCCCCGCCCCGCCCACCTCGCGCTCTGTGCGGGGACGAGCGTCTCACCGGGAGCGGTGGCTCAGTGCATCAACTGATGTCACTGCAGCGCCTCTCACCGGGAGGTCCTAGCTTCGAGTCCCGACTGTGGCAGGATTTTCGACACTAGCTTTTCAGCTAGGTCGAATTCAGTTGCCTGGAGGCCGGCTGCACTGATCGGTAGTTTTCCGTGGTTTCTCCGATCAACACCAGGCGAATGCCGGATAAGTGCCCTACCAAACGGGCCACCGACCGCACGCGATATGTCCTCCCTCTTCCTTGTCCTATCCTCTCCCCTACAAACACACACTTACACTAACATGCACTACACTACCACATATTCCGGGAGACCGGTCGGGAGCTTAGAGCTTGTCCCGGCTACGGCGGTGCCTCGCTGGTGTGGGAAGATCACCGCCACCGCCCGATGAAAAACATGCACTACACTTACGGGAACAATGATCTTAGTAGCTGATGCGCCCGGAGTCATTAATCAATCAATGAGCGTCTCCACAAAGAGGGCCCGGTGCAAAAGAGGCTGCGAAGAGAAGCGCCCATGAAATCGGCATGAAGGAAAGATCGCATGGTGTGTGTGATTATTCGCTTTTTGTAGATTGAGAAAGGATGATATAAAATCTAATATTAATGTACAATTTGACGCATGTTCCTTACTTCTTCGCGTACTTCTGGTTACAAAATAACAAATATTAATTAATGTTATTCTAACTTAGTGTAAATACTAGACCAACTAGTACTTTGAATAACAAAAATTACTACTTCCTTTCTCGAGACTATGTTATTAATATAATTTATCTATGAACAACCGACCTACGTTGAAAAAGAAACCGCTCTGGGCCCCATATAGGATTGCAGGTACAAATCCTGCGTAAAAATAGATATTATCATGTGGTGTTTGTAGTGTGGAAGGTGATAACCAACAGCCATTGAAATGGACTAAACACTGCTCTTAGTTTGAAAATGAAAAAAAATTGGATGACAATAGATTTTGTCAAATTTGTCCACGAGATAAATGACTGGTTTTGAGAAGAAAATTGTAAATCAATGACACAGAATAATCAACTTGAATTTCCTTGTAAAGGATAATGTGTTTATGTTCATTTCCCAACCCCATTAAGCTGTAACATGAAGCTAAGTAGTCGTATAAACCTAACAAGGCA
Organism: Teleogryllus occipitalis; assembly: GCA_011170035.1. NCBI lineage: Eukaryota > Metazoa > Arthropoda > Insecta > Orthoptera > Gryllidae > Teleogryllus > Teleogryllus occipitalis. Next base: position 24,674 of record BLKR01001972.1, read on the forward strand.
TCTCTAATAACTTTGCTCGAGGAAGTGCACCGGCAAAGTTGGCTCTCAGGGAATCAACTAATGTGAATGCAGAGCCTGTGATCGGAGGTTGTACTGTTCGAGACCTGACAAAGGCAAATTATTATTACTCTAACAAATGGGCCATGGACGGCTCACAATCTTTCCTTCCTCTTTCTTGACAATCCTCTCCCCTTACAAAAAAGCACTACACTACCATACATGACGGGAGACCTGTCAGAAGATTACAGCTAGTCCCGGTTGGGGCGGTGCCCCGTTCTGGGAGACACTTGGATGATGAAAACCCTGCTAGCCGAAGTGTAGGTCAGCATGATCTACACTTACGAGACTAATAATCATAGTTGACGTGCCACAAACGGAAACACGAAATAATCAATCAAAAATCCATAATACATTAATCACTCATCACTCATCTATTTTACTAATTTCCAATGCCCGCAGAAATTAAAAAGCGCCATAAAGACGTCATTGCTTATGAAACAGCTGACTTTATGCATCAGCAAGGCTGCGAGTCAGAGGCAATCCGCCCTTAAATATGTGCTATTGACGTTTTTTATTATGGAACAGCAACTTTTCATATTCTTGGTGTATAAAGAAGTGATGTATTGTGTACCGCATCGTAGTGAAGACTGTTTTTGTTAAAATATTTCAGTATCATACGAGAGAATTTTATTTAATGTTCAGCAGTGTGCGTGCTACTTTTTCGAAAAAACATTTTCTGGGGTTTTGTTCAGCAGCAATTTTCGTGCTGCAGCCCACTAGTTAATTCATAATTGTGTAACAGTATAAAGCCATAAATCAGCCAGAGGGCTCAACGTCTAATCAATCAATATGAATAATGCTGGGGTAACAGACAATATTATTTATAATAATTAAATCAACTAGGCCAATGTAAAGCTTTCGTACTTTCACAGGTTCAAAGATTTAACTATTTCGTGACAGTAACGATGTTACTGTCGATAGCAGTAAGTGATAGTTACCGCTATTCCAACCATAATAAAATTTCTTTGCAAAGCAAAACTTCATAAGCCATAGCAGGACGAAGGAAGTTCTATATAACAATATAACTCATCAGAACGAATTCTACAATACTTCTGTGAAGTGTAAAATATTAAATAAATGATCTAAACTCAAATTTCAAATTAGCTGTAAAGTTGTGCAGACGATTATATGGGAAGAGGGTTCTTGTGAGCAAGAAAGGTCATATATTTTTAAGATAAGTTTTAGATGGCGTGATGAGATAGAAAGAAAAAATAGAGAGGGAAAGAGAAAAAGAGGGAGACAAAGAAAGAAAATCGTGCACACATCGTGAGAATTTCTGTATAGGCAACCCGCCACGCGCGTGCGCATTGCAGGAGTTTCTTTTTAACTGTCCACAACCACCAGCGCAAAACGGTTTGGTGCTTCGGTCTCTGATCGTCGGAACCTTATATTTCAGCCATTTTAAGTTTGATATTTATCTAGGCATGATAAGCAAGACGTAAAGAAGGTATTTGGGCACATCATTCGAGTTCGATATAAAAAAAATTGAATATCTACATAAAACAAAAATATTTTCTTCGTGAACGAAGGGACAATATATAGTGTATCATATACATTAAAACACAGCTTAAAACTCATATAATTTGAATTATTGAACGAAAAGTAATCTGCAATATTTGTTAACTTAGCATCATTTTTAAGTCCGAGAAATGTCTGTAAGTTCTAATTCAAAAAACTGCAGATTTGTAAACATTTAAATTATTACTTTAAAACGCAAAAGCAATATTAAATATATATTTCACTTTGTATTTTTGCCATGTACAATGATTCGAGGAGGAAATTTAAGAAATATTTATATGTGAAGCTTACGACAAAACGAAAACATTGTCGAAACATTGTACATGTCAAAAAAAGTTTAATGCTTAATATTTCTGCTGTGTTTTAAAATAATAATATAACTGTCTTTAAACAATACGGATCAGTATTTTTTTTAAATTTAATCAAATAGACAGTTCATAAGATAATATAAATGTTGAAATTTAACACTAATGTATAAAGTCTAAAGACGCCAAGACTCCTTAAGAAACAACAAACAAAAAAATAAGAATCATAGAGTACATGAAAGTGTATCCTGAAGGGGACAATAACAGTAATTCTGAGACTTCAGCATTACTATTTTAAAACTTCGCAACCTTAGGTTATATCTACGTCGTTGAGCCGTGCAGCTTGGCTTTAAATTGCGTTAATAAAGAATGTTCTAAGAGTACATATGAACATTCTAACAGTATTTCTTTCAGTACTTAAGCACAATAATAATTTTCGCCGCCTAGGATTGTCTACGTACTCGTATCTAAGAGAAACGCGCTAGTGCCACGCGTCGCATAACGCACGCTCGTACGCGTTATGAAGGCGCCGCCTGTCCTTCGGGCGGCAAGGCGCGCCGCGGCGAAGGGTCGTCTCTATGACAATACGTTTCAGTGGAAACGCACGGGTAAAAAGTTGACTCGCTCGACCGGTCGGAGGATCGAACCCAGCACCCGAGCTCTCCGCCTCGCGGACCGCCGACGCGCACCGAACGGGGCGAACGGTTCGCGGTTTCCGGAAGCGTGTCCTCGCGGGCCGGCGCCTCGCCCCAACTGCGAGACGGGCGATGTCCTCACTCCACCTACTTCAAGTCTTTTCGGGAGATTTAGAAAAATTATAAGTTCCTCGTCTTTTTGGAAATAATGTTTTTTATTTAACAAATTATTTATTTCATTTCGTGGTTGGCTCTATCAACAGATGAATTACAAATATTATGTTTTATAGTTCTTTTTTCAGAAGATCGCAATACATTCTTTTAACGGAGATCATACCCTCATTCCAGAAATACACACATTTTCATTTCTTTTATCATCGCTAGAGGGCACCTGGCTAGTGAGCTTCAGAATCGCGGAGGCGGAGACATAATTTAACGTAGAGACTTCAAAGATGACATTACCGTTTTTGGAGAAATCAGTGCGTTTGGTTTTACAACTATTAGGTACATTTATTGCAGCAAAATTATATTGTAAATGCGTATTTTCAACAGGAACTTATTCTGAATTGGAATGCTACAGATAAAACATAATGATTCATAGATATAACCATTATTAACAATAGTGTTTAGATTTTAGTGAACTATCTCAATATCAAGTTGATTTTTAGAACTTTCTCATTAATGTGCATGTTCAGATAAAACATTTCAAAATGTAATATATTGATTTAATAAACCACATCAATCAATCTCCCGTAAACCATATTTATGGGACTGCTCTACAAATTCATCTGAACATCCAATAGTATTTTCTCTAGTACGAACATATAGTTATAATTATTCAAGCGTAGAAAAGTCAATGTACACGTATCTAAGAAAAATGCGCTATTATCAAGAGGTGCAAAATACACACGTGAACGTTCTAGACCTTCTTCCGTCTGTAATATGAATACTGTGTGTTTGCATGTATGTGTGTGTTTGCATGTATGTGTGTGTGTTTGCATGTATGTGTGTGTGTTTGCATGTATGTGTGTGTGTTTGCATGTATGTGTGTGTGTGCGTTTGCGTGTACGTGTGTGCGTTTGCGTGTGTGTGTGTGTTTGCGTGTACGTGTGTGTGTGTTTGCGTGTACGAGTGTGTGTGTTTGCGTGTACGTGTGTGTGTGTTTGCGTGTACGTGTGTGTGTGTTTGCGTGTACGTGTGTGTGTGTGTGTTTGCGTGTACGTGTGTGTGTGTGTGTTTGCGTGTACGTGTGTGTGTGTGTGTTTGCGTGTACGTGTGTGTGTGTGTTTGCGTGTACGTGTGTGTGTGTGTTTGCGTGTTCGTGTGTGTGTGTGTTTGCATGTACGAGTGTGTGTGTGTTTGCATGTATGAGTGTGTGTGTGTTTGCATGTATGAGTGTGTGTGTGTTTGCATGTATGAGTGTGTGTGTGTTTGCATGTATGAGTGTGTGTGTGTGTGTTTGCATGTATGAGTGTGTGTGTGTGTGTTTGCATGTATGAGTGTGTGTGTGTGTGTTTGCATGTATGAGTGTGTGTGTTTTGCATGTATGAGTGTGTGTGTTTTGCATGTATGAGTGTGTGTGTTTTGCATGTATGTGTGTCTTTGTATGTTTGTGTGTGTTTGTTTGAAAATGAAACTTGTATGGGCCAATTTTCATAAAATCCGCAAGCCTTTAAACAATAAAGCACTTCCACCAGACAAGTAGCCAAAGCCATGTACATATAAACACCCGAAGAAAATGAAATCCCCCCATAATTTCTGAAGGGCTAAAACCAATTTCCGGAAGTGGAGGCGGGCGTGCGTGAGCAGATGATTTCAACAGCTTCCGCGGGGAGCGAGGAGCTCGTCACCGGCCGTCCTTCGTCAGCGCCGCGCCGCGCCGCGCCGGGCCGGGCCGGGCCGGGCCGGGCCGTCTGAATCAGCCGGCGCGGCGCGGCGTGGCGCGGATTCCTCGCGTATGACTCCATCGCGGCGCGGCTGACGGCCTGCCTTCCTCCCTCCCTCTCGCGGGAGGCGAGCCGTCGGGTCGGCCGTGTCTGGACCTGCTCGCGCCATGGACGGCGGGCGGCCTCGCGCTCTGCGGCTGCGCGGATGGACCGCGACGGCGCACAGACCTTTGCGATGTTCCTCCGCCTCTGAGGATCTGGGATGTCCCAGAGGCGACATATAGACTTCTTAAGGTTGTTGGGTGAACTTCCTTGTTTCTCGGAAATTCGCTAATTTTATTCAGCCGATTTGAATCGTGCCACTCACGCGCCTCCGAGCTCCGGACTCCAGGGTTCGCCCTCCGCGATTAACATAAACACCCCTGACGTCACTCAACTAAAACTTTACAACGGATTATACGCCGGAACACAGATTTGGCTCAAGGTGATTGAGATCGCTCGCGTAACTACAATTTGTGATTCATGTACACACTTGCCCTAGCTGTTTACCCAAAAATACACCCACGTTCAGGAGGCTCCTCGGCCTGAGTTGTGTCGACGTATGCGTAATTCAGGCTTTATTGTTAGCAACATAACCCAAGAGACTGATGTTTGAACAGCTCACATTGCCTCCACAGTTGAAGCTCTAATGAACTTCTCTTTATCATAGATATTACCACGAGTGCTGTGGAAATGGTCGATAAATCCCCGACTCGCGAAGCGAGGAAGGGATTTATCTATTTCAGTCGTGAAATTGAAACCTATAGTGTTTTACTGTACATGTAAAATGCCAGAATCAGGGCGGTGTATTTCAAAAAGTTGATCACTTTTTTTCTATCCGATTTTTCTTAACGATTCTCCCTACTGGCCAATCATAAATGGTAACACCTATCTTAGGAGGCGGTATGTCATCGATTGCTATGTTGATGTCCAATAAACTGCGTATGTAGTATAACATAACCTCTTTGATTTTAACACAGCTTTCAGTTATTTTCAATATATAGCGCATTTTGGAACTCCCTTGGACATAATTTCACTCGTGGAATGGTCCTATTGAATATCACTCGTGCTTTGGAAATTCTTAGATAAATCCCTTCCTCGCTTCGCGAGAGGATCGACAATTTACAAAGCACTCGTGGTATTACATACGATAATTTCCAAAGCACGAGTGGTATTTAATAGAACTATTCAACGAATGAAGTTATGTCCAACGAAGTTCCAAAATGTGCCAAATATTGAAAATAATTGAAAGCTAAGTTAAAAGGCAAGAGGTTATGTTCCAGTACACACGCTGTTTATTAAACATCGACAAAGCGATCGATGTATACCGCCTCCTAAGATAGATGAGTCATAGTTTATGATTGGCCAGTAGGGAGAAGCGGTAAGAAAAATCGGACGGAAAAAGCGATAAACGTTTTCAGACACACCGCCCTGATTGGGGCATTTTGTACGTATAATTAAACCCTATTGGTATTAATTTTATGAGTGGAATAGTCATTTTAAGTCCCTACCTATGAATGTTGCAGCGAAAAGAAAAAATACTGTTACTGCAGTTCCCTGTTTCTGAAGAAACTCACCAAATGTTTTTAATGGTGGTTATGAAAGATTAATTTTCTTTCCACCTTTCACCAACTTACAAGAATAATTTTCATAATTTTTTTTCTGGATGGTATGAATGCATACCACACCCGAGATGCGTAGTATTCTTCCACGACTATCGGACTGGGGCCTTAAATATTAGTACGGTGTCTGTGGGTGATGTAATTTCATATGGCCTGAGTCTCGCCACGTAAAATAAGGCATTCATTCATTTATAAATCGGACGCTTCAAGTCAGATTACTCGTTCGATTTAAAAAATATCATGAACTTCTTTACTCGTATACAATTTCCATTTTTCTGTTCGTAGTTCCCTTCTCGTCCCTACTCTACTACATTATGTCATATACTCACAATTTCTTAAGCGTTTTTTAAAAGGGAATGAAACGGAATGGTGATGCGTATCTGTCTTAATATCCTGCGTCACTCATAGTTAGACGCGGCGTCCGCAGCCCTCAAAGTGCACGTCTGGCGTTGGGATGATCGTTCGGTGGAATGGCGGGGAACGAGAACGCCTTGGAACGGAGTGGAGCGGGAGAGAGCGAGGCGCATCAACCCGGGAGGGTCGGGGAAGGCGAATCGGCACAGGCGATTTGGGTCGGGTGCATCAGATGCGAGGAGTCGAAACCGTTGGGTAGAACCTCGGGGTTCGACTCGGGAGAGTCCGGCTTGGTGATTCAGCCATCGGAATAGGATTTGTTTGCAGATGGGGCCTAGCGAGTCGGGACGTGATGGGCGAGTCTATCGGATCGGATCCATCAGACTGGACCAGGCGAATGGAACCCGCTCGTGGTAGTGAGAGTGGTCCCGCGGGCGGCGCGGCCTGCCGACGCCCTGACGCCGCGCGAAGGGCAGGGCCCGGCCACGCGAGCGGCGCACGCGCGGGCGAGACGCCTGGCACTCACTTGGGCGGCCAACAGCTGCGCATGGAATCCTCAGCTACGGATTTCCTTGAAATTCCGTCTTATTGCGTGCTCGTACCGATCATGTAAACGTCACGTTACAAGTGCACCAAATTTAACAATGTCAATAACATCTCAATTTTCGTACCCTGTTACCCACTGTCTGGAGGAGAATTCTAGCGGACGGCAGTTCTGATCGGTACTTTTACGTGATTTATCCAATCAATACCAGGCGAATGCCGGAATCGTACCCTAACAAACGGGCCACGGACCGCGCGATCTTTCCTTCCCATTTCTTGCCCTAATCTTCCCCTCACTTACACACACTTGCATTTACATGCTTTACACTATCACACATACCGGGAAACCGGTCAGGACCTTAGAGCTTGTCCCGGCTGGGGCGGTGTTCCGCTGATGGGAGATGCCTGGTCAGGAAAACCCCGTTAGCCGACGGTAGGTCGGCGCCGGATCTCTCTATTCAGCGGTAGATCACCGCCACCTCCCGAGCAAAAATACCCACTACACTTACAGGACTAATGACCTCAAGAGTTGACGCGACCGGAATCACTAATCAATCAATCAAAATCAAGTATACAGAAAATTAAGGATGTTGTAGATGAATAATTACATATGTAAAAACTGAAAGGAACTCGTGATAATGTTTGTATACATCCAGAAACAGTTGCTAGAAAATATTTGCGGCACATTCCCGACATCAATTTATACATGAAATACCAATAAGACATTTTAATATCCCATCGTCACCTTCGCAATAGCTGGGCTTTGGGGTAATGTCCTCAATCTGAAATCAACTATTTAAAATGTTACATCTCAAAATAGCACTTATTTACATCATTTTGGTAAAATGAAAACGGAAACTGAATGGATGATCAGGGTTCAAAGGAGAGTTTTTGGGCGTGTTTCTCGTACTGTTTTCACTGTAATTTCTTTTCAGTGCAACACTGGTCAAAGCTATCCTACCGTGATGGTCGTCACATCATACTCGCGTTTCGCCTCATAATACTTTTTTAATAATGCACTAATCGAATTCATAAACATCAGAGACTTGTTAGTCGGTGCATGTGGAAAATCAACCATATTGTGAATGGAAAGAATAGTCATAGGTTATAACCATACACGTTGACCACTAACATAGGTAAACTAGAAATCATTATATTTCAGAACAACAACCATCACCACCTAATTTAGGAATAGAAAAGTTGCACGGACAAAAACACAAAACACCTGAGAAAGGAAAATTTTCAATTATTCATAATCACTCAAATTGTTTGGAATGTTCTCTTGTTGAATATTTGTTAAGGAAAGATTTCAACGAATTTTCCGAATTGTCACATTTAGCATACAAAAATACACGACAACGTCTAAGATTGGGGTCGATCAAATTTTATGTTTTTCGGAAACCTTGAGTATCTTCACGCAACCCATATTTTAAAACGCAGGAATTTATTTTGTAACTTATATATGAATTGAAGTAACGCTAAGTTTCGATGTTCGCAAAAATTGCGTATGAATGAACACTTAAATTCAAAGTTTCCATCACGCCCGATTTAAGTTCGCCGGTGCGGTGGAGGTCCGGTTATAGTGAACTTCAGAGGACTTGCAGTTTTGGTTCACTATATCCGCTGCTGTCGAAATTAAATAGAATTTCTCAACAATTATTGATTATATTAACATAGAGATATAGCAAAATACATCTTCATCAGACTTTTTAGATTATGAACTTCGGCCGACGATATTTTTTCGAAGCTGCCTGGTGTCTTAATTTGTGGCAGTGAGGCGATATATTCTTTTGTTGGAGGGAATTGATTTCTAGGGCGTTGTATGACCTACGTTCACTACAGCCGAGGTTCAGGTTCACAATAACCGAATCTTCTTGTGCTTAATTGTAATGTAAATGAAACGGGGTCGGTGACTTGAGTTGACTATAACGGAGGGTTCACTATAACCGGAGCCGGCTGTATTTCCTGAGCGCTCCTCCGTACTGTGCTTGTGGCCGGGAGAGGCGCCTGGAAGGAGCTGCTGCTGCTGCCGTCTTACGCGCGGCGCGGTCCACGGCACTGACCGGCGGCGACGCCACGCCACGCCACGCCGCGCCACGCCACGCCACGCCACGCCACGCCACGCCGCGCCACGCCACGCCACGCCACGCCACGCCACGCCGCCGCGCGCGCTCCAAGCACCGTTATGCCTCGTAATTGAGTGTTTGCTTCTGCTCGGGAATCGCTCCAGCGGGGAGACCGGAGCGACGACAACGGAACGAGCTTCGGAAGTACAGCGGAGAAGAGAAGTTAACAGAAGGGAAGACGAGGAATAAAAGGAGAACCAGCGAAAAAGAGAAAGGAAAGTACTTAGAAAGATACTTGAGTTACAATTGCTTGAAACACAGACAAACGAACAAAAATAAATAGCTAAAATGAAAAAGAAGCCGTAAAGTAACACCAAGTAGTAAAATACGTCAGAAAAGAAAATAAGTACGTAACGGACCAATGAATAAACAAACTTCTGAATATCTAAACTTCTAACATCTAAATGTAGGAAGACTGATCGTTTGGAAAAACATTTAAAATTCAATCGATATAAATTTTACAAGAAGATAGAGTACACTGTCTTCAAAAGCTTCAATCGCGCTCAAAACACCCAACCGACATTCGATTGAAAACAATACGCCAGGGTGCAAAATCCGTTGCAAGCTAGGGCCATCGTCCGATTCAAAAGCCGCATTCCTTAACAGGTGCAGCTCTAAAAAGGCGGCAACCGCACGAGGGCGGGCGACACCTGCACGCAGCTGCGCCCCCCCCCCCGGTTCAGTTCCGTTCCAACGGCCACCGCAGATGGCGCCGGCCCCGGCGACCCCCGGCGCTTCGCAGCCGACGCGCCTTCCGCCTCCGCCACGCACGAGGCCAAATTCAACAAGCGGAAGAGTTCCATACACTTGTTTAAGCTTGCCCACGGCTCTAAAGCGCTCCATTCGCCAAGCAAGACACCCTTGACATGTCTCCGAGGCGCCCCCATTGAGAAATTGGGGTCGATTTATTGGCTGAACAATAAAGCAGGTAGCAGCGGCGTGAGTTTTACTGCCAGCGCGTCGCAGACTTATCAATCTCTTTTGTCTGACAACGAGCCGCTTGAAAGACGATGTGACGATTAACTGATATTATATTAGCGGACCTGTACAAATGTAGAAGATTTATTAAACCCATACTTTACTATATATACTTTAATTCTTTTATACAGTTTAATACTTTTTCTCTCGGCGAAACCAGATTGTTACGCAAGTAAAATGTATTAGCAGCGAAATATTATTTCAATTACCCAAATGTCAAGATTCATCCGAGAGATCGAGCCAAATCAAACGGTACCTCACGAAAATATGTCCAATTGATCAAGGTATAGAGTTGAGTATAGAATTGCTCCAATTACTTCACCATTCTTTTTGCTCCGCGCGGTCGGGTAACAACACACTACCTTTGAACGTAAAAGAAAATCAACAACTCATAGACAAGATGAAAATTGAATAATTATAGCAAGTCATTTCATCGCTGACTGCATTGAATTCAAAATAATATGTCGACGCAGATCCCTCGTTGGTGTGCTGTGAGGAAGATGTAACCAATACCATGTTCTAAGGGACACAAGTATCACAATTGAAGCAAAATCTAACATTCACTTGAATGCATTTATAAAACGTGTTTAGTAAAGCACATGCTTCACTATGGGAGTAAAACGGAAGTAACACTTCAAATGTCATTCGGCTCTATGAAACCGAAACTTCGGAGAATGTTAACCTTAATGAACGGACGCAAACTACTGTTATTTGGAAGTTAATGAATGTGTACCGCACTTTTTATTCTGAACCAGCTGAAATGTCTCGTTTAAAAGTCATCGGAGAATCCACCATTAAGCTTCATGAGGACCGATCGTGCGCCTGGTCGACCGCCGCTACCACCCGCCTCACACTGCACGAGAAGAATCTACCGCCGCGCCGCGCCGTTTCTCCTGACAGCGCCATCTTCCTGGCCGCCGCCGCCGCCGCCGTCGCCTGCGGGAGCGTCTCTCCGCAAACCGCACGGCGCCTCACGTACGCGGCCCTGGGACCACGCTAGCGCTGCTTCTTTCGCCCTTTCGCTTAACTACTACCTGGTGGTCTTCTTTTTTGCCATTACTTTTGATTTCCATGCTCGCTACTTAGTTCGTTCGGAACAGTTACATTTCTCTGCACGTCTTTCCCGTTTGCCGAGGTTCGCTCACAAAAAGCTGCTCATTTCAGACACCGAACGACAAGCATCCTAGAAGAAATGAGAAAATGGCTTTCTTCCAAGTAGGAAGTCGAATAATTGTCCCTCGATTCGTCACATATTCCACTGTTAATAAAGTGTACCTCCACTTCGCTCACTGTCGATTCAGACGAATGTGATTCACTTTCTGCAAATGGCAGAAAGGTATTCCGGGGGTATTCAATATCAAGATGAATTGTAGTTTTCCTTTCTTACATTTTTGCCCCAGTCACATTTAGTAAAGAAACGTTCCGAGGCTGCAGGCGTTTCCGTCCAGTTCGTCTTCACGCTCTCAGAGCTCACTTTTCCATCGCACTTCTATTTTCACTCTCACGTGCCTACATTCTCGCTTCACCTTTTCCGTGCACTCCTTCCTACTTGTCCCAGCGGGTCCCAGCCCGGCAGCCGGTGGATTTCCCCCACCTGCGCACCCGTCCTCCCACCTTGCCCGCCCGCCCGCCCGCCGGCGCCGTGCTGCCACATAATTCGGCAGTTTTTTGCTGGGCGGCCGGCCGGAGAGCCCGGCGGCCGCCCGGGGCCCAGGAAGTTCCACGGATGCTTCTGGGGCTGACGGCCTCCTCCCCCCTCGCTTACTACGCGACGTACGCCCCGCCGCGTTTAACGAGCGACTCTACTCTGCCCTCTTGTCTTTTGTTTTTCTCCTTTCGCCCCTCGCGGCGGCTGGCGGACCCCATCAAAGCGCGGATATCCGGGGCGGCGCGCAGTTCTAACGTTCTAAAGGACTACGAAGACGCGGCAATGGAAATTGTTTGATAATCGAGTTCTCTCTCGCAGCAGCTATTTGTAGGAACATATCCAAATTCTATCAGGGGGTAATACGGAAAAGATTAATATTAAATTTGAGAGATATTGTTGATATCTCACGTTTTTAAAATTTAATCCATTCAATCCAAAAGTTATGATTACGTATACAAATATAACCTTTACTTTTGTCATCGAACCTTTAGGTAGCTATAAATGAATAAGGGGGGTTAACAATAAGAAAACGGAAATAAACCTGTCATCCTAATTGGTAAAATAATATTTCGAAAATATAATATTATAATATATCCATAATATAGTAATTCCATTCACCTTTATTAATTATTAATTCACTTAACCTAGCCGAACTCTTGTCAATACCCAAATACACTTGTTTTACTTGCGAATAGTTCAGGAATACATGTACCTTTCTCGTTCGCATTTATATCTCGTGACGTATCCTTCTGCTGTTGCGTGTAGCGAGCGGTGTTTGCATACGGAATGGAGGTGAGCGTCAAAGGCTGCATGAATAGCACACAAGGTCACTCAAGTATTGGTACATATACACACTTCGTTGAGCGTGTATTTATGAACTTCACGATGCAGACAGGAGTGTAACACGAAACCGACAAGATTTAGTAGATCTCATATAAAATTGAGAAGAAATAATGAATAGAAAATAAATGAAGAACCGAAGTCATTGTCCTAGAAAAATAAATGGTATTGGCTAGTAGAGACATTTGTTTTGTGGAAGCAGAAAAAAAAGAAATATTTGTTTTAAATAAAGTATTTTGAGTTATGTTAAGAACAGGAGCGTTCGGTGAAATTCTATTATCTCAAAAAGCAAAAACTGAATCCACATTTTCGCACAATCATCATTTATTATATTTTTATTCTTATTTTCTAAATTTCATTTCACCAAACTAAAACAAACACTACAACAACACATACTTTCTCGCGTTGTTTGTAATTTTTGCAATTTTCGAAAATTCCAAAAGTTCAACGAAAACGAGACCTGCACTATTTTTTAACCGTCCTTTATACGAAAAAAAATATTAAAGAAAAAAATGAAGCCGTTTTTAAGATAAAGAATATAAATTGCCTTTCCTTTAAGCGAAAATTACGTGGAAACGCGTATTTTCAACAACAAAAATTATGAAGATTATTTTTAAACAAACTTTTATTAAGGAAAAATGTCTATCAATATTGTAGGTTTTGCTATAAAATTTTTTTGCCGTTTTCTAAAATAGTGTTCACCGAAAATGGGACCAACGCCATTTTTATACAAGAAAAACAATAAAGAAACAATTTGGAGCCATTTTTTAGAAAATAATTGTTTAAAACATATCTATTATTTCTAAAATTTATCTATTATTACACGAAAACTACTTTAATTTTTGAATTTTTATCATGTTACAATTAAAATGAGTCTTTGAAGAACAGATTTCCTTAAGGAAAAGTAGATCTTCAATATTTTAGCAAGATGCCAAAAGAAATTCGAACTCTTACAATTTTCGAAAATTTTTAAAATTCAAACAAAAACAAAACTTGTGCCATTTTTATAAGTTTGCTTTATCCTAGGGAAAAGATATAAAAAAAATTGGTACCATTTTTTTAAATTTTAAAACTGTTAAGGCTTCATTAAAATTATCCTCAAAGTCAAAATATTCGTTTCAAATTCTCAGGGTTTCAAGTTCGGCCAGATAGATAGGAAAGCGTCAGTTTTGGAGAAAATCATAAGAACGATTGAGACACTAGTGTTGACCGCAGACGAACAGATGTTTTGCCATAAACCAATTTTTTGGTCACAAGGCCCTACGAAATGTGGATTCTGACCACTCAGCGAGTTAGAGACAGTACCTGACCTAAATCTATGAAGTGTAGGTTAGTATGACTGTCCAAAACTCCTGAAAGAACACAAAATAATATTGAAACATTTTTTCAAGACACACAACTGCAGGTCCTACTTAACCTCCATGTCTTCAAAACACGGTAAAACAGCCTGGAGGAAGTTGTAAAACAACATCATTCGCTCTTAGGTTTGCAATACTATTTTGACTGCGATTCCATTCGTTATAATGCGTGTTCCCCAGAAATTCTATTTGCTTCCCAATCAAGGAAGTGAAACAACCTTATTGTTCAGAGCGCAGCTAACATTTGAATTTGTCTAACTCTAAACATTTGGTCGAAAAGAGAATGTTTGAAAGGGGTATCTTTAGATACCTAGTAGTTCAGCCTCTGCTACAGAACATCGAGAAATAAACATTAATGTAAATTACATGCACTTCTACTATTAAATCTAATATAAGCATAGTAATTGGAAACTTAAATTCAAGCAGACTAATAAGGGCATAGTTGACCGCAGAGAAGGGAGAAAAAATATAGGAGCATTGACATGGGAGGCAAGAAATTCACGATGGATTAAGTCAGATTGACCAGCCTTTCCAGATTCCAGTTTATACAGGCTTTTTAAAAACTGGAATCTCTACATACAATTGTGTATGAACCAAACAACTGGGCTTTGAAATTTTTATGAGGCAAAAAGCAAAAATCGCTTCTCTGGAAACCTGTGTGAACTGAAACCTGGAGACATTCTGAATCCGTCTCCCGTTTTCTTACCAATTTCATACATCCACAGTCCCAGAGGAAACCGTAATGGAAAAAGGGTTTCTTGACGACCGTGGGAGGGCAAGTAACCGTGCAGGGCGCGGCGCGGCGCGGCGCGGCGTGGGACGCTTACGTGGCAGGCAGGCAGGCACCTGGCGCGCCGCGGCGGCGCCCGTAAGTCAACACCCGACATTCCGGCGCAGCACCCGATCCGCCGCGAGCGCCGGGGAACGGGCCCCGCTCCCGCTCCCGCTCCCCGCGCTCACTCCCACCGCGCAGCGCGGCGCGGCTCCGCCGGCCTCGCGCGCCGACCGCGGCCACCGCCTGGCTCCTCCCACCTTCTCTCCCGCACCGCGGGTCGACTCCCACTCAATTTCCTTCTCCTTTCTCATCGTCTCCACAACCCACATTTCGGTGGGTCACCGTTGCCGTTATCATCATGACGCTCTGTCTCCTGGCCAGCTATATCGGGTCGGCATTACCGGCGTCGTGCGTGGATGTTACCACAACCATCCGACAACCACCCCTATAACTGGACTGCACTTCCCGTTTCCTCTTGTTAGCGCACCTTCCCGCCATATAATGTCCTCCCTCCCTGTAACAAGCGACTGTCTAGTCACTTGCCACTACTACGGTCTGAATGTCCTGTATTGTCATCGCCATTACGTGACAGATTCTACTGTAGCGCCGTCTTGTTCAGGGCGCAGCGCGGTCCGTTTCTTCCGCCCTGACGCTCCTCGCGTGCTGTCCATGGCCTCGCCCGCCGCGCCACCTCACCGCCGTCCCCACCGCCACCCGCGCGCCCCTCCCCACTCTCTCTCGCCCGCTCGACTCATCCCGTCCGGAGGCGCTCGCGGGACGCCCGCCTGCGTCACCTCTGGTCGGTGGCGTGGTGGGGGAGGGGGCTGATCCAATGAGCAACAACAGCCCAAATCTGTAGTTGACTTGCCCTTGCAAATAGATTTTAATACTCCCGAAGGAATATTTTCGAACCAATTTTTGCAAATAACGCTCATTTCCTTCTGTACTCAGTATTCAACTTTTATATGGCTTAGAACAGGGATCCCCGAATTAAGAAAACGTGCACAGAATACATTTCTCCCCGTAGCACGCCACTGTTAAGACTGTGTTGGCGTTTTGACGTTAAACAAATATTTCTGAAACATTGCATTCACGATTAAAAACAATTTAAACCTCGTAGATCTGCTGCGTAATATTAAGGAATTGACCCTAAGTCACAGCACGCTGTTTGAATTCTACCTTCAAGTCATGATCTCGCACCAAATGTAGCATTGAGCATCCTGTACTGTACTATCTCTGACCAAAGACTTCCGAAATCCAGCCCCGTTCCGACCGCAGATCTGCATCGAGGCCTACTCCTGTTACTCTTCTTCCCTAGGGTCCCAAGCGTAGTGTCTCGAACTGATCAACAAAATCTTTTTATATTTTTTAATTTTTTTTTTTTTTTTTAACTTATATTCCTGACTTTGACAAGCCCTGGGCGGCGCAAGCTCAAACTACACCACCTCCGCAAGCGTCTTCCTTCTACCTGCCCGCGCCGGCCGCCTCTCGTGGTCAAGTTCACGTCCGCCTCGCCGGGCGCGAATCGAATCTGATTACCGGCCGCTTTCACACGGCCGCGCCGCGCCGCGCCGCGTCGCCGAGTCCTCACCGCACACCGGCGCAATCGACGACTTCGTCTTCACCCACTGCACCTTTTATCTCGCATCTGAAGAAAGAGCCTATTCATATTGCTAGCAGTCAAATGCATTATGTCGTGGCGAGGCGCAAGCACCCGGAAGCTATTATACTCGTGTGTATTCCCCAACACTGAAAAAGCCTATAGACAGTTATCCGCCTTCAAATAACTTCCCTACGTTTTTACTCCTTGTATTTATTATTTACTGAATTCCTGCGAAGATACTTCGATGTACATTTATGGCACATTTATTACAGTTGTTAGAAACAAACATCATTACATTTTGATGGTATTATGAAGCATTATAAACCGAAACCTAAATTCATGTCATTGCATTACATTTCAGATGTAGACTCCGGTTGATATACATCACAATCACCATCTCCGCAAGAGACCAGTCAGCTTTTGAGTAAGGTAAGAGTTAGAATATTTATTATATATTTTATGAAGTGTTCTAACTGATGGCCTTGTTCGTGAAGTATAGTTCACTGATAATGAATCGAACGAGTTGTGAATCGAAATTATGCCCCAGGACATTAAATAATTGGTTCCAATTCACAAACATTTCATTTGTTACGAGATAGCTTAGAGCATAAATGACTGCAATTGTACAAGAAAACTACCAACGACGATCTCGACATCTGCGCCGTTAGGGTTATTAATTTCCAGGAAGTACATTTTTCAGTTACTGGTTTTACATTGCGTCAGGTCGAAGAAATGATAATAACACCTATTCGTTACATTGTTTATGACCTTAAAAGATGAAGAAAGATGCGATGAAAATAATTAATAGACAATAAACATGCAATAATGGACGATATATATCTATAGCAAAGTGCCATGCGCAGTAGACCATTGAAAAGAAGAAAAATAATTCATGTAATCAGTGTACGACAATGACTCTTTAAAGAGTTAAAAGCATTCTTTGCGCAGTTTGAATCTGATGGTCCTATTCGATAACAAAGTACAAACAAATGATAGTGGCTGATAAAATGTAAGCGTGTTCTCGCTTCCACTGTAAAAGAAATTCGAATAATCAACAATTCATCTTTACACCCGTTTCTGTGAGCTCAAATTGTATATTACATTTTTTAAGGATATTTTTTGGTGTGTGAGGGGGGTAACTTCTTTCTCTGGTAGTAGTAATCACTATGATTTGAGAAGAACAATTCTGCTTCTTTTTCCTTGATCACGAAGCTGGATTCCTCGGATCAATCCTTCAAATGTTTCCGAACCTTCAAGTTATCACAGTATCTGTGATCTTGACGTACACGTACATTTTTGGTTCTGAAAGCCGTTTCATCAATAGATTTCGGCTTTGCGAATCTCAAACTCCTGTATTATTCCCCGCAAACTTGTAGGTGTGAATATAAAGAAAATTTCCGGAATAAAAGTTGGGGATAACTAGGGTGGACTGGGCTATTTTATCCCGAGGGAAGGAATTGACGAGCGAAACCAAGACATCTTGGATTGATTATTAGCGATTCCGGGCGCGTCAACGGCCAAGGTCATTAGTCCCGTAAGTGGTTCTTCCTCAGGAGTTGGCGATTATCTTTTCCAGCTGGATGGCGAGATCCGGCGCCGACCTCCCGGCGGCTAGTGGGGTTTCCCCCTAACCAGCGGTGCACCGCCCCAGCCGGGACAAGCTCTGAGCTCCCACGGTCTCCCGGCATGTGTGATAGTGTAGTACATGTTAGTGTAAGTGTGTGTGTAAGTAAGGGGTGAGGATAGGACAAGGAAGGGGAAGGAAAGATCGCGCACAGTTCATGTCCCATTTGTTAGGGTCCTGCCCCAGCATTGCCTTGGTGTTGATCGGAGAAACCACTGAAAACTACCGATCAGAGCAGCTGGGCGGTAGAATTCTCCTCCAGACAGCGAATGATTTCGACCTAGCTGACAGGCTAGTGTCGAAAATCCTGCCACCTTCGGGACTCGAACCTAGATGGCACTGCTGTGCTCTCCCGGACAGAGGCACTGCAGTGACATCAGTTAGTGCCGTGAGCCACCTCTCGCGGTGAAGACATCTTGGCTTAGCAGCACAGACTGAATAAATCCCGAGTGCTTTTGGGAAAGTGTTTTCCACTTTCCTTGATCTGAACATTTTATAGTGTGAAAACCTAGAAATGGATAAAAAGTACCCCTGCCAAGAAGAAATTTATAGTTTTCCATCATGGTGCATCAAACGGCTCCCTCTCACACACACATACAAATGCAAATCTGCCCCTCGAAAAAACAAAATGAAGGTCTCCGAAAAAACCGCTGTTTGAGGGAAACTACCGGCAGCCAACTGGCAGGTACCACCAAATATTTCCGTAGGAAAGTGTGCCGTGTTTTGTAAATGACCGTCAGCGCGCCGAGGCCGGGGCTGGCGCCCCTTGTCAGGTGTGTGTGTGTGTGGGGGGGAGAGAGCTCTGGCTGGCTGGCGGCTCGGCACCTGCCGCCCGCAACCTGCTCGGGGCGGCGCGGCGGAACCCCCGGCCAGGCCCCACACCCATCACGCGCTTCAACGCAACGGATGGTGGGGAAGGGGGGTAATTCTCTTTCCCTACGTTTAACCGCGTTCAATTGAAGGCATCAGTTAAACAAGGGGCATTTCATTCAACCAATTATTTTTCAAATATGGGGGCCACAATATTTTTTTCTTAGTCTTTTAACAAAATTACTATTCATTTTCCTCACCAGATAACATTTCCACTGCAAAAATCATATTATCTTTCACGTTTTTTCATCCTGAATTCGTCCGAGAAGGTCCTGAATGCGCGCGAAGAAACGAAGTAAACAACGAACATTTAAATGATATCGAAGAAGGATTATAATGGACAATGATGTTTAATATACAATGAGCTCATTGCAATAATTGAATTTCAATAACAATTTCAATAGCTGAATTGCAATAAATATTGTATTTATTATTTGAAACTCGGCTGATAATTTATATTTCATTGCGATCAATCAAAGAATTTCATAGTCAAAGAGAAACGTGCAGAAATAGCTGATCTGTACAGACAGCCCGTCTTCGACCAGGTAAGCTACAGTCTGTCGTATGTCGACGCCATAGATGTGAGCAGAGCAGGAACACTGAACTATATAAAGAGTGAACATAAATCTTAGTATAGAAATAATAATCTCGAATATATGAGCAGATCAAATCAAACGAATAAATAAAAAGAGAATATAGAGGTTATTTTCACTATCCATAGGTTTATAATTTTTATTTTGTCTGTGGGCGCTCCCAGACGACTAGCGCCGGGACGACGGCTTCGTTCTTAACGCCAAACGACCGAACGCTCTAGGATACAGATCGCTCAATCAGTATCGGCCTTTTGGCGTAGTCTACTCTTTCAACTGTGTTCTCAACGAGCGGGGCGTCCCCGACGAGTGGAGAGGGGCAATCGAGAGAGACCCCGTCCCTCGTCGCCTAACGGAGACGCGCCGCGTGGCCCCGTCGCGTCGGGGCGAACGCGAGCGAGGGCGCAGGCTGTGCCCTCGGGGCGCTTCCGCCCGCGCCCGCCTCCGTCTGCCCCCACCGGAACCCCCCTCCCCCCGAGGAGTGGGTTTCCGACGACGCGACGCGCAATAACGCCTCACACCCGGTGGCGTCTCTGATGACCTTCTGCGGGAACGTAACGGCATAACTTCAGGTTTACAGCAAACTGTGGGAATGATGTCCCAAGCGGCGCTACTCTAACGCATGTATGCCAGTATTGCGCTGAGTAGTATTGTATACAAACCTCACATTAAGATTTTGGAAAGTTAGAATGACATAAGATAACAGAAGAAGAATAAGAGAATAGTATCCAGTATCTCTAGTAGCTTTAGAATTATATATATTCATAGCTTTAAATATTTCAAAAACCCGCCAAAAAAGGAAATGATAAAAGTAATATAGCAGCAGTTTTAGCTACTTCTCAATTATTTCTTTCTATTACTGAGATTCTGTAAAGATAAAATTTGGAAGTGAAGTGAAAGAGGTAGTTTGCACCTCTTCGGCACATACGATCTGGTTTGCATCTGATTCAATTCATTCGCTCAGTTACCCTAGTAATCAAACTGCCAATCCCTATCTAAATTACTAATTTTGTACGCGCGCAGAAATTGAGAGAAATCTAAGCAGCCTTTGGTTGTGTCAGAGAGATCATTGGCTTCTTTCGATATCCGGGATCTCGAAAAAAAAAAAAGAATGAAATTGTTTCAATATTCACTAAAAAATCAAATATTTGGTAGGGTTATTCCACCTATTCTCAAACTGCACCTACGAACAGAATTCTCATAATATTTACGCTTCAGTTTATGGCCTCAGTGGGCTTATGGCTTCCTTACTGCCCTCTGAGCCACCAGCACAAGGGTTTGATCTTGGCTGACGTGCGTGGATTTTCGAAATCCAAGAGGTCATGTCACGCTTGTGGCATGTACAAGAACCGTGTCACGTAACCGTCAAAATGAAATCCATCAGGCAGTGTACCGTGCAAATGATGCTCAAGATGCCCCAACTGTATAGAGTTAAATGAGACCGACCTGTGGCGGAGAGAGTGAAAATCACACACTGGACGCGCCTTTCCGAAAATGTCCCCTAGAAGCGCGCAGAAAGAAGACTTCAAAGAAAGCTTGGGGCGAAAATACAGGTGCAGAACTACGGCCAATGGCCGCTATCCAGCAAACAACATCGCACGTACCGATGCTAATCTCAAGCTATACCAAGGCTCCGAGAACGAGGTCACTCGCTATCAAATACTTGCTTTTCTTCGTATGTGTAAAGAATAGTTGTATTGAAAATGTACGTGTATGTTACGTTTTGCAGTAGTTTTTGCTGAAATATTTAATTTATTGCAATATTATTCGTGAGTCTTTTATTTGTTGTTCTTGGGCCGTTTGCGTGCTACTTTTCGGAAGACTATTTTGTGTAGTTTTATTTGGCAGCTTTTTTGCCGTTACAGGCCACTTGTCTAAATTACTTATTTCCAATGCGAGCAGAAACTGAAAGAAAACTATGCAGCCACAGCCCTTGTGAGAGGGTTTCGTTAGACGCTCAGGCACTCTGAGAAAAATAAACAAACTTCCACGTATTATCAGGAGTAATCCGTTAGAAATGACACGACGAAATCAAACACCTATAATAATAATAATAATAATAATAATAATAATAATAATAATAATAATCCGAGGAAAAATGTAATCAATTCAGGGTCATTTTTTAGAAAATGTTGAGGCTTTATGTAAAGTATCACCAAAAATCAAAATACCCATTTCATCTCGTAGGGCCTTGAGTTTGTTCAGATCGATCGGAGAATATCAATTTTGGAAAAAATTGTCTAAATGGTTTAGGCTCTATCGTTGACCACAAACAGACGTTTTGCCATCAATCGATTTTTCAGTATTACGGACCCGCAATTTTTAATTTGTAGATTCGAATTTCCCGCACTTTTGGGAGAATCTTTCATTTGTAAGGTTGCAATTAAACACTGGAAACGCCGCGTCACGACAATTTGAAATTCTCAAAATAGCTTCTCATTGTTTGACGGTGTTCCTGGGTGAACGGAGTTATGGTTGTCGAATTTGATGTATTACCTGTAAATGATTAAATTTTCTCGCCTAATGCGCTACGACTAGTAATGAGTTTTACAAGTGGTGGCTGAAGTGAGGTAATATTCACAGAAATTACGATATTATTATTTTCCATAACCGAAGAAGATTATGTACCACTAGTTTATTAGTGGCTGAGTTATAAACCAAACCTTTCCTTAAACACATCATCCAGATATTTGTACTACATTGTCAGTGTATGGTGTATTTCTTTAGTGTAGTGGTCTCCCCTTGACTCCAGATACGTGAAATATTAGAACTTAACAACAAAATACTTACACCCGCAACAAAAAACCTAATAAAATCAGATGTAGTCTTGGGATTCTTAAAACTAGTTTTATAAACACTAGCTATGCGTACTATGCGTGTGTATGTATGTGTGTATGTGTACACACACACACATACACACACACACACACACACACACACACACACACACACACACACACACACACACACACTTTTTTATAATGAATACCTAGTAGGATATTTCATGTTTCGAAGTTGCATGCAGTTATTCGTGGCATTTGCTCCTGATGTTTATGCAACCCCGTATACTCAGGTGTTCGGCAGGGACACGAAATCTCGACTGGGTCATTATGTGCGGCTACCGCCGAACACATGACTGATCAATACAAACGTTCACCTCGAATGTCTTTTGATGCAGATAGAAATTTAGGTGGAATATTTACAGTAGCAGTTTTTCAGTTGTAGTTTTTATCTTTTTGATAGCATTTAGTATTTTAAAGATATTGGATTAACATACTATTTTTTTTAGTGGAATGAATAGATAGATCTTGAGAAGACAAATTCAGCAATACTGCACGTATTGGTATTTGATGAACAATTGTAAACGCTAATGAGTTTTAAAATGTGGCGTTCAGCAGGGTACGATGTTAGCGGTATTGTCTTCCGCCGGTTCAAAAAGCCGAGTACATACTAGAGAAAACTGGATAATTATAATAAAAATATTAAGTGACAATAATTCTATTACTGAAGCTGTTGCAACTCAGTTGAATACAGCCTTGCCCAGAAATTACGATATAATGTTTTTCCGTGGTGTGATTTTCGCAAGCTATGTTATCGTACAACTACACCCCTTTTAAAAATTGACGTTGTTTTTAATCTGCCTGTTGAACGATGCTACTAAGAAGAACATGGTGAATTCCTTTTTCTTCAGTTGATTCTTTTGGACGAAAAGTGAACTCAGTGTCAGTTGTTACTGCAATATGACTATACACGAGGGCTTCGTCGGGAAGTTTCTTGAAAGAGAAATTCGAACGATGCGGTCACTGTACTGCCTTGCACCTTGGTGACCGCTGCACTTCCCACCTCGAACCCATGTGTATTTGCTATTCGCATGAAGACAGATTTCATACCCTTGAGCCGAAAAGAAAAATTGAATTTTTGTGATTTTCGAAAATTCAATTCAGAGTTCAATCTCCGCCAATTTCTAAGCGTTATTTGCTTAAACTGAGGGGGAAAATAATATAAAAAATTGGTGAAAAATAGATAATTTGAAAAGGTTGTTAAGGATTCATGTAAAATAAAAAAAATAAAAATATTCGTTTCAAATTTGCGGGGACTGGAGTTCAGTCAAATCGATGGGGGAACATCAATGTTTGAACGGTTTGCTATAGCATTGCCCATAGACGGACAGACTGACGTTTTGCCGTCAGGCAATTTTTCGGTATCAAGGACCCACAAAACATGGATTCTGACTACACTGCGTGTTAAAGGAAGAAATTTACATAGGAACATGCATTTATTCGTGGGCTTAAAGACGGGGCCGCCAAGGTCACCCACGGCGCAGCATTTCATCGTAATCCACTGCAAATCGAGGGGGGGGGGCTCCCGCCTAATTATGCAGCCAGAGCTTTTAACCTCCACCGCGTCTTGACGTCTGTCGTCCATCAATATTTATCCACTTTTATCAGGGCCCGGCAACAATAAGAGATTTTTCTGCCGAAAAATTGCAATTTTCTTCCGCAGTATCACAATATTATGTACAATAC
Organism: Teleogryllus occipitalis; assembly: GCA_011170035.1. Taxonomy (NCBI): domain Eukaryota; kingdom Metazoa; phylum Arthropoda; class Insecta; order Orthoptera; family Gryllidae; genus Teleogryllus; species Teleogryllus occipitalis. Next base: position 48,574 of record BLKR01001972.1, read on the forward strand.
TACTCGCATAATATTATTTACGTTGAATATACTGTAAAAAGGTCGTTTATTGGTTTCGAAACTACCAAATCCTTTTAATAACTTTGGTGTCAGAAGAATATCGATAAAATATTTTTAGATGAAATTTACATTTGACTGAAGACTGTACTTACAAATTACATCAAAAGGTCAAAATGTGGCTCAAATGCAGCGAAAGGTTTGAGGCAGTGAAGAATGACTGAGAATGTTTGGAAGGGAAAAATATTCCCCTGACTAATAGTTCTATACTGCGAACGCGAGGCGCCGTACAAACCAGGCTAATTTCGCCGGAGGTCCTTATTCGGTGAGAGGAGTTAGCATTGGCCCCTAGCAAGAAGGCAAAGCTCAAGAACGGGGCCGCCAAGGTCACCCACGGCGCAGCATTTCATCGTAATCCACCGCAAATCGAGGGGGGGGGCTCCCGCCTAATTATGCAGCCAGAGCTTTTAACCTCCACCGCGTCTTGACGTCTGTCGTCCTCAAGCAAATGTAAGAACTGCCCTTAGATTACATGACTCGGGGAGTGTTGTTTTGCCAACCGTGCAGCACGAGATTCTCTATTTTCGTTGTCGCCCCTTAGAACACAGTCTCCCAGAAAACAACTATCTCTTTTTTTCTGATTCCTGTCCTTCATGTCGCACCGCATTACGTGCTCGTCGTTCCACGTAACTCCCATCGATGTCCTCCACAACAAACATCCATACATCGTATCCTTTTTCTAAGCTCTAAGAAAACCTCCATCGCGTAATTTGGGGGATACTAGTAGCATCTACGGTAACAGTGAAATGCACAGCACAAACTTGTGAAAGGGTAAGCTGTTCTTGAAAGAATGTATCTCCAATTCATTCCAAAAGTTCTTACTAATCGTATAAACCAATAACTATTTCGCACTGAAAATCGCAGAATTTTTCAGCATTATATAATTGACATTGAGCGCGAACCCAGAGACTCTAGTCGATTCCCGGCCAGGGAATGCTTTGAACAATTTTAAAAATGTGTCAAGTTATAAAATGTATAAATCCATAGAGCGACATTCTGAGCTGCTCCTAGAAAAAGTACATACCGTTTCAGAGCAACCCGAAGGACCCCTGTTTACATTTCATGCATTCCCTGATAACGGGAGCTTCACGTGTAGAGCTGAGAATTTCTCAGCCCCAGTAGGCCACAAAGAACAACAGCATATTCCCACCATAGTTATGAGGTTAAAAAATTTAGGGCACCAAAGTGAAGCACACTTAGTGTGAGGAAACTGTTCATATTAAAGTAACACACAAAACAGTTTGCAAACTTTCCCGTCTTCTAAAAGTGTCTTCCAGAAATATATTGATATTTGGCAATAGTAGTCGTATAAAATTTCGCAAATTAAATAAACGAGGCCAGATAGACCCTTTCAAGATCCAAGTATCATGTGAGGTTTCTTCTTCAGTTTTGACAATTTACAATGACACTACAGTATATTCCGAGGTAATATTCCGAAAGAAATTTGAGCAAACATTGAAAATAATAACAAAGCCTTCAAAGTGATTTACAAAATATAATAAATAAATCCACGAGCCATACTTCATGATAATTAATTAATGAAATATTTAACGCCGTCACAGAATCCTTAGATATGACGCGTGATGCATATTTTGCGCCTGCGCGCATTTAGTAACACATTCGCTAGGAATGCTACACATGGGAGAGTAAGGTAATCTTCAAAATACTGAAATAAAAATAGTTTTGTTTCATTTAAAACATAAATAACAAATTTATTATTAGTCCAATAATAGCGACAGCAACCATTTATGAAGACAGACATAAATTACGGGTTCGATTAAAACTGTGCAGAAATTATTTTCGGGTTAAATGAAATAATTCAGAGAAGTCAAGAGCAACTTCTTACCTTTTTGATAGTGGATAATGCTTGCCGAACCTACAGTTTCGGAAGTGTTCCGATTAATTTGGAATACAATGCGGATTACATCAAAGTTCTTTTCCGGAAGAGAGTACGAAGTTCGATTCGTAGGAATTATACTACTGAAGAAATATTAGGTTCTACTAGGCAAATCAAATCGTTGAGAGACTCTGTAAAAAAAATTAATAAGGGAACGGAATGAAAAAAGGCATTACTAGTGTTTAGAGCTTCTAATGTATTAACGTCCTGACATACATGTCAGGTAATCGTGAGTTTTTTTGGTCTCAGGTTGCACGGAGCCCGGTGCTTGCAGACTACTCCAATATTTCTCATCCAAACATTCATTAGGTTCTTAAGAAGTTCGACAAGAATGTCGGTAAAGCACCGTTTTATCTCCACATACACGGCCAAGTACTTGTGTTGATTACACAAGGAATTTCTTTAAAGAGCTAAAAATACATTCCCACCAACGTAACTACAAATGTTGCATTTGACATTGTAGAACAAATTGTCTAGGGCAAAAACCAGTGTTGGCATAGTTCTAAGGCTTGATTGTTTGTCTTGTTCGTTGTAAAGTATAACTTATGTTATTCCATGAAAGTTCTCATTCGCTAAACTAGTAAGTGTTGATTACAATTGTCGTGAAGTGTCTCTTGATATTTCATATCATACGTTTGTCGACCTATGTGCAATCTTCCAAACAAATCAATTTTATGGTTTAGAACACTGATCAACCATTACCCAATTCTCGGTTCTGCAAAATAAATATTTCTCTTCCAGTTAATTGTTTATTCGAGAACAGTCGGTAGTATTGAATCTTAATCATCGTGTATTTGAATAATTTGCCCACATTATTGCTATGTATGATTATCGCACTAAAAAACTTTTCGTAGTAAATCTTCAATCTTTGGCGACAATTAATCGAAATTGGGAATCGAATATAATGCAATCGGTTCTCAATTTGACAGCAGAAACGGGAAAATTTGAAACTTTCTGGACGCAACCTGCTTTTTTAAAACTTAATATTCACCTTATTTGTTTACAGCTCAACAGAGGAAGTTTGTGAACAAACGTCATGAGATGAGTGAGAATTTCTCAAATGAAGAAAAATTGACGTTTTGATTTTTTGATTGATTTATTGACAAATTTGAATCAAAATAGAAAAAAACTCATATCACATTCATCGATTAAAAAATGCTTTAACCATGTTTATTCAGGAGGGAAAAACAATTAAAAACTTTTCATTTACACAAATTTCCGAAATGTAGAAAATATAAGATGCTATTACTACATAAAAATGTTTTCTATTCCAATGTATTCCGACAACCCAAAATATAGTTCAATACTTACTTGAATGTTCCTTGAATGAACGAATGCGGATCACTTAACACTCTCTCGGCACCCGCATCCACACAAAAACAGACACACCACTCGCACACTTCAAGACGCGTGAAGTGTATCCGTCCAGAGCACCACTTCAAGCACACCCGCGTCGCGTCCACGGAGACCACTGAACGTTAGGTCCCCGAAAGCTCCGTGGCAACGGCTCCTCCCGCCTTCGGTCGCACGAGCAGCCAACATTACGCAATGAAATTTGTTTCGTCGTAACTCTCCATGAAGCGGCCAATATGAAGCACTTTTCTGTGGCATTAAGTACTAATAAAGTAATGTTGTATAACATTTATAATGTGTAGTTTATGAACTTTGCCATTAATTTTGCGATCATAAACGACAGCTATTTCTTTAGTACTTGAGAGAAGAAAATATTGTTCTTCTCATATTATTAATGGGCAATTAGATATACACATGCGAACTCATGAATGGCTATTTTTGACTGTATAGCTCTAGTTATTTGGAAATTAATCCATGGCTGAATGGGGGGGGGAGAAAAAGAAACTAGACAATAATTTGTTTCAAGGTAGTATGAATGTAACTTAGATTTACTGTTTTCCAAAATAATTGAAGTACAGGGAAAGGTGAAGGAAAATTGGTATTCAACTGATCCAGGACAAAATTAATTAAAGACTTCAATATTCAAATTTTACATTAGCTTAACAGGAACAATAATTTACATATAAAACTTAATTGAATTATAGTATTTGTAACTTGTACAGTATACATATTGTAGTTCCTACGTATTTTATGTAACAAGGAACTTACACATAAAATAATTCCTCGATGAAATACTTCAATTTCCACTTACAAATTACATTCAGCTGGCCAAATACATGTATTTTAAGTTGTTAACAAAATAAATATGCAAGTTTCTTTCAATGGAATATCTAAACCTTTTACCCTTTATATTCTAGAAAATTACCTTCTGATATGCATTAATATCTCACTACAATCTCCTCCATGCAATAAATGCACGACTAGAACTTTTCTACAAACAATAAACCAGTGGCCATCATAATGTATTGATGAGTCTGGGGTTTTTACTGCCTTTCACTTGAGTTTTTCTCTTCAAAATAATTTGGTCAACACAAAAATATGTCTTATGAAAGGCATTTAATTATATCTAAAGAGAGTAGGGTGTGGCAATTGAAATACTAGAAGTACTAGACATATGATGACTTTAAAAAAATATGAAGTTAGACAGAGTTGTTAGAATTAATGAATTAAAACTATAATAAAATTCCTGAGAAGAAAACACATTTGAAGCATATTACCTAAAAATAACTGAATAACATTAGATCTTCAATTTTTGTGTAATGAATAATTTCATGTACTAGTAAAAAATATTAATTTAGCATTCATAATTAATTTATAATCTCACATTTAGCATTCAAAAGTTAAATAATTTTAAATGTTCTTTGTATATTGTGAAATTAAGTATTATATACATTATATCTCGAATATTTTGACTCCATTTTTATTTTCATATATTTATTTCCTGCAATTGCTCTTTATGTATTTAATATTCCAGAACAAAATTTCTTCATAGTATTGTTAACAAAAATTCATCAGCACATCAGATTTTCTGAATATAAAGGATCTTAGAATTATGTTAAATGAGACTATACAAATACCTTTATATTTTGAAGAGCATTAAACTTCATTAAATTAAAAAAAATTATGTGACAGGTATTTCAAATTTTCATAATTTATTTATACAAGAATTTTTGTTCACTTTATCATACAGTAGATACAAATTATCAAACATTAAGGTTTTCTAAATTGGCAGCAATTTTAAAGAATTTTGTTTCTTACTGGATCTCAGTATGAACCTAACAGTCATTACCTTAATTAAATTGTAACAAAAGAATGTCTCAATTGTATGTACACTTATTTACATAAACCCAAAGTATGCCAAACAAAATTAACTACTACCTAATCAAATTCCAGGATGCATCAAGTCTTAATCAGTCAATCACATTCCACACGTGCTTAGCACTTAAGTAGATAAAGCATGTCTTGGATTCTTCCATCAAAATCTAAACATTGTCAAACAACTACCTTCTAAAATGCTATGAAAACCAATCAAGATCTCTTTCATTCAAATATTTGTTGGAGCAGGACAATTAGTTCAAAATTATGACATTTACTTTGCTAGATTATGCAATGTTCTAGAACTGTTATTACAATCTATTCATTGTATTATCATTGTTATAGCAAGTACTTTGTATCACAGGCTAAAAACATATCTTAGGCATAAGGGAACTAGAAGCAAGCAGGAAAAAATTACTTGCAAGTATGTGTATGTGTTAATGGCTTAGTTGCAATTTAATGCAAAGATCACAGTTAAAGTTATGGGCAGTATAAAGGACTAGAGAATTAGAGAGACCAAACGTAAATGAGAAGGGTGGTGGTATGAAAATTGTGCAGTGATTATAATAAAGATAATTCGTAACATAATTGATGTAAAACAGCATGTTGTTGGAATGTTGAGTTGCAAACTGAATTTACTTTAATACTTCCATCAGAGAGCAGAATTTTTAAAGTGCAAAATAAATCTGTAAGCAGATATGCAATTGCAAACTAAATGCATTCTTTTGGTGAATCCATTTGATCTTTACATTGGATTAAGATAAGTTTGAAGCCACATTAGCTACCCAACTGTTTGTAATAGGTATCAAGGACATGCAATATGCTGGTTGTTTTTTTGTTGTTTTTTTTGTTTTTGGTTTGTCTTTATGAATAACGAATAAATGTCCTTTTTATTCTCTCCTTTGAATACAGAATAACCTATTGTCCTTCATCAGCTTTTCTTGCTAATTCATAATTGTGAATATGAGAAACTGGCTGCTTCCATTCAAAAATTATTATAAGTATTGTCATAAATAGGTAAATAAGCACCTCTCACACCTAGGTAAATAAGCTTCTCATTGGAAGCTGTGTAAATTGGATGTTAAAAAGAGGGATTACAAGACATTCTTCCTTCCAAGGGAACGGAAATCTAAAAAGAATCGTCTCCAGTGTAAGACAGGTGTCTGGCATGGATACAAAATGTTCTTCAAGTTACAAAAAACCACTACCATGTCTGAAAAAAACGCAGTCTTATTTATTTCAGCTATTGCACTCGAGTATATTATCGTCAAGGACAAATAAAACAAATATGTAAATATAAACAGGAATCATAAATTAATAAAAACTAGTATCCTAAAAAGTTATGCATTCGTCCCTTTTACAACAGATGCACATTAACTGTGTATATTTACATATTAACATCGGATAAATATACAATGCAAGAAGCAGAACCAATATGTACAGTACATGAATTCACAATATAACATTACATTACAGTGATTTTAAGTTACATTAATTGGAAATTCTCTTCAGTATCTCCAACTTTAATACCTCCTTTCATAGAATACATCACAGAAAAAATACTCTGCATAAATTACTGAATAGAGTATAATCTTATTTGCATACATGCATTTAATATAATTTATGGTCTCCAGTAAATGTGAGTTTTGAAATATGAATAAAACTGCAAGAAACTTCTGAAATTTAACCCCTATAAGTAAGAGAACCATATTACAATTGTAAATAATACTGACAGAAGCAACCAGAAATTTACTAGTTAGCAGTGCTTGTACATGAATATATGCTGGTTAAGATCCACATTTATTTGAATTTCAGGGCAAATTACCCTTTCTCAACTTCGAACAGTTTTCTTCTCATTTGTATTTTCTGATTGTCAAATATTAGATATATTGTAAGTACAGATCCAAATACATCATTTTTGTTATTAACACATCAGTCGTAAAATCCTGATACAGTTGTTTCCCTGAACAAATTTAATAGTTTAAAAGGTCAGTACCATTGTTGAGGGCACTATTAACGAAAATTTAAAGTGCGTTCCTTAATACCTATTACACAAAAAAGTTAAGTGTTACAGGCAAATGATAAACACAATGATAAAATCAAAGCAGTACATCTTCAGAACAATCCAAAATAGTAATGCTTGCAAACACAATTTGCTACAATACCGGATTACAAAAGTTTTTGATCACAATAATAATAGTAAACCACTTCAATTATGCTTATTGTTGTATGTTATTGAAGAGCATGTTGGATTTACAGGTGTGAAGACAGGTACTTTGGAATTGAGAAAGTAAGATGCAAATCCCCCTCCCCAGTTGGATATATTTCCTTTTTATTTGCAAATCAATAACCAGAATATACTAATCAACTAAACTTTATAAATATCATGAACAGAAGTGTAGAAATAAATATATTACACTTCACTGGGTCAATTGCAACAAAAAAGAAGATAGGATAAGTAAAAAAAAAAAAAAAATAGTAATAATGGCATTAATAATTATTACAAATACCTGGAAATAATATATCACAGAAATATTTAATGAACAGCATAAGACATCTTGAGATACACACATACGTAATTACTGTTGTAGTGAATTTACATAATTAATTTGCTTTTTCAAGTTCACAGCAAGAGAAACCTTCAAAAATAGTTATCACAACTGCTGGAATTCCAGTCTCTGAAGTATGTGGCTCATTAGTTGCTTCCTTATGCTCATGATAGAACAAATTCAGTGTCAGGCAAGCTTAATAAGAACTTTTATGTGGGCTTTAAAGCAGCACTATTTGACATTCAATTAATATAGTTGGTATGATTTTATGGAAGGAAATATAAAAAGAGCAAACACAAATTTAATTCAGCACATTTAATAAACTGTATTTCAAAGACACAAATTGTTGAATAAATAATTCTCTTCAGTTTGTAATTTACATCTTTTGTTCATAAAATACAAAAGGTTGGATTCAAATTGTTTTAACATGAGGTTCCATTTTCCTCACAAAACTTTTATTATATTCCCAAAAAAACCCTGATAATCAAAAATAGTGAGTCAGCAAAAATTGTTCCTGTCCAGGAAGCTAGTATTGCGAATATAGAAAGTGCAACAAGAAAGGAATGTAGGAAAATGTGTAGCATTGGAATTTGCTCAAATTTTTCATGCTATTGAAAATTGCAAATAGGGGAACAGTTTTTCCTGCATTTGAACATTGAGCAATACTTAACAGAAGTTTGTAACTCGCATTCATTGCTGTTTTTTCACCATTAACACCTTTCATACATAATTTTTTCATTAATAAATTAAATAATATTGTACACAGGTTCACATGTAAACTACAATTCAAAACTCTAGCATAGCTAAGAGTAAGGTTTCAGTCAAACAAAGAAAATACATTATACATTTAAGCCTCGAAATACAAAACTAAAGACAATACAGGAAAAGTATACCTTGCAACTGCATAATTATTTTCTTTAAAACAAAAACAACAAAAGTGTCCCAGAAAAGTTTACTTCTCAATTAAGCTTGTCCTCCTCCTTCAGGAAGACTATTACGGCCTACAATTCTTTATAGACTAACAAAAACACAAATTGTTCTTTGAATGTGAAGTTAACAATAAACAAATGTTTATTTACTTTTATTTATAAATATGTACACGTCAATTTACACTTCGTGAAATTATTCCTCCTTCAGATCTCTCACATCAGAAGCTATAACCACAAATAGTCTACAAACCATAGTGCTGTGGCCAGCCAAAGCCAGCACTGTGCCACGGTGTAACACCGGGCCAGGCCATGTCCTAGCTGGTTCTTTGACGTTTTGATGGATTTTCTTCAGGAGCACTCATACTTTTAACTATATACTTTATTTGTGGCATGTACTGCATTATGTCCTTAACTTGCACCAGAGGAAGCATGTCTTGCGTGGACTGACATTTGCCGGAATCACGAAGGATTGTCATTTGTTGCCTGCACATACACACAAAAAGCTGCATTTACAAAACAATGAAAACAACTGAAAAATGATATTTCAATACAAGTGCACAAATTACATTAATTCACTATGGTAAAATAATGCAGTCTCCTGTTTGAATGGGTGCTCAATGAAATTGGTATGTAAAGTGGTATAATCTCAATAATTATTGTTAAAGAATATTCCACAAACATGAATACCATTTAACAAAATGCTAACCTGTCAAGAATTCCCTGAGACGTATGCAATAATATATCGCATTCCAAACCCTTTCTCATTCCAATCATTCTCAAACACCACACCCTCAAATTATTTTCACAAGTAAAATGATCTTATAGAGAGATGATTAAAAATTGTATTACACACTTAAAGAATTATAATAGTAAAACATTTTCAAAATAACAAAATCAACATATTTTCAACTTTTGGGAATAAATCAAAGAGTAGATCAAATTTATTAAATAGCAAAAAATAAATAAAATGACATTTGTTTTTCTTCAATAAAATACAGGTTATTGAATCGTAAATGTAGTGTGAGCTGTTAATATAGTGTGATGCTTTATTTAATATTGGCGATAAAATGAAATATACATAAAATCTACATAACTATACCTTCATTATTAGAAATTTTCATTTTTTGGGCGACAATTTTAAGAACTTCTTTCAATATAACAAACTTTTTATGAGTCAAAGATAGTCATTGAGTTTAATTTTGATTAACTGATTACCCAGCTTCGCCAGGAAGCCTAAAAACAATCCCTCTTTTTCCACAGCAGCTCAAAAGTGAGTGCAAAATGTGGAAGCAATTGTTCCATTGGTTCAAATGTTATTATGGAACAAATATATATATACAAAATCATATATTTTTAAATGAATTAAGATTATTGATTTCATATCATAGATGAAATATTTTATAACTTAGGTTATTATAATTTATATTTTAATTATATTTATTTTATTATTATATTTTAATTATAATTCTGGTCTAAACTCTTGCATCTGCCATTTGCCAACCGGCTGTGCATGGCAATTTCAGAAAATTGCCAGAAAATTGCATTCAAATTTCAAGTGAACAGAAGGTAATTTTACATTTCTTTGTTAAACCTTTTAAAGGTCATATTCAAAGACGTTTCTACTGAGGTGAAGGTAGCGGACTTGGAATGAGGATCTTACTGATAACCTCATGACACTCATTTTCACTGTGGAAAAAGGCTGTGTCCTGCATGGACCACAATTAGCAGTGGCAACGCGCGATTTCTTGCTTCAGTTCCTTGATATTCTGCAGGATGAAGTGCATTATGTTTTACGTAGGCAACAGGAAGCGCACTGCTGCCATAGCCCCACACCCTGGGGATACTCCCCGTGCTGTGGGGAAAAGCGATCAGTTTCATTAGCCGCTTGCATGATCCTGCTACCGAAAGGATCTCATATGTTATTAAGTGAGTAAAAGGGCCTTCAGAGAGTGGGACGGTGTTCCAACAGTTGAAGAGGCATTGACAGAATTATGATACTTTGAGACAGTGGACAATGCTGAATCAAGTACAGAGAGAGTATGAACTCTGGAGAAGGATCTAGAGAAAATGCTAATGAAGAATGCACGAAGGAAACAATTAAAAATAATTGATTTTTTAAGGACAAATATAGATATTGAATTTTCAGTTTGTGCTGTTAATGTATTTTGCTGTATCTCTACATTAATAAAATCAATCATTATGGAGAAATTTAATTTTGACATCATCGGATGTAGTGAATCTAATATGTTAGTCCCCTGAAGTTCACTGTAACTGGAGTTGACTGTAGTTCTATTTACGGCTTATTTTGGTGTATATTCTGACATAGTGTTGAAATTTGATGTTTAGTCCTTCCATAATTTTTAAACTGAAGTACTGCAGAAAGATGGTAAGCCGAGGTGAAAGGGTTAAGTCAATTACCCTTCTTTTTCTTGTGTCATAGCAAAGTGATCAATATAGGGCAATCCTCATAAATATAAAATTCTAAATTAATCATTGTGTTAACGAAGGAAATTATTTCCTTAAATTTGTACTTAAAATTTCTACACAATAAAACTTGGAACTTGCTTATGTACAATTTAAAGATACTACCACATCTCTGGCATCACAGAAAAATTTCTCCCATTATAAAAAAGTTAGTAGCATATTCTAATATTATATTACAACCTCTCCAGAACATTTTTCATCTTGTACAGCAGATAGAAATCTATTTGAAAAATAATAGAATTAATAAGACCTTCATTAAATAAAAACAATACAAATGAAGGGGTCAGAGCAGTAACAAGATAAGTCACATCAGCCACAGCAAACCTTCCTCTTTCCGTAAATGTTGAGGGGGGGCACAAGAGTTGCATACTTTGATTTTCCTTTAGTGGCTGGCGACAATTGGTCATTGTTACACCTCCTTAAAGAAGTCTTTTTTAATTATTTTGCAAACGGCCTTCTCGGCTTTTGCAACAGGGCTCATGGCCTCAAAAATGTGCTTACCACTGTTAAAAAGATTCATTTTATAAGGTATGAGATGTAACAATGACCTACTGTCATCAGCCACTGTAGAAAAATTGAAGTATATATGGAGGGTGGATTGAAGAGGAGAGAGGGGATATTCAAAATACTTCCAAATTTGCATTATGTAATTTATGAGTGATCCTTAAGCACAGAATTAGAAGATTTGAACTGTTGCAAATCATGAACTACATCCTAGCTAGGAGTACACAATGCTTTGGTGAAGTCAACATTAGCATTCACAAATTCCAAAACTTGCATACATGTTTTTTTTAAAGGTCAAAGTCTATTTAAATAAGGAAATAAAATTAGCACATTAACACAAAAGAAGCAAATCAGAGTGGATCAGAAATGCGCATTGCCAAAAAACAATGCACTGTTCATAACACTGTCATAATTCTTACGCACAGAACATTCATTTGGAACTTTACTCTTACCATTCCACTCAATGAGATTTTGAAAAGAAGTATTAGTTAATAGTATCAGTTCACAACGTGAAGTCTGTCACTAAGTACATATGACATTCCGCATTAGAACCACATTAGAACACAATTCCAATAGCCCCTTTATGCCATGAACAGGGATTTTTATTTTTAGCATCCCATTTCGCTCAAATTTGTAGGGAAAGTTCTTTCTTAAGGGAGTTCAATTCACATGACTTATCAGCATTACCAATTTTCAAGACTGCATGTCAACTAGTCCATGTTCAAAACATTAGTGATTTTTCCGTTGAATATCATACTTCAGGGTTCTCCAACTAGCAGCCTGAGATACCATTTATTGTGGCCTGCAAAACATTACGCAAATGTTTAAGTCCCTTTTGTCTATGACAAGCGAGAACATTGTGTGCCTAGCGCATACGTCCTGTCGGGATCAACACCCCCTTTAATAGAAAAATAGGTTTAAGTTTGGATTTAAGGAACTTTTTCTTATCAATTCAGAAATTCAAAACCATCCCAATATGCCTAACTGTAGTGCGCAATGCAGTCTGGTTTTATGCACAGTTCCACCCACCCCCTTCATTTCAGAGCATCTGGGCAAACTGCTGATATCAACAATAGGGTGTCTCATGGACCGACCGAGTAATATAAAAAAATATGGCCCATTTTACCTTGGGGCCTTGGAAATTGGACACCCCTGTCAGAAACAATTCAGAATCAGGAAATTGATACTAGCAAAGAATCAGGTTTATAGAAACAAATTACAAAATTAATTCATTGAAATCAATACAAGTAACATTTAAGGTTTTCAAGCAAAGTATAGGGGAAATATGATTAAGAAAATAGGCAAAGTATGCACCATTAACTCATGCTTAAATGATTATAAATTGGGTGCTTCAATCGAGCATACTTTCTGATAACAAACAGGAAATTTGCATTGAAATCGTATTGATCTCTAGTGATCGCTTAAGATAGCGTCCACAATATTGTATGATTCCTGCAAAACTGTTTATAAGCAAAGGAATGTTTACTCTTAAGTATTATTTGTATTAGTCTTACATCTGTAACGTACATTAATATTTTATCAAAATCTTGATGCAATACTTACCAATTTCTTGGTGATAAAAATCATCTTACCTTAAATCTAGGTTTGCAATTTTGAAAAATATCATTTTTTTCACTTTATCTAGAAGCAGACACAAGATTTAAAATAAAATAAAGTGTCCTTATTCTCCCATTAAAATTTCTCGACATTTAATGGCTCTAACATTGCATATTTAGGAGAGGTGGCACTGTTACCCAATTTTTTTTTTTAATAAACTCCCTTCTGGGCAGTGGTGTATCCAGGAGGGGGCCAAAGCCCCCCCCCCCTCCCGCAAAAAAAGGCGTAGTTTTTGTAAGTTACCTTCTTTTATTTGGCAAAATAATTTAAATATTTATTTATATTAGAATTATGTAATTATTTTTAAAAAATTGTATAGTATCATATATACACTACAAAAGTAATATACTATTAACAAATGTTTATTATTCAACAAATATCTACAATAGCCCCCTCCAAAATGATTGGCTGGATCCGCCCCTGCTTCTGGATAACAGAGCCCCTTCTCCTAACAAAGTGGAGAATTTTTATTCAGAGAATAGAGAAGTTGTCTTAAAATGTTGAACTTTCCCTATCTACTCATCCTGCAATACTATGTACAATTGTCATCCATTATTTTTGTGTGGAAAGAACTTTGGTACTTAAACTTAACATGTCTCAATTCATTTCTATGAACACTTTTTAAAAAAATTAATTTAAAAAAAACAAAACCTTCCCTACCTATGGATTTGCAAAAAAAAAAGGTTTCTGCTTCAAATGTGTTGAAACACATTTTTAATATATTAAATTATTCTTGACCTGTTGGAATGATACATCGTGTGGTTCTTGGGTTTAGGTCAATGTAAGAAAAACAACACTTTACATTGCCGACATGATTCTTGTGTGGGATATTCATAGAATACACGAATTACTTAATGTACAATCTTATGGGTAAACCTACTTAAAAGCCAACAATCTGTATCTATGAATGTAAATAGTTACTTTACACACTCTTGTGTAATTATTTCTATCTATTATTGTAGCTCTGATACAGGTCGAATAAAGGGCCAAAACATCAGCAATGTGATTTTCTTGCAATGACCTAAACCTGAGTATCACACAACATACAAATTTTATAATATATACTAAAAGAGAATGCGTTATTACCATGTGTTACATTTTTACCCTTGAGTCTATGAAGTAATACTTTTTTCCAGTAATTCATAATTCATTTCAACAAAATTCATCAGAACTTGTTATATCCATGGCATGCTTCTATTACATACGACAAGGAATTTTGCTTCGGGATTTTATTTACATGTCTGACCCGACCTATCCGAGGAAAGGAGAAAAATTACCAGATCACCTGACAAGATGTTCTCTGCGAGGCTCACTGATAATTTCTTCTATTTACTCAAGTATCCATAAATCATCAATTCCCGGAAGACAACAATGAAGCTAGCTTTTATTTTACCTTAATTTTTAATATAAAAATGCTAAATAGATGAAGGAAAATGAATTATAACTTCTGCTCTGTGTAATTAATATGTAACTTCTATAAGACAGTCACATAATTGAACTTTTTAAAACTCAATTAGAATAAGTTATCTCCAGAAAATTTCTTTTTAGTTCCCTCATTTTTGATATTTTTATTTATACATTTAGATAATTATAGAAACTGTTGATTAGTAAATATAAAACTCAAAATTTCAGTCTTGATGAATAAGAATAAATATAATGTGAAGGTCTATATCGAGTCCTCCTATCACCAGCAATCATAGTCTTGTGGCACTGTCAGTCGGTTGAGGGATCTTTGGTGCTTTACACATTGCTCGTCAGCAACTATTGGTCACCTGTATCTACTGTTTAAACTGCAAAGTGACATCAGTGATTCTCTTTCTAAAAGCAAAATAATGGGTCATTGGAAAGCAAACAGCTAATTGGACAGCATTGAAAATAATGAAGTATGCAACTGGAGTTGATCTGGGGCAAGCAACTCACAGTCCGTATATGGCCCAGTATCATGAAGTTGAAAGGGTCTCAACTGTTGTATGTAATATCCACACATTTCATTCACTTATTGGATATAAGAACAGGCATTCCTAAAGCAGTTGTGTTTCAATGTTGACTGTAGCATGCAATGGCTTCTACTGAGGCATTAGCCTCTTCCCCCCTTCCCACACTGCAAGTCTTCAACTCCTTTACTGCCCATCTTCCTGAATCCCAAACCCTGAATAGGCCTAGTGCTTTTTGTAACTTTGGACAGGATTTAACATGGAGCACTGTCTCTGTTACCCCTTCACACAGAGCCACTTAACAGCGCTTCTGAGAGGCTGTCTCCTGCTGGCAAAGCACCAGTGTATATGAAAATACTCTCGCCGACAGCACAGTGGTGAATGTAATTGCCACCAGCAGCACAGATGAGCTTCCACGCTACTGCCAGCAGGACACAGATCTAAATGGCAGGCTTCCTGCTACGTCATTTGGATGTGCCACTAAGCTTAGCTGTTTACATATCGATTACTTTGTGGCTGCAGGTGCCCTTCCTTCCTCACAATTAATGGGCCTGGACAGTGACTGTGTGTGATGAGGCCTGGTGCTTTATGGTGGTGGTGGTGGTGGTGGTGCTGAGTGACTCCTTAAAAAGGCAGCCTTATGCTGTGAAAAGTAGGAATTTCTTTTATGCTGATGTTAGTGGAGCCTTTAATTGCCATAATAACAATTTCTTAAGGCAGCACCACACATTAGTTATTCAGCAAGTAGCGAACAACTGCTCACCAAATCCAGAGTAGTGTGGATGAGTTACTTGCTATTTACCGAGTAACAAATTTTTGGTGCTCGCCCTACCCACCGCATGTTTGTCTTTAAGACATCAAAGGGAGCGAACATTCGCCGAACAAATCAGCTGTTCGGGATTGGGTGAGCAGTAGCTCGCTGCTCGGCGAATACCAAATGTGTGGAGCCGCCTTTAGTCCCTTGTAAGAAGAGGAAAATAAAAAGCGAGGCTAAGGTCTTCAATGAAGAATGGACAAACAATTTGAAGAAATAAAATAACAAGTTAGATAAATAGTAAATTGGATACACATGCAGCCCTTGAGCCAGGATTTCATTCTGGCACACAGCTTGGGAAAAGTTGCCAATACCATTTCTAGATGGTTCAATGGAATTTTTGCACAGCGTGAAGCTTACTATATATCTTATTTGAGCCTCTGCACAGACGCAACTTGAAATATTATTCAATCAAAAGTACTTTTTAATTGAAATTGCTCATATTTAGGTCACTTGAGTAATACCGAATCGCAGAAATTCGCAAGGATTTGTCTGAGTTTTGTATTTAAGTAGTTCATCAATCTTCAATATAGATCAATTTTTATTTGGATTTTAACCTACATTCAAAAATTCATAATTCCTGAACAGGTTCATCTAAAAAGCAGCTGCATTGCCTTCAATGAGATCATATATTCTTCTTTCGAATATCGTGAACAAAACACTGATTTCTTCTGTTTATTTATTTGCACATGTGCCAATTTTCCTCGTTGGAAGATGCCATCAGTGGCTGAAAGAGGGAGCCTCCTACCAGGCTAAGCACTTGTAGGAAAATAAAAGAAGATATGCAGCTTAGGAAAGTTGTCTGGCAAAAATACATCCAAAATCATCAACAAAAGCCGCTACTGTGAATTTTACCTAACATTGGGTCCATTACAGAAATTAAAGTGTTTAACACTTATTAAGCAAGAGACATCTGGCCAAAACCGTGAAAGTGCAATTCTTTAACGAACAAAGTTTTGCTTGAGTTCCAACACATAACTACTGTATGAACAGCGTTAGTCGACTGTTTCTAATCTGTTTTCTTATTGAAATAATAAAATTGAGTGTGCATATCAATTTTGAGTTCAGTTTTCCAAATTATGTGTTGTTTTCTCTTCAATTGAGGTCTGTGGCTCAAATTTAATGATACTTCACACTGCTGAAAATTTATATAAAAAGGTAATTTTCATATTTTTTGTCCTTTGCACCTCACAATGTATAAATAGTATTGCATAACTTAGTGTACTTTTCTTCTTCTTTAGATGTTTAGATTTTGAGGATTAACCTGCATCCAAAATAGCAGCCAAATTAGAAATTCTTTATTATAACATACATATAACAAAAGCAAAACTATATCTAATTAGTACTATGAGTAATAAGGTATTTGAAACTTGGTATTATATTTTACTTACTTGCTACAGAGTAAAGAGAAAGTTATGTAGTGCTGTGCGAAAAAACTGAATATTCAACAGTTGACATGGCCCTGGTAATGAAAAAGTGGATAAATCCGTAACGAAAAAGTCGCTAGAAAGTAAAATACCTCTAACAAGTGGTGTTGCCAGAATCCATGTTTTGTGCGTCCTTGATAGCGAAAAATCCCTCGATGGCAAAACATTCTTCCGTCCATCCATGAACGCTAGCACCTAAAACCGTTCAGCGGATTTCCTCCAAAACTACTGACATTTCCCAATCGATCTGGCTGATGTCATGGCCCCTTAAATTTGAAACCCATATTTTAATAGGAGATGGGGATATTTTACATGAAGCTCCTGGGACATTTTCCAAATTTTCCCAAAAATGACTCCATTGATTTTGATTAAATTTTGTTGTAGATCGTGTAAAGGACATTTCAGAGAATGGTGCAAATCTCACTTTTCCAAAATTGCAAATATTCAAAAAATTTTCAGCGTCTTGCTATAACGACAATTATGAGGATACAATTTGTTTCTTCTTAATGAAATATGTTCATCAAAAACAGATCTTCAAATAAGGTCATGTTGAATTTTTTTTGAAAGCGAGTATTTTTTGTGTAATTTGGCATCAAAATAGTCGCCAGCTTCTAATTTCCTGCGCTTCGTGTACATTTTTCGAGATGTGTTTGGAGACAGTAGGAATCTAGAATTTGTATATTATTTCATATTCCTTGTTCGTTTCTAACATTCGAGCCTACATGTTTACATATTAATCTTTTAGAAATTATTTGAAATCTATTTTATAATCCATATTTTTTTTGTCTGTGTTGCGAGGAACATATTTGCATTCTCAATGTATTGATGTATTTTCTTTCAATCCATGAACCTTCATTGAAATTAGTTCAATTAGGTTTTCTCTCTTAAAATACGATTTCAGTGTAATATAAAAGAAAAATTGCTAGCCTTCAGAAAATATCAGATTGGAATGCGACAATGGCATTCCACCCTGCGAGACGGCAGCTGTTGTTCTGTGAATTACGTCTCATTGTTGGGACGTATGAGAACAGTTATAATCACCGCTGCCCTGGATGGCCGAGGTGGCTAGAGCGTGTGCGGACTCAGCCACTTTGGTATGAAGGGCCTCGCTGTGGGCATGGTTTCATGGAGTTCAAGTCCCGCTGTGGGAATGGTTAGTCCCTTGTCTTTCATGTATGTGTGATTTCCCGGAAGGCCTTGCAAGTCCACTGACCACACACGGAGCCCGCACCTGATCTACAATTTGTAATGAAGTTTACAAAAAATTATGGCTGAGATGTGTTAATACGGAGTGAAATTTCTGTATAAACGGAATTAGAAAACCATTCCTAAGGGCGAGAAAGTATGTGCTGTTTCAGCACTACTAGTTACATTCTTAATTTCATCTCCTAAATTGCTACACTTGTATAACAGCTTTACAGTAAGCCATTCACACAGGCTTTTATTGCTGACATTCTGGGACCTCTCTCCCAGCCTGTGGTGATTGAGGACACCAGACAGTTATGAGTTCCCTAATCGAGGTAACAATGACATCAATTTGACTCAAGAAAATGTGCGCAGATAATCTTCTCCCCCAAACGTCATATAATTCGAATTTGAGAAAATCATTTTTCCCAATATTTCAAGGGTTGGCAGGATATGGGCAAGGGCAAGTAACTGTAAGTAAGAATATATCAAAATTCTGAATCCTGTATCATATTCTATAACAAATTTTTATAAAATGAGAACTTTCTTGAATGGTTTTGTGTATAACGGCCCTACCACCCATCTAGTGAACACAAAACTTCTATGGTCAGTTTAGCCATGTGAGGGCAGCTCCCCCCCCCCCATTTCTTTTTTCTGCTCTTTTGTCTTTGACAATCAATCATTGCAAACCAAATTTGGGGAGGGCATATCCAATGAATATCATGTAAAAATGATCCACGTTCATTTCATCAAAGCACACATACTCATAGTTGTCGTAAAGACAGTTTTTTACAACTCGGGTAACACAACTGACAATGTAAAAAGCTGCATGGAGAGTAAAAAAGGAAAATAATCGCTAGCAATCAGTACTTACAAGTTTCTCTAACACAATAGTGTCATATTAGTTATGAAACAATGGCTAAATACAACAAAAATATAAATGTAAACATCAAAATATCAACAACGAGAAAGGCAAACAAGGGGTAAATTGAGTCCCCTGATCATTTGTTTGTAATCCAAAAACATTACTATAAAAAGAGTGTTAAAATCTTCCAAATAAATGAATATTTTACATACGCGAGAGAGAAAGAATTCTACAATCTTTTTTCTGCTAATCATAAGGAAAAATAGAGAACAAGGGCCCCTGCTTGGGCATGCAAGGGTTAAAAGCGTGATGAAAGTAAACTATGCTGGCCCTTTAAAATGCGGCGCCAATGACCTGTCCGTATACATCCATTCGATTTTCTTATTTCACATGCATACAGATTCTCATCTACTTTTTGTAATCTTCTATTAATTCTTTAAATATTATATTTAGCAACGAATTTAGAAAAATGTAAATCAATTGCGAAAACTAGTCCTAACCTCTAACTTCAAGCACTGCACTGACACATCGAGTTATTAACAGATGGCACTGGGTCATCAGGCTGGCTGAGGAATACATTTCAGAGAGCAAAGCAAGTCTTTGATGATGCTCAACTGTTAGAGAACCTCTCAAAAAAATTATAATCTACTCTCCTGAATTAAGCATTGAATGTTGATTTTGATATTTCTTAAATGAATATGACCAATGGATGTACAATTATAGCTAGATTTTGGAAAAACAAATGAAAGTAACCAATAGCGTAAGAAGCAGGATTTGATATCTTTTAAATTGGTAGAGCAATACCATCTGGTATATATAGAATTAAAATCAATACTTAACTATTGTTCAACATGGTCATGGTTTTCCAGAGTGACAGGGGGTGTGGTCCATTGGACATTGTAGCTCCAAACATTTTGTCTAGAACTACAGCAGACATCTTCAGTGGCTAAGTGGTAATAGATGAAGCAAGCATCTCCTTTCAAGCTCCTACCTGACTTTGGCTCTCGGTTCAGAACATTATATCATCATTGTAGATGAAACATTGGAAGGTACAATTTCCAGTGGAGTTTCGTTTATCAGCCCTAAAGTAAATAAGTATATTCATGCTGACCAGGACAGCCTATATTATTATATTTTTCATTTTTTATATTATATTATTCTTTAGTTATATAGTAGCTTTATATTATTCAGTAGTTTCTCATAGAGATATCATTAACACTAAGTTATTTGTGCTGGTATACAACAAAAATCAATTTTGATTGTTGGTAATTCACTGCAACACTGAGCATGAACAGCCATTGTATTCCTTCACGTATGTTTCTGCTTGATTTGTGTGTTTAGTTGTATTAAAATAGTTTCATAGAAGTGATGTTAGCCAGAGTTCATCTTCATCCTGTGAAGACTTGAACTTCTTACAGCACGCAAGTGCTAGTGTCTGCATTATGTCTTTTGAACTTCTTAATGACAAGGATATTCCAAGAGCTCTTTAAGAATTTTCAAATGAATAAAATGACAATGCTGATGATGTTATTGATCAAGAGAGAGATGAAACCTTAGAGAAGAAAATATTAAAGGGAAAGTAGATAATAGTGAAAGAAAAAACAAAATATCTGACAATTGCACAAATACTGAAGACTATATTTACTACAGTAAAACCCGTTTTACACTTTTGAGGGGACCAACAGAAAAAAAGTGTAAAATGCAGGAAAGTCAAAAAAAAAAACTATGGGCTACGCAAGTTTTTACATTATTCACTGCAATGGTGGCTCTATTTTTTACTTTCTCGTCCTTACTTTGTAAGAAGAGAAAGTAGTATAATTGTACGCTGGAAAACGGTGAACCTTCCCCAGAAAAACTCTTTATTAATGGGTCCTGGAAATGAAAAAGCGGATAAATCATGTTCCTGCATATAGTATACTACTACCTCTAACATATGGTGTAGCCGTCATGTCCTTGAAACCAAGAAATCGAATAACGGCAAAACACCTGTTTGTCAGTGAATGGTCAACACTCGTGCCAAAACTGTTCAGCTGATTTTCTCCATAATTGATATTCCCAGATTGATCTGAACGAACTCTATGAGTTTGCTACATAAATAGGTAGCACATATGTATTAATTTACTACACACTGGCGCAGAATTTATCCACCTTTTGAAAACTCGTAGATTTTTTACTTTAGCATTACATAACTTTCTCTGCACTATGTATATTTCTCTATATAATATGCATGTATACGAGAAAGTAAAAATAAAGAGAAAAAACTGATGTAGAAGACGGGAAGCACTCTTCATAATATGAAAATGCATTGTGAATCTCGGCTTTATGATTGAACGAACAAAAAATCTAAAAGGCTAGAAAATGTAAAATGCAGGAACGTTAAAACCTTTTTTCACTGAATGTAGGGAAAGATGATTCAAAGCGGAGCAAATGTCATATTTGTAAGAATTCAAAGCCCAACAGCACAAATTTGTGAAAAGGTGTAATGTAACCAGCCCAAAACAGTGTGTGAAGAATCTTTGTCATGCATTTGATATCTGCACACATCTATATATCTATAATTTTTTTTTACTGATTATTCCCAATTTTTTAAAATACGGAAAGAAAAAAAAGAAAAAAAAAGAAAAAAAAAAAAAAAAAGTGCTAGTACTCACTTAACATAGTGATGCGAGAGACAAAAGGTCAATCTGCAGTCATGAAAACAAATACTAATAAGAGAAGGTGTAATGCAGGCAAAAGGAAGGACTCGTCATTAAACTTCTCGAGACAAATGATAATTTATGCATACAATGGGAAGAACAACATCTTCAAAGTACAATAAAAATCACCATGAAAAAGTAAAAATACCTCAATGATTTCACCAAGTGTACATGTACTTTAGTATAGTAATATTGAGATTTACTGGAATGTAGACTAATTTACTTCCACAGCTCTCAGATACCATATTGCCTCATATCAGCTCAGCTAGTCTATGGCATTTGAAATTGCCGACTGGTACTTTGCACCCCGCAAACTTTGACAAAAACTTGAGATTACCTGGCCTGAATATCCTAGTTTCCCTGAAAATATGCTTTATTAAATTAAATTGTTTTTCAAAACATGGAGGAAAAAAAATTCTTGAGGAATTTTCCAATGGAAAAGTTAGAAAAGGATACTAGGTGAGAAACAGAAAAGGCAACAAGACAGAAAAACAAACAAATAGAATATTAGAAAAACTATATATTTTCTTGGTGTAAATAAGGAAAATTACCTCTAAAAAATTTTATTACTGACAGTACTGAATAGATTGACAGTACTCTTACCTATTCCCACGATACAGGTCAATTTGCAATACATCCTGGAGAACTTGACGACAGCTGTTGAGAGGTACAGAAGGGAAGAAATGGCTCACAAGATCCGGCAGTGTCATTAGCAGTTCAGAATATATAAATGGTTTTGAGTTGATGCAAGGAACCATCTTGCCTTCCACAAGAGCTTTCTGAACCTAGAATAAGAAAATTATGCAAATAATTATTGATATAAAATCAATTAAGTTTAAGAAGCATTTTTGTCAGGGGATTACTTGAGTTTCTAGCTAATTATCACAAGAAAAGAAAGAGAGTGAACTACCTGATATGGATTATGATTTCCAGAAGTAGGAGTTTCATTGATCTGTATTAATTTCCGAGTAGGACCCAAAGGATCTGCAGTACTACTGGTACTGCTGCTGCTACTGCTACGACCATTTCCCACTGTTGATCGATGTGGTGATTGGGGAGGAGAAGATAAATCGATGACATCAGCATTTGAAGAGAACACATTGCTTGGATACCTTGAGGTACCATTTACAGGAATAAGTGGAGGTGGGAATTTATTACTTGGTGGTGTATGGCGCTGCTGAGTCTGTGCAGTTCCCATTACAGGAGGAGAATAATGTGGGGAATGAGAAGTTGAGTGAGCATGAAGGAGAGAACTAGAATGAGGAGGAGGAGGCAACATTTGATGTGCATGGTCACCAAGGCCCATTAAGTGTAAGGAACTAGCAGACACATTTGGCAAACTCAGGCCTGTAGATGAGGTGTATGTGCCAGACGACCTACAAACAAACAAAAAAATCTGATAAATTACAATCCGCATGGACTATTGTAGTAAAATTAACAAGACATAATTAGATGAATAGTAATACACTCAACTTCTTTAAAGCAAAAATATACATAATAAACTCACACATTTTATAAATAAATATACACATTACACTCAGGCAAAATTTCTCTGTAAAACATGCTAGAGCAGTCACTATAATCCAGTAACATTTCTCTCTTGTTGAATCTACAAGACTTCGAACGAGTCCAATTTATATACTTCTATATAGCGACAATAAAAATGAATTATGTTGCAACTGTCTCTATAAAAATCTTGGTGAATAGAATTAAAGAGTGATCAATTGTTGGGAACAAATTTATGTCATTATACACAATTATGAGTTCTGAGAGATAAAATTCAAAATCTACAGGACAATAACATTGCCAAAAGAGTAACTTTGTCTTGCCTATTAAAATATATAAAATAATTATAAAAATAAAATAAAATTATCCCATATCAAGGAAAAAGGAAAAGAAAAAGAATTTCTCAAACTATCTAAATTAATCAACTAGCACTACTTGATCACTTTGTGGCAGCCAGCAAAACAGAATAAAATCTAGCCAATCAAAAATGGTAGGTGCTGGATCCAGAGTTTTGTGAGTGAAACATGGGTAACAAATGTCTCAAAAATAATTTCTATTGACTGAGATATCAAGGAGATAAGTCACAAAATATCATTCATTTCAATTTGATTTTTACAAAACTTTTATCCTTATTTCCAACAGTATTTGTTGGAGAGTAAAGTAATAGTACACAACATCATTTAAAGATTAATTTTAAAGAAGAGGTTTTATTTCATTTCCAAAAATAATCTCTCATCTATAATAATGTAGGAGGGGGCAAAATAATTTTTAATTTAAGCAATTTCAAAAATTCAGAGCTTTTATTGAAAATCAGACCTGCACAATTCTTACAAGCATACTTTATGTTTATAGACACACATTCAAGCAAAAAACCGTAAAGAGTGGTTTTTTAAAAAACATTCAATGACTTTGGGGTTAAAGTAAAATATCCCAAAAATTAAAATGTCTGTTTTAAATTCACAAGTTTTCCAGTGTGGCCAGATCATTGGGGATCTACCAATTTTTGGTAAAATTCTGTCAACGGTTTTAGACACTACGATGGTAAACTGATGTATGACACTTTTTTGTTATCAAGGACCTTCCAAATCTGGATTTTGATGTGTGAATGAAAAACTAATATACTTCATAAATGAGTAAGAAAAATCTCCTTTCTCAGTATCAGGCACAAACAAAATGCTTTTTCTGTTAAAATACACATTTTCCTGCAGTATTACAACTTTTGGTTGCTTTTTAACAACTTGGTTACATAGCGTTCACTATGATTGCTTTAACTGTAGGAAGAACACATAAGAACAACATGAACATCTATGTCCGAGGCGGCATTTGAACCCACAACCCTTCCAGCCAAGGCAGCTACGGCCCTTCAGCCTTCGTGACCTCACCTATCCAGGCCGGAATTATACAACTTAACCTGTACAAAGTTTACAAGAAAGTGATAGCACTAAATCATTTCCAAGCTATGGAAGCAAAAAATCTACGCTCCTACTTTCTCCTTCTTAATATAGTACACGTTACAAAAGTATTTTAATTCTCTCCAGGCAAAAGTGCTGATGTTTTGACAGAAAAAAACATATTTTGTGGGTCCCTGATATATTTTTCTTGCATCTATACATAGTAAAGTCAAAATCAAAGTTATGCTGCTTTTGAATAACAAAGTAGAGGTGCTACAGAATGGCACACTTTCTTATACTAGTAAGTTTTCTAATTTCTTTGGTCCGAGCTAGTTTTCTGATCTTGCTCCATCTTCTCGCTGGCTGATATCTATTGCCTCCTAACTAGAATATTTTTGAAATTTTCGCAACTTTATGGATTCCTAATAGTAGAACAAAATAGTATTTTAAGAACATTGTAGAAAAGAAAAATTTAATCACATGGAAATTTTTGTTGAAAATCTTGGAGTCGTTTTCATTTGTGTCATTTAAATATTGCAATAAATGCAAAATTTGAAGCTCCTTTTCACAGAAAAATGTTGAGTTTCCAAAACACATCATTGGAAGACACAAAGAATTTCCATACACAAATGTGCTAATGTATACAAATCACTGGAAATGAGCACATTACGGACATGAGAGATACTTCAAAAATGCTTAATTTTTGAAAAAACAAACAGAAGAGAATGGCATATACTTTCCCGTACTAATTGAAATGATTGAAGACGTTGTCATTGTCCACAATATTATTTATTTCAATAAGAGCAGCTTTCGATGGCTTAGCCATCATCATCAGTTTTCTGATACAAGAAAAATATAAAATTAGAATTAACAGAGTTAGATAATTTAAAAAAACATCTTAAGAAATGTAAGGAGAAGAATTAAAGAAAAGAAAAGAATGAAAGAAAGAAGGGGACGAAGAGTTGGATCTTTATAATATAAAAAATAATTGACAATAAATTTTTATATAAATATAAAATTAGAATTAACAGAGTTACATAATTTAAAAAACATCTTAAGAAATGAAAGGAGTATCTATTAAGAAGTATCTTTGTCAGCTTAAACAAGAACTTAACAATTCTCAAGCATTGTTTCCCTATCCCAAACAATACATACCGTCTAACCCTTCTCCTCCGAGGCTCTGTGGCCTGCCTAAATTCCTCAAAAAGAGAATACCCCCGGCAGACCCGTGGTTTCGTACACAAACACTTTAACCCACAAACTCTCCCAGAAATTACATAACCTCTTCCATAAACACATCCAGTTCAAACCTTCATATTCTGTAAAAAACAGTTTAGATCTAGTAGAAAAGATCCCACAGATCCTCGTTCCACCCTATGCAAAACTTGTTTCATTTGACATAAAGAATCTCTTTCCTAGTACTCCGACTTTAGGTTGCAAATTACTGCTACGTAAGTTACTAGACAAATCATCATGTCTGATACCCGTTCGTGATGAACTCCAAAATCTCTTCAATCTATGCATGGACCAAAATTACTTCACTTTCGACAATAAATTTTACAGACAAACTTCAGGAATTCCTATGGGCTCACCCCTCTCTCCTCTCCTTGCAGATATTTTTATGGACTCTTTCGAACAGACCATCTTCCTTTCAAATCATTCACTTCTCAAATATATCACATATTGGCACCGTTACGTAGACGACATCCTTGTTCTCTGGACCGGTACGACTAGACAAATTGACCACTTTACTGACTTCCTCAACAACATACATCCTACTATAAAATTCACTACAGAACTACAGAATGAAGAAAAATCTATCAATTTCCTAGACCTCCATATCAGCATATCTGAAAACAAACATGCATTCAATATTGTCAGAAAACCGACATACACAGACACTGTCATCCACAACTCTTCACAACACCCTATTCAACACAAATACGCCACCTTCCACTACATGTTACACAGATTACTAAGCCTGCCTCTCTCTAAATCTCATTTTCTGCAAGAACTGAACACTATTCAACACATTGCTATGGCAAACGGTTACAACACAGCTCTTGTCAACAACATATTACGCCACAAAATTCACAAACGGAAACTGAAAATATACACTACACTCTAATGTAACACTAACATCAGACAAGTACACTTGCTTACCATATTTTGGAAAACTTTCAGAAAAAGTCGCACACAATATACACAAAGCCGGTATCAAAGTTTCATTCAAAACACAAAATTCTCTCAGAAAAATCTTATCTCCTAAAACACACACAGATCTTCTAGAAAAAAGCGGTGTCTAAGCACTATTTTGCCACGATTGCGAAGCAAAATATATAGGTCAAACAGGCAGAACTTTCAATACAAGAATAAAAGAACATATACACGCTTGGAAACACAACACCTGCAAATCTCACTTTGCCAATCATTTACTTCAGACAGGCCACACATTCAATCCACACACAGACATTCACACACTGGAATTAGAAAATCAATATCATACCAAATTAACATTGGAAAACCTTCACATCCATCTCAATAGTAACCTACTGAATGTAAACATAAACTACAACCCCTCCCCTCTGCTAAAATTACTTTTTGACACCACCCTCACACCACACTCTTCGGGGGCGACACAATACAGCACACCACATCCAGGCCATTCACCCTCCTCCCCCACCACACAGCCGATACTTGAGCTGCTAGGCCCGGCCGAACCCACGCAGTCGTTTTTGTGACTTCCAGACAGCAGGTAAGAAACGGCTCAACTTACTTTTTGTATTTTCTCTCTCAAATCGTATATGTATATTTCATTCATTTTCTTGCTTAAATTTAAAAAAACTACTATAATACAAAAAGATCTAACTCTCTGTCCCCTTCTTTCTTTTCTTTAATTCTTCTCCTTTCATTTCTTAAGATGTTTTTTAAATTATGTAACTGTTAATTCTAATTTTATATTTATATAAAAATTTATTATCAATTATTTTTTATATTATAAAGATCCAACTCTTCGTCCCCTTCTTTCTTTCAATCTTTTCTTTTCTTTAATTCTTCTCCTTTCATTTCTTAAGATGTTTTTTTTTACATTATGTAACTCTGTTAATTCTAATTTTATATTTTTCTTGTATCAGAAAACTGATGATAATGGCTAAGCCATCGAAAGCTGCTCTTATTTAAAAAATTATATTGTTGACAATGACAATGCCTTCAATCATTTCAATTATGTAAATGTCAACTACAACTCACCACTAAACCAATTTCCCGTACTAGTTAATTTTCTAATTTCTTTGGTCTTGACATTGGGAACGATGTCAGTCATTGGGGAACCATCAAAGAGGATTCTTCATCAGAGACCACATCGCCATTGAAGATGTCTGCCGTAGTTGCGGACGAAACGTCTGGAAATATGTTTTCCAATGGACCACAGCCCTTCAGCGCGGAAGAAAACTTTGACTACAACTCCGGCCGTGAAAGCCTACACTGATTTTCAAAATTTGTAGCTCATATTCACAGAAATCTATTCCAAGTTTTCAAAAAAATTTATTGGACGCCTATTCGCAAATGCAATAATGAATACATACATGCAATATTAAACGCGCGAGAGATATTAAAAAAAAAAAATTACATTGTGTAATTTTTGACAAAGCAAAAGAATACACAAAAAATAGTTTTATGTCATCTTAAATAGTGCTATTAGTACTACCTGTTTAAAAACTTAGAAGAAAAAAATTTGCAGCAGTTTTTGAGAAAATGTTTAAGCATTTCTGAAAATGCAGAACTTTCAGCTTGTTTTCACCGAAAACTTTTTCAGTTGTCGAGAAAGTTCATAAGACAGCACATGTACTCGTTAATGCAGTAATGTGAACAAATTGCCGCTGATGTAAATATTAACGACGGGAGAGGATAGTAGAAAAAATTACAATTTTGTAATTTTTGATAAAACAAAAGAATAGAGAAAATGGCAGACTTTTTGCCATCTCGTAAAGAACATTTTGCACTACCTTTAGCAAACCAAAAGTTTGAAGACAAAACTTAGGAGCCGTTTTTGAAAAAAGCATCTTTTTGTAACTTTTAAAATTACATATATTAAACGAAATATTCTGCAAAAGCTCTACTAGAAGTTTCAAAACAATGTATAATTTTTTTCTTAAATCTGAACATCAACAAAAGAAGCTTTTTTTTTTTTTTTCTCCTAAAAGTTGATTATTTGAGTAGTTATGCCTATATTAAATTTTGGAATTTACATGTAATTCACAAATTATTATCAATTGTTGCGAACGTACTTAATACAAATACTTCTGTTTTGTTTTATTTAATGCTTTGGCGTGTGTATTTTATTCCCCTGTAAATATATTTTTCAAAAAATAAATATTTCATTTTCAAAAATTTAAAAAAAAAAATGAAAATTTCTATATGAACTAGATGAGATAAAAATTTGAAAAAATATAGGCTTATTCCTAGTTCAATTTTTTATAAAATACACAGAAAAAAGAGGGCACTCCACACATACAGTTCTAAAAAACCAATTGTAAGTATGAGGGTACGCTCTGCCTTCCCTTGCACTAACAAACTCTGTTCGGTTAGTCTTTCATCCAAGAGCTGAAGAACTATAAAAAGAATGACCGTCTGCCTTATTTGGGTTTCAAGAGTTATTAGTATTTCAGATGTTCACTCTGCCCCCAGAATGGATGGGCGACAGGGAAAAAGGCAATTTGCTACAAAACATAACAAGAAAAAAGTGGGCACTGAACATGTACAGATTTAAAAATCAATTGTAAGTATGTGGGCACATGCTTTTGCCCATACACTAATGAGTTGTGTTCGATCAGTTTTTGTTACAAGAGCCGAAGAGCAATAAAAAGAATGACCTCTGCATGTTTAGGGTTTCAAGAGATATTAGTAACCTATATGCTCACTCTGTCCCCAGAAGAAATGGGTGACAGTGAAACAAATTTTACTGCTGAGTCCCTTTGTGTCCTAGGCATGGGCCTCCTGACCTTGCTCATGAAATACAACAGACCACTTGTCATGACTTGAGTAAAACTTTATGAGCATCAGTCGCAATACGCATCTGATTAAGAGAAGAAAACTGAAGCTTTAACTGTGAATCATGTGAACACTGTGCAACATGAGTGGCAATCACCGTATCAGATACGACAGATGTTTCAATCAATTTCATCTTTCTTATCACGATTTTAATTAAAGAAAATCTCCAATTTGCATAAACCATGATTTACTAGTTGCTTAAGATGAGTCATTAGATTGGCGAATTTGTGATTCATGTTGGAAAAAGGGACACTACTTCCAAAAATGTTTTTTGTTAGTGAAGAGAGCGTCGAGATCAGTGGCTCCCATGGCATTAACGAAAGAAGGAACAGAAATTCCAGTGAAAACAGTGAAAAAATAGAAATCAAGAAATGACAATTTAAGCTCTTCACATAGTTCGTAAAGTGTCTACAAAATGAATGTAGAGAAGATACACAAGAATTCAATTGCAATACAAGAAACCCCTGCCAAGAAAAGATAATTGCAACAAAAACAGTATCCCCATGAGAAATTTCAGAAGTGTTATCACAGATAATTTTTGTCACACTGAGGATCCTTCAATATCAATTAAAACATTAGACAATATAGATATTATCGATTCCTTTCACTCAACGGATCATAAAACATTACTAGACATCGGATGTTTAGGGAAATGCCTATTTTATTCTAACGAACTTATTTAAAGGCCGATAATAGATGTGCAAGAATCATGACAAATGATGATGTATGACGAAGTTTTATGATGCTTATTTTTTCTTTTTTTTTTTCTTTTTCTTTTCCATAAAAATAAATATGTTTTTAGGACTTTTTTCTCATTTATGTATTATTTTTTTATACAATGCAAAGATATCGGAAAATCAGCCATGGCCCAAAGTGACTATTGATTACAAAATCATCAATTCACATCTACCTATTTTTAAATACACGAGAGTTCCTAAAAGTATACCAACTGATTTTTCTCCATTTCCCTATTTCATAAATACCAGACATGTTCTGAGAACATGTTTGATACACCGAGAGCCCCGAAATTTTAAATGGATATAATGTAAATTCCCAGAAGGTTTCAGTGTTGCTAGTGTTGGACTTTAAGTCAAATCATTAGATGCTGAGAAATCCTTCTCCGCATTCAAACTGATTTTGTCTCCCAATCGTCGCAAATCTGAAATTGTGATTCTTGACAAGTTAGTATGAAAATATTTCTGGTTAATGCAAATTATTAGGAATAAAATGTAGAAGAGTTGTAAATATGTAAATTAGTTTCATATTTAAGTGTACGAACTTGTTTTGTGCATTTAAGTTTACAAAATAATATGGACAAAAATTACAAACTATTTTTTTTATTTTATTGTGTATGTAATTTATGACAGTGCCTTTTTAGGCGCCTAAAAGATGATTTTTTAGTGCCTAAACATCCGATGTACAAATGCAAATTTTGACAATTTTTAGGGAGAATTTTACTACATATTAGAAGAGGTTTTATCTACCTTTCCTTCATCAGGCTCCCACTATACGAGTTTTCGCGGTCAAAAAATCGCCGTTTTTTGGCGCAGCTTTACATAACTTTCTCTGTACTATGTATATTACTCCACATGTATGTACGTATATATCATAAGGTAAAAATTACTTGTGTATTTTTTTGCAAAAAAACAAAATAATACAATGAAATGGCATTTTAAATCATCTGTTACTGACCATTTTTCACTATCTCCACCAAAACTTTAGAGAAAAAATTTAGAGTCGTTTTTGAGAAATTTTGGTTCCTGGTATTTTGTAATTTTGTACTATTTCAAGCACTATTACATGAAAACTACTAAAATTTGCAAAAAAATATTCATGACTTTAAAGAAAGAACTTATTATGGAGAACAAATTTCACTTAAAGGGGAAATCTCTTATCTTCAATTTTGTAGTTCTAGGAAGAGCTGAGAAAATTCCAAACTTTTGCAATTTTCAAAATTCAGAGTTGATAGTGAAAAAACGGACCTATGCAATCTTTAGAAGTGTATTTTACTCTATACATAGAAAAAATTGTCCCAAGTGCATTGTGTAAAGTACCTCCAAATTTTAAAAAATATATTTCAAAAGCTGTAACTTGAGCCAGATCAAACGGTGAAGATCCATTTGGGAAAAAACCCAATGTATGGTTTAGGCACGAGCGGTGTTCACGGACGGGCGGTTAAAAAAAAAAAACTTCTAAAAAGTTTTTTTAAATGGCAGGGGACCCCAAAACGTGTTATTTCCGCTAATATATATATATATATATATATATATATATATATATATATATATATATATATATATATATATAAATAAATAAATTTGTTGAATAATGTATTATTTTTATTTAATTTAGAAGCGTTTCTAATAATCAAGTGGTACCAGAAAGATAAAATAAAAAAAACATCAGAAATAGTGTATTATTCCCATTTAAAATGTTTCATTCACTGTATCAATGATTATTTTACAGAGGCACAGAGGTACATTTACAGAGGTAAATAATATTACTATTACTATCATTTTTTTCCAAATTCCACTCCACTTTTCACTGTTACTCGTTTTCCAATATTTTAAAAACAAAAACGTGACGCCGATAAAAGAAGTGAAGTTTGCAAAAACATCTGAAAATGTAATGTTTTTCTTGTTTTTCCACGAAAAAAAAAAGTTCGTTTACAAACTTCTCCAAACCGAAGTAAGTCTTTGAAATTTCACAATGTGTGAAAGCCTGTATCTCTTATCCTTATTGTTAGATTTCTTCTGTGTTAGAGCGCCATCTCCAGGCGAATGTAAGTCCTCATAATCCTCTTAATTTGCTTTTGAAGTCACGGCACACTGTAAACGCGACTGATCACTTTGCGTTCCCGAACCCCCCTCTATAGACGCCTTGCGTAGGCCCAGGCTCCAATAAGTGGAAATCGCCGCGTTCGCCGTCGGCTAGCCCACGGCGAGCGAGCACAGGATGCTCGAGGATGAAATGCTCGTGCGAGTACGAGCGAGCAAATGCAGATCTCTACTATGTATATTACTCCGTATATACGTACGTATACGAGAAAGCAAAACCACGAAAGTCTCGATTTTCACTGAAAACTGCAAATATTTGATTGTGTTATCCCAGCTATTTTCATTTTGCGCGTATCAACTGAATGATCATACTCAGTGAATCAGTACAGCTGATGTCATGCGACAAGACGACTACCAGGAGAATGCCGTCCTCCATGTCATTCACGAGTTGCGTAATGGAGCTGCAACATTGTTTATAATTTTGGTTTGTAAAGAACTGTTGCACTGGTTCAATTCCACCCTATGTTATTGGAGTATTCGTGAAGACGGTTTTCATTAAAATATTTCGTTCGTTACACACTGTACAATTGTGTACTTTGTTCTTGAGCTGAATGCGAGACAGTTTTTTGAAATCCATTGTGTGGTTTTGTGCAAGTCACTAATATGAAATAAATTAAAAACTCTAATACATTGTCAGAATCCACGTTTGTGGGTCCTTTATATCGAAAAATTGAATCCCGACCTAATGTCCATTCGTCTGCACCGTGGTGTCTGGCACCAAAAAATTAATTTGTGCAATTTTCCAAAAATCAGGGATTCCAACAATGAGCACCATTCTTTCACGAGTTCGAGGGCAATTTTTAATACAAACATTTAGAGCCATTTTTGAGAAAATTTTGAAATGTTCAGGCTTCACGTAACGTGACCCCGTAAATCAAAATTTTGATTTCAAACTCGTAGGACTTTGAGTTTGCTCAAATCGATTGGAGAATATCACTGAATGGTTTAGGTAGGCCCTAGTGACTGATAGGCTGATAATTGCTGACAATCGACTTTTCGATATCAGGGACCCACAAAAAATGGATTCTGACTACATCTGTTACAGGTAGTAAATTTATCCACTTAAATAAAACACGCATGTGCAGAGCATTTACTACAGTTAACATAAAGTTATTTACGGACTACTTGCTGAAAGAATCATGGGAGGCAGTTTATAACGCTATTGACACAAATGAAAAATATAATTTATTTTTCTCAAAGCTTTCATTTCTCTTTAACGCATGCTTTCCTATTAAAAAGAGAAAATTAAACATTTCACGAAAAGTAATACTTGGATCACAAAAGGAATTAGAACATCGTGTAAAAATAAACGTACTCTCTACTTTATTTCTAAACGTCATGACGTATCTCAAGATTTCCTTATCTACTTTAAAAAATACAAAACATTGTTACGAAAAGTCATAAGGCAGGCTAAAATCATGAAAAACGATCAGGATATTTTGAACTCAAATAATAAAACAAAAGCAATGTGGAATATAATAAAAAATACTACCAAATCAACTAGAAAACCCGTAGAGAATGTTGTTTTAAAATATAACGATATAAATGTGAACGATCCGGCAACAGTGGCTAATCTCTTTAACCAATACTTTTCGAGAATTGCTGCCGATCTCACTAAGGGTCTTCAGCCACAAAATTCAAAAACAGACAGTTCACCCAAAATTTTAGACACAATGTTCGTTTCCGAAACTTCTTCCTATGAAATTCTCAAAATAATCGGTAAACTAAAAAATAAATATTCGTCCGGTTTAGATGAATTCCCGGATTCTTTGTTAAAGACTTGTGCGTATGCCATTATACACCCGTTAACTCACATATTTAATGCATCCCTATGCACTGGAACGTTTCCAGATATTTTCAAAACAGCTAAAATTAAGCCGCTTTTCAAAAAAGGCAACAAAAATGAAATTCAAAATTATCGGCCCATTTCTCTTCTATCAGTTTTTTCAAAAATATTAGAGAGACTTTTTTACGTACGAATGGAAACGTTTCTCAGTAAACACGACGCGCTTTCAGATTGCCAACATGGATTTAGAAAATCAAAATCAACGGAAACAGCTATATTTTCTTTTCTTAAAGATGTCGCCTCATCATTGGATCAAAACGAGGCACCTATTGGATTATTTTTAGATCTCTCAAAAGCTTTTGACGTCATTGATCATGACATTTTACTTTCCAAATTACCTTCATATGGAATTCGTGGTATTGCTCTAGATTGGTTATGTTCGTACCTTAAACAACGATCTCAGAGAGTTGAAATACCTTACTGGAGTGATGGAACATTACGTACGCACCTTTCCCACTCTTTGCCCATTGCATGTGGAGTTCCTCAAGGATCGATTTTAGGCCCTATTCTGTTCCTACTTTACGTAAACGATATGCCCTCGACGATTCGAAACGGAAGAACGGTTCTCTTTGCGGATGATACGAACATCCTTTGCAATAAAGAAACCGTAAATAGTACAATATCAGACGTTTCAAATTGGTTCCGAAATAACAAATTAATAGTAAACGAAAAGAAAACGGTTTTAATGCAGTTTTCCATATCAAATAAACAATTCTGTGCTCCATTGAAAATGAACAGTGTACCATTGACTGATGTTAAGGCAACAAAATTTTTAGGTCTCTCAATTCAGTCAAACCTTAAATGGAACGTCCATTTAAATGAATTGAACACAAAATTAAGTTCATTATGCTACGCGTTCAGAATTCTTGCAAATTCAGTCAGCCTTCATACTGCTCGTTGTGTATACTTCGCGAATGTTCATTCCCGCCTGAGATATGGCATAATATTCTGGGGAAATACATCTTATACCTCCCAGACTTTTAGATTACAAAAACGAATTGTACGAATAATAACCAAATCCCACCCACGTGATTCATGTAAGCCTCTCTTCATTAATCTAGGAATTCTACCACTACCGTGTCTTTTTATTTACGAATCAGTGGTTTTTGTAAAAAATGACTTGCTTAAGGGCGGGAATATATTTTCAGAAAATGCCGAAGTCTATTACTATAACACTCGACGTAGAAATCATATTCATCAGGTGACAGTATCAACAGCTCATTACAAAAAATGCACATACAATACATGTACATTATTTTACAACACTTTGCCAGATGACATTAAACGATTAAATTCAATAGAAAAGTTTAAATCCCAAGTGAAATCGTTTCTGCTGCATAACTGTTTCTATACAATTAGAGACTATACTGAGCATCACAAGAAAAGTAACATTAATTTTAACAATGATACATAATGCATTAATTACCATTTGGACTGTATAAATGAGTATAAACAACATGTAACAACTATTGTACTACAGCTTCCGGGTCAATGACCCCCATCTCGATCAGGTTTTTCGTCCAGTTTCCCTGATCCATTGAGCAAATGCTGAGATGGCCCTTGTTTTGCTTTTGGACATAAATGTAACTTCATTTTCTGTGCACGTCTTCTAGAATTCAGTGGGAAATACAATTATTCAAATTATCGTTTCCATGTTGCCGCGGCAGGAAGTAATAAGAGCCAAAATTTATTGCTTATTTATCTTTGAAAATAGATTTTATTACATGGGAGTTTTTTGTTGTTTTTTTCTCCCTTGCAAAATTCAAAATTTATTGCTTATTTACCCTTGAAAATAGATTTTTTACATGGGAGTTTTTTTGTTTTTTTCTCCCTTTCAAAATTCAAAATTTATTGCTTGTTTATCCTTGAAAATAGATTTTATTACATGGGAGTTTTTTTTCTTCCTTTCAAAAATTCAAAAATTCAAAATTTAAGTAGTATATGACTAGTATGAATAGTCATATACTAGATATGAATAGTGTAGGGATCACAGAATTTTGAAAATGTGCACACAATTCACTTTTCCCCATAGCACGTCATACGCAGTTTTTAACTGTTTTTTTTTTGACGTAAAATAAATATAAAATAAATAAACTTACTACACTTTTCTTTACCAGAGATTAGTAATAATATTTTTTTCAGTCGAGAAATATATTTCTCCTCTACGATTACAATTGTTCCTCTTTTTTACGCTGTAAGGCGAGAAAATAAAAAATGTACGTGATCTAATAATGAGTAGATTTCATTAAGTAAAAAGCACAATCTTCAATGGCGAAGTTCTGCAATGTTAATTTTAAGCAATTTTCGAAAATAGTTCACACAAAGTAGGCCATGCGCAATTTTTATAAGCGTACTTTCTCTATTCGAGAAAAAATGGAGCCTTCTTAAGAAAATATTTTTTAAAACTTATCTTTTTAAAAACAGTATTTGCATATTTTTTTCTTTAAAATTGTACGTGACATTAAAGAGACACTTTTTAATTTCCCGCTACCGCTTTCGCAGTAGAAAGTTAGTTATGTAATAGTGCACGAAAAACAACAACAAATTTCTGCAGAAAAACTCGTATTACAGGGCTCTGGTAACGAAAAAGTGGATAAATGCAGTTGCTAAATTTAGAAAAAAATCCTCTAACACATTGTGTAGGCCGAATCCATGTTTTGTGGGTCTTTGATACCGAAAAAAATCACATGACGGCAAATCGTGTCTGTCCGTCTGTCAGTCCGTGAACAACGCTAGCGGCTAAACCGTTCAGCTGATTTTCTCCAAAATTGATATTCCTCGATCAATCTGGCTGATGTCGCGGCTTTTGAATTTGAAACACATTTTTAAATTTTGGGGGTACTTTACATAAAGCCCCTCGGACATTTTCAAAATAATAGATCCAACGTTGATTAATTTTTTTTTGTTAGATAGTATGAAGGAAATTTACGAGAAAGGAGGTCTCATTTACGTTTAAAATCCTGATTTTTCGAAAATAGCAAAAGTTCAAAAATTTTTCGAAATCTCCCTACACCTAAAATAATAAAGACAGATTTTTTTCCCTAAATTAAATTTGTTCCTTAAAGATAGATTTTGAAATAAGGTCACGTACAATGTCATATTAGTACGTGCGAGAGTACGCGCTGATGTAGCACAAGTATAGTTTAGATTTTTTTCTAGAGCTTTTATCCAGCCAACAGACGGTTACCCTTTACGTCCCGATGGGACGCATATTCCACCATACACTAGACCAACACACTTGCGGGCTCCTCTGATCTGGGGTCAGCAGAACGCGAGGCCTAGTTTAGATATAATTTATGTAATTTTTTTGCCATTATCGAAAACACATGGAGTTTACTAAACATTGAACCTTTATATATTATATATTTATAATCGTACTCTGCTCTATTCGAGAAAAAAAATATAAAAAATGGAGCATTTTTGGGAAAAAAATGTTTTTACAATTTCCTAATATCATGCAAAAGTGTGCGAAAACTGTTTACGGAAAATTGTAGAAAGTCTCATTTAAATACCTGCCATTGAAAAAGATTTTTTAAGAAACAAATGGGGCTACAACAGCACATACCGTCTTGTTTTAACATTTACGTAAAAAATGGTTCCAACGATTTTGATTAAATTTTGTTGTTGGATAGTGTGAAGGACGTTTAAGAGAAAGATAATACAGTAAAATCTGTCTAAACCGGAATCGATCGGGACAAAAAATATTCCGGTTTAGGGAGGATTCCGTTTTATGCGAGGTTATTTATGACACTTGATATATATTTCCGACGTAAAACTAGGAACATGACTTTATTATAATTATACAAATATATTAACATACAACTTTTCATGGAAGAAATTTCCAATAAATGAATATTAAACAATTATTACTGACAGTTAAAAGGGAAAACTTCACAACTTGTTCACTACAGTATTATGTTATTTTTTCCAACATTCATCTAGAGGTTTTGCTTGTTGCTTTTCTCTCTTACTAACCCCTTTTCAATTGTTTTCTGAACTTGAAAAATGTTAATATTTTAACGTTTTATGACTTAATTTAAGGCTTTAAATATTTTAAAGCTTTATGGCTTTTTTCATCATTTGTCAAACTGGTTGTGAAAATCATAAAAACGCACCACCGCACTGGCTAGGGGCTACACTCTGACTTCTCGCAGACTCAGCGCACAATGCGGCACAGCTCAGAGTACTGAGTCTTTCTGATATCCTCGCGTGGCATTGACCAATGCGGTTCTGGTCAAGGTGTTACGATTGTCAATGCGGGGCCGGGAGATGGGTGAATGCAAGTCAGGCCCGAACACCTTTCCACGCTCAGAGAGCCCAATGACCCCAAGGTCCCATTGTACGCTAACAGCTGAAGCCCCTTTCCTTCACTGTGCGGCTGTCACGACTGGAAGTCATATCTCATGGACAGAGATATTAAAAGACATGCAGATGAATTCATTCTATTAAGAGTATCTCGCTTCTCTCTATCGGCATTCAATTCACAGAAATTCCGTTTAAAGGTTTTTTTCTCCTGCAAGGCATGAAAAACCATTCAGTTTCCGGTTTGGACAGATTCCGTTTTATCTGCGTAAATGCCATTCAACTTCACGGGCCGGAGAGATTTTCCGGTTAAGGCAGGTTTCCGGCTTGTTCGGGTTCCGGTTTAGACAGATTTAACTGTACCGGAATTTCTGACCTTATTAATATATTTTAGCCATCACTTGGGTAACTCATTACAGATCGTAGCACATAAGACTAAGACACTTCCTTTAACACTAGAGTAGCTGAGCGAACATATTGTCAGCTTTTCCATTTTTGAGACACTATATCACATACAAATTTCATATTTGTTTACGACTTTTCTTAACTTACTTCAAAGATCAAATAGGTACAGTAATGTAATTTTCAATTAATTAGTGCCAATGAAAGTGTCGAAACAAAACAATTTAACTTTACAGAAAATGCAAATTGATCTGGTTATTTATTATGTACATCTCATTCTTTGTAATTTTCTTGTTTAAAACCTTTTCGTTACTATTTTCACAAGTCTGTATCGGGAATAGTAAAAGTAAAAGGTCGTCAAAGTATTTGTTTTTTTGTTGTTGTTTTTTTCAAAAAATATAAGCAGCGGTCAGATTGCCAGCGTCGTTAGCCGAATTCGTTTACTACGCTCTATCGGCGTCGAGCCCCTGGCCGAAGGGATAATGCATTGTCTGATTACGACGTGACGAGACTTGACAGAGTAACGGAGGATTCCACGCAAGCGCTCAACAAGGGTTTAAGAAATGCGTTGCCTGAATGGCGCAACAAAGTAAATAATAAATAAGAAAAGTCCACTTTGACGGTAAGTATTCAACTTCATCTACGGTTCGTGTTGAAGCTAATATAACACAAATCGCCAGAGATAATAAATAATTCATATCACATATCATATTGTTGCCCTCCCTCACCGAGCACTGCTCGTTTCTTCCCACTCGTAGATTTGATTCCCAACCAAACTAGCAATCCACGTCGTGAGGAAACTATTTGATTTATTTTGTCACAGAAAAGTCAAAACTGTACGTGACGTATGAGGGAGAATTACCATCTGCACACGTAGGAGTATATATGAAAACAATTTACCTATACTATTTATTTGTGAACAACGGACAAGTGATTTCCCGATTGGGTCCGTGATCTAAGTTGTAATGACAATAGGATAGCGTAATCGGTACCAAATTATCCTCGCAAGAAAAGCTCCTAGATATCAATGTTGTAAAAAGTCTGACAATGTGACCCGTTACCGGAATAAACGCCATCAACAATATCCACCATTCTCGTCGTACTTATGGTGAAAGTTCAAAATCGCGATGTGGAATGGAAGTAGTGACCATCTAATGAAAGTTAATCAGTTCCATGAAAAAATGACTATGAAGGCGACAGATGCTTTTCACCCTGCTTCAACTTGCTGCTTTGCAATTGAATTTGGCTTCATTTGGGAGTTACTCTACATAAAGTCAATAATTTATATTTTTGGAATTGGTTCTGTACATTTTTCAAACAAGAAAGTATAATCCTTAATAATTTATTACACATGCATCTTTTTTAATGAAATATTTTGATTAAATTAGTGGTAACTATAATTAAAATGTCCAATAAGTTATATTTATGGAAAAAGGCAATTATCTGTGAACGTATCCCTGTAAAGCATCTCTGGTTATACATCCTGTGTAGGTGGTTGACCAAGACCAGAACTTTGGAAACAAAACATCAAATGACTGCTACCACAGATTTATTTCGTAATAATTTAACGTATTCTTCGAACAATCTTGTCAACAACTAAGCACCTAAGATTGTCAATAAAATTCACTATGAA
The DNA here is from genome assembly GCA_011170035.1 of Teleogryllus occipitalis. Classification (NCBI taxonomy): domain Eukaryota; kingdom Metazoa; phylum Arthropoda; class Insecta; order Orthoptera; family Gryllidae; genus Teleogryllus; species Teleogryllus occipitalis. The sequence goes on from BLKR01001972.1 coordinate 89,726, forward strand.
AAAGGGATCTACAATTCCACACATTTGATACAGTATTCACATATACAAGATTCTTTAATTCTGAGATGTGAAACTTTTAACACATTTGTGTGAATGATAACTGAAGCATTTAGGTCCATACGAATCTACGTGCCAAGAACTAAGTTTCTGGCAAACAAGATAAAAAGAATAGAGAACTAGTGTTGGAGGTAGACTGAGAGCTACCGCTTTCTAATTTTTTGAAACTAATACGGGTTCCACTATCCCATAGACCTTTCAGCAAAATTATTTCCTAGGCACTGAAATCCATTTAAAATTATTCGCTCAAAAATCATTGTTTTGGCACTTAAGACCCTTCTGAACCTACACGCTTCAATTATAAAGGTGATGATTTTATAAATTGGGAGAGAGCCTAAGGCTACAAAAGGAAAAAACAAAAACAAAAAGGAATTAGAATTAGATATTGATAGCCCTTGTACTTAAAACTATAAATGATGACAACATAATTCAGACTATAATTATGGCCAGTGACTGCTATGAATTTGAACTCTGAACAAGGTATTCTTTTATACAAACAAAAGTATACAAATGTATTTAAATCAAGAAATTCTCAGATGTTAACCTGTGAAGTAAAATAGACATGTGAAACATACACAGGTCATTTATATCATAAAACTACCCAATGCTTTACTTTGTTTCGCGGTCTAATGAACTTTGGTAATTGAAGTTTGAATGTTTACAAAACAAGTGTTGTGTGAAATGTCATTGGCTCAACTAACACCATGCATAAAAATACCAATTTTGTTTTTTTTAAATAAAATGTTGCATACTCTCAGGCATAACTACTACTCCCAGGCATTTTTATAGTTTTTTGCATGCCATTAAATACTTTTACACTCACCAGTCTTCCTTTCCATACGTTGGATAACTAAAAGAAACAGAAGATCATATAGCTAAACAGCCACTCTCAAACCTACCAAAACTGTTTTAGTTTCATCCATAATTTGGTTAAAAAATTATCATTGTAGTTAAATATAAATAGGAAAAAAGATCAGTTAATTTTCAATGTAATTATACTGGGTAAAATTATAATTAAATTCAAAGATTTATGATATTTTAGGAAAACGGATTTGCATAACAATTCCTATTTCTACGATTGTATAAAATTTAACATTTCTACCCCTCACAAATATTAACTTCACATTATCATGAAGTTCATATTTTATTAATACATCTGAAAAAATTTCTCAGTACAAAAAATACTTTTCGATTGTGACATTTCAGTGCAAAAGATAACTTTCGTACTATGTACGTAACATAATGTAACTACAAGATCCATACTTCACTATGTCTTGTCTGTCTGAGCTCACTTTTTTTTAACCTATTGGTCTTGGCAAAAACATTGTTCATATCATTCTCCAAAAACAATTATTTCATACATTTAATATAATAATTACTTTGCATTTCCTCCTATTTTGAAACACTGCAACATATTACTGTATTATTTATGACCTTTGGATATCACAATATAGCCAATGTAAATAGGAATTTATATACACTAACTTTAAATACAGGTGGATATGAAAGAGAAATGAGTTCCAATCTAACTCTTGCTTGATACAAACAACGAATTATTTGTGAAATGAATTTAGTCAGATTTTACAAGTGAATATTAAAGAAGTCTGCACTCAATAAATTCATTCCTTTGGGAAGAGGGGGTGTCGAGAGAGATATTTATCCAGTCATGGCATAGACAGTTGAGGGCAGCCATCACCTGCACTGAGGAGGCTGCAGGTTCGAGTCCTGCTTAGGCATGATTGTAATTGTGATCATCTCTTCACCCCTCATCATCCATAATTCAAGGCTTAACAACCTGTCTTAGCAAGGGATACAGTCAAAAAGTTGATCCCTATAATTACATAGGCTAATCTCTCTCCAGGATAGAATTCTACTGGGCCTTGGAAGAGTACATGTACAAGAACTCTAGTATGTTAAGCCCTACCCTCTTCCCTATTTTTCCATTTCCATATTAAGCCTATAATATATCTTTTTCTTCAAGAATCTCTTATCCTCTGTCACTTGTTCTATAGATCTCCTTGTAATTGATAACAATACAATACACCCTTTTCAATGCAAACTATTCTTATTTAACGTTCTTACCGAGCAGAGGTACACCTGTGTAATTCGATCGTATATAACATCAAGTTATTAGTTTAATTTCACAAACAGTTGCAGATTGTACAGGCCCTGAACAGGTGGGGTAGAATCGAGAAGCATTGAACCAGCAAAAATGTAATAGAATGTTCAAAAAGATCCCATCCAGTAGATTACGGGGGGATGTTTCTTTGAGGCCTTTAGCCTTAAAGTTTTTAAGGCCCTAAAATGCTTTGATTAGGAGTTATTTAATGATATAGATTAAAAAACATGGCAGTGTGTTGTGGGTTGCATTTGGCATGAATATTTAGATGTTTTTCTTTAAATAAATTCTTTACAATTTTTGAGAAAGATTTTAACGCTCTCATTTATGGCAGGGCTACGATAAAGTGTGTGCTGCAGTCTTCTTTCCTTTATTATTTGTGTTTGTTTTTTTGAGAGAAGAGACTTTATATTCCAGTTGTTCTTCTATTGTAGAAAAAACAATATCCTCTGCATTTTCCATCTTTCAAGTTTTTCAGGTAATTCTACTGAACTATCTTGATATCTGTATTTGGTGCGAAGAACTTGTCATTGATCAGAGTGATCCACAAATTCAAGGACTGATTTTTACTACTGGGCATTTTCTAATGGGATTTAAATTTAGTGTCATCAGCTATAATTACTGTAATAATAGTTCGTTATATATGTTTCTAAATATTCTGAATTTTCAATAATTTTAGCCCAATCCAAAGAACAAAAATATCCTTTCTAACATAGCAATGGCAGAGGGGAAGGGTAGCTGGGGGAACTTCCAGCTAGTAACTAAACATCATGTGTTCGGATCCCAGTGAAATAATTTTTTTCTTCTTCATTGTGTGACAATCATTGTTCAGTATAAATATTTAATTTTACAAGCTGTATCAGAAGACTTCTATCAATCAGTCCTTGAATAAAAAAGTATAATTAGACAATAGCATATTCTTTCAACTCTAAAGGAAGATGTAGAAAACTTAAATGATGCAGAATAATAATTCTTTTGTATGCTAAGAAAAAAGAGATAATCACTAAGCCCCTACAACAGTGACAGCACTCGAAATAGCTGCATCATACACCACTTCTCAGTTTTCAACAAACACAGAGTTCTTATCATTAAAAGCAGTTACTGACATTGTCTGGAGGTGGTACAAAAATAGCTTCTAGTCACACTGAAACCATTCTATAATAGTTATGAATTTGTAATTTGGCAAACCATTTCTTGCAAGTTCTCTCATCAGTCTGGTTTTCTTTTCTTGTGTGTAACTGTTTGTGTGTAACTCTTGCTAATATCTATTCTTGAAGTGTTGCCCACAACCACAGAAAAAAATTCTCTCTCAGGTTTCCTTGGTTGCACTTTAATTCCAAGTGTGCATGTTGCCTTTTCCTGCAGATCAGGTCGACAGTTTGTAAGTTCTTCTACATATGGTTTGCCAACACATTTAATTCCTGATCTTTCAATTTCATAGGTGAATTTACAAAATCTACACTTTTACTGTGATCTGCTGCAATCTTGAATTGTATCACGAAAACATTGATGTCTAATATCAATGGAATTAAGGAAATCTCACCAGATAAATGCAGGCAATACCAAGACTGCAAGCAAAAGCACTGAGTCTTTTCAATAAGATATTTCAGTTAATTAACTAAGAAACAACTACACGAGATTAAAATTATAAACAAATTGGAAAATAATTGAAAATGTTAAAATCTACATCAGAGTAACTCTGTAATATGCATAGGATTCTTAACAAGCTACAGTGAAACCTGAGGTAAGCGGTCACAGACCGTTCCGGCAAAATTTGGCCGTTTGATGAGGAAGCTGCTAAATTAAGGTTTTGAGGTTACTGGAAGCTTAAATAATATCTAATTGTGATAATTGCTGTGAAATAATGTGTATTCTCTTGAATATTTATACCTATCACAAATAAAATAAAATTTAAAAATATTTGGGATCATTTGCCTCCTCTCAGCTCGTATCAACACAAACCCTTGACATAACATACATTATCTTAGTTGAGAAATTCACTTTCTGTCCTCACCGAAGCAAACAAGCAAGCAAAGTAGATTTGAAAACACAATTCCTATTCTGTACAAACTTTACAGCAGGGTTGTCTGACGAAGGAGAAGGCAAATGACTTTTTACTTTGAATTTGCACACCTAGTGTGGTCTGCGAGTCCGTAACACATTTCCACAGAACGCTAGTGTGTATGGGTTGAAATAGCAAACCATACGAATGCTGTGAAATGACAGCTATGAATACATTGTTTCATGAAGAGATATTTATTAAAATAATCTGAATTACCTGATCAGAATGTAATCCCCCTGCATGATAAAACTTTTTAAATCATTGTTTGAAGTAATCTACAGTGCATCCCACCGTATGAACATGTTGAATCAACAGTAATTCCCACCTTTTTTGATTCTTGTTATAATACAGTTCAAAATTGCTTAGAGTAACTGCTTAATAAAGGTCAATCCACAAAATGTGCCAGGTCACTATGTCAGGTGGTCGTTGAAGAGAGTATATACTTAAAAATATCTTATAGAAAAATCAATCTGCTCCCCGAAAAAATTGCCATTAGTGGAGGTGACCATTTAATTGAGGTGGCTGTTTGGGTAGTTTCATCGTATTTTACAAGTGATTTCTCATTATATGGTTCTTTGACAACCTCACTGTACATTAGTTTCTGTATGAAATTTTATGAATGTGCTTCCTTTTCTTTTACTTCCAGCATACAATGTGTTGCTCATACTCAAGGTGGAGGCTGATGACTGGAGCCTCATCACCAATTCGGATATGTGTAGAGAAGCATCAACTGTGCCTTAAATGTATTTTAGGTTGTAAGGCCATTTGGTTATCTTTGTCGTTCTAGAAGTTCTCATGGTACTGACTCAAATAGAATTTTTATAATAAAATTTATAATAACAAATATTTACATTTGTTCACACATTCAATAAAATCTATGTATATATAGACCTGGGTTCATAATTGAATGATCCCTGATCTGTATATACAAAGATTTTATTGAAGATGTAAGGATTGTTAGTTTCTTATTTTTGACTTGTATATCGCAAATAAATTATTTGTCTAATGCATTAAATTTCTATTTAATGATACACGATTCTAACCAATGACAACTATTTACTAAGTTTGGTATGCAAGGATTACCATCCTTCCCCAACCGTTTAGGACCATTAAATAAATGGCACAGGCTAAAACTACATTTCTGTAGGAGTTTTCCTTTAAAGGAGGAGTTAGCCTTCAAAGGGGGTAAATAACTGAAAAAAAAGTACCCAATCACAAATTCTGGAATTTGCTTAATTTACCTGCCTACATCTTCCAGTTTACTTGTGCAGTCTTACCCCACGAACATTGCAAATATTCATGTACAAGTTTTTGTTATTAAAATAATACCAAGAAAATGTAAAGGCAGGAACTCACCCCAAAGAAGGAGGGGCACCAGAAACTCGGACTAGTGGTGGAGGTTGTGCCACGGCCATGGGATTAGGGTTTTGTGATGGGAGAGGCATGGGCACCGAAACCTGAAAGGAAAACATTACTCCTTTAGAAATTCACTAATCATTGTCTCTCAAATGTAAGAGCTCCATTCTACATGACTAATTACCTGTGGATAATACTGATGACCAGGCCTTGGACGCACAGGATTATATGATCGAGAAGTACTATTAACACTTGAACTGAGCTATAAGTGAAAAATTCTTAATTACTGCATGTAAATAGGAACAAAAATTGTAAAATTTTAGTTTATCAAGATTATACCTATATTTATTTCAGAAACAAATATACCAATGAAAACAGGAGTACAATGGAACAAATCCAAAATTATATTATCTAGTAGTGGAAAACCATACTACTATCATTCACTCTCATATCATGAAAGTGTAAAATAGCCAAATCACAAAATATTACTTTCCATTGAAAAATCTATAAATAAAGACACTTCAGAAGATTTAAATCAAAAAATATAAATCAATCGCACAAAAATTTATTTCATTAGCAAATCCACATTTAACCCTTTCAATGCTTTGCATTTCATTGTACGCTGCTTGATATTTCAGGAGTGAACTCCTTGTTTGCAGATACATAAAAAATTCATACAGAAAATCTGAAATGCAGAAGAATATTGAATAAGTGAAAGGGTAATTTTTGAAAAGGGACTAAAGGTTTAAATATGGTTATATACTAAAGGTTTATTTTTACTGGCTTTGGTCCAGGCTATAAACTCAATAAATAAAGAAAACATGTAGAACTGTGGTTCAATTATGAGCCATTAATACTGGTAAACATGGACATCGCGCAGGTCAAATGCTAGCAGTTAGCAGCAAAAGGGTTAAAAGATAAATATTATGACTAAAATTACTATTGTACACAAAGCAGTGATTACAACTGTAATATCAACAACAAATAAATAAAATAAAAACTTACATTGTGCATAGGCAAAGGTGATGCTTGCGTCATTCTAATGACTTGTGCTGGTTGAACCATACTTTGTTGATAGGTTGATTGCCCTCCAACCAGTCCTGCTGCCCAACCATTACACATCGCCTGCACAGCTGCTGCACCAGCTGCAGCCAAATTTACAGATGGTGCTACAGGTGCAGGAGGGAGCGGTGCTGTCCTAGGCTGAGTGGAAGTTGGTGCAGCAGGAATTGATTTGTTAGTGACTGCTACTTGATGGAGAGGAGACGCATTTGCTGCTGAATGTTGTTGCACCGGTGGGACATTAGGCTGCCTCGTCCACATTCCAGCACTAGCTGTCCCACCTTTACTAATAAGAAGTTGAGAATCTACCACTTTACTTGGCCAATAATCTTCAAACACTGTGCCAGGAGGAAAATAACTTTTAATATCGTTTAAACTAATAACTGAACAAGTCTCACTCGCAAATAATTCATTGCGTATCCCTTGCACTTTGCAACAAAATTTTAAATATGCCAAATCCCAGCCTTCCAACTTATCTGCTTTCAATTTTAGGTTTTCTGTTTCACCTTCAAAATAAAACAATGGAACATACTTAAAATTATCCCGCACAGTATAGGGCACAACTGATTCACCATTAATACGAATAAAGCCACACTTATCCTTTGGATTACTTGAACTATGTAACAGCTTATTGTAACAAACATCTAAAAAGTTATAAAACTCTCCAGCATCTTGAAGACGCACTACTAAGTCCTTGGTTGTGAAAGGTTCTCTCCCAAACTGACCCTCACAATGTTTCACATTAATTTCATTCAACAACCTGGCCTCACTATCTGTTATATAATAACTGCGAATACAGGTGCAGCTATAAATGTCAGAATGTAAATAACTCAGGTACTTGTTAAGAAGTTTCATTTCCACCATTCGCACTGCACAAAATTTTTCACTGTACCGGAAAATGAATGGAATATGACATTTTCCAAGTGTCACCCACCCAAATTTCCCACGTGCACTTTCTTCATCGCACGGTGGCTTTTTATCTCCGTCTCCTGTGGGCACTGTTTTCTTATCCTTTTCTGCACAAGGTTTCCCTTGTGCTGCAGTTCGAGAAAAATAATTCATTATTCCCGGTTGCCCTGGTTGCACCAGATGTCCTGGAACTTGATTAGCTTGGCCTGATTGAGCGGGTGGCCTGGCAGTTGTTGCCATCTTCGCTTTATTCGCTTCCACCATCTTTGCTGCCAATTCTCTGATTTCTGCCTCATCAGGTGTCTCTTTTTTTACTTGAACCGGAAGTACTGAAAAAATAAAAATAAGCTATAGTGATGTTCTTACCTTCAAAATGTTCAATTCTTTGTCATACCTTTCCACAAGCATGTTGAATATAAACAAATAGTAAGCCCATAAAACACACTAAAACATGCGAACACGAACACATGATTGACTTTTCTTCCTCAAGAAAAAAAACCCTTAAAATAATTACACTGATCTCTGATACCCATTTAACAAATTCGACAATGAGGTCACTAGTTTAGTACAACCCTCCTTGAAATTAACACATGGCCCACCAAAACAAAAACACAGCTGCCAATACAACAGAAATTACCAAAGCATTCTAAAATGTTGCGATCAATAACCCTATTTGATATATTCATTCATATTTTCACAAATACAAAGTTATAGACGCGTCAACTTTCGCACACCTTCCACGCCAATAATACTCTTATAAAAACAAAACAAACGCCCAATCTCCAACTTGTGGTCTACAATAATCGAACGTCAACTTTCTATTGGATTAACTAAACCTTACCTCCTGTATTTGTTGTTGTCTCCGCATTATTTGATAAGGCGGCAACTGAGGATAACGCCATTATCCTTTCACGTTGCTACAGCCATGTAACAATTGAAATGAGCACGGCGCTCAGACGTATGTACAATATGTGAAATACTCCATTAAATGATAAGATGTGCATCCGATCACATGTTTGAAGTGTTCAGTTTCCTTGGCCACAGAACATACGTAATGATGAAGTTCAGTTTCTTAAACTTTTTTGTCCTTATGTATTCAACGTCACACATTTCCAACCGCCGTTTGAAACCCGAAGGGAAATGCCCGACGTAGCCTCGCGTCAGGGGCCTCGATTTTCTCCATGCTAGTTTTTCTCCTCCTGTGACTCATTCCCGTCAAACGGCGGTTATTGCGTACCCGTAACCAATCACAGAGTGCCATGTGGCTGCAATAAAACAACCAAATCGTCACATGTGTGACGTCACTATAATTTCTCGGGCCCTGTATCGAGGGTATGGCTTAAATTTCCAAGGTCTTCTGAAGAACCTTGAAACAACATAGCATGCAGAATTGTTTTACAGAAAGCGAAATGCAAATGGGCACGTCTGGCATGTAAACCGTCTGACTGCTCTATTTTCGAATTTGAAATATTCAAAAATAAAAAAAAATTCTGCTTCCGCAAAATTAAGGTAAACAGTTGTTGCGGAATGAATGAAATATTGTTTAAACGTTGCATTCTACACTAAACTACGTATTTTCTATATTTGTCAATACTTGTTCCACAATCAGAATTTCAGAACTCGCAACACCTCACACCCACGCCAACGTAACGCAGGCAGATGTCGGCGAAAATGTCTCCCGCAGCATTGGAATCTCGCCCTAATGTTCATATGACCCAAGGTTCAAGATTTCCTACAGCGCAAACAATTCTCAACCTTACGCCAATGTTTCAAGGACAAAGGACGTTATTGCCAGTGAGTGCTTTCTAAAACGCTCATAGTGCAAATAAACTGGGCTAGGCTTGTATAGTATATCATTTCCCGGTTTGCGGTGCATTGTCGACCTTGATGGAATATTAAATTATCTATCATAAGGAGCATTTCGTCACAAACCTTTTGTGACAATATTTATGAACATGTGAATGGAATTAATTTTTAGTATGCACAATAAAGGCCTATATTGCCATTTCACATAAGTATCATTGAAAACCGAAAGTGATCAGCCTTCAAAACAATAAATGAAGCACTACAACCATTGACATCACGAATCAAGCGATCCTATTCACAAGAATGAATCAACCATTTTCATTTTGAGTGGGGTAACTCTACCAAACTAACCTCTCCTGTGACTGGTTATAATTAGTCATTGCATCCAGAAACACGAACATGTACAATTATCCAGTGTACAAAAGTAGCTCCATTTATCTGAAAGTTAGGTTATGGATCCTTGTCCATTAGTAAACATCTCAGCCATAAAGGATTGTATTTTATAAGTGATTCGCAAATAAATGCATTAGGAGCATGTTGTCCTGCTGTGCAACACAAATAATTGATTTTCGTTTCGCAAGGTAAAAGAAAAAAATGAAAATGAAAAATGGGATACTGCAGTGTGCGTTCATGAATCAGAGCGTGTAACGCAAAACGTGGGGAATGTATAGAGTGGGGGAAGAAGTGAAGAACGATTACGTCACCTTAAATATGGACGTTTCATTGTAAAGATTATTGCCGCCAGTGCGTTTCTACTGCATGTAGTCTTGCGTATCGTTCGAACTACTAATCTTTACATATTATTTGTGATTTACACCAACATTGGCTCGAACACACATAATGGAGGAGTGTATTATGTATTCCCGATTTTTCACCAAATGTGAAAATTCGAAATATACAGCACACATCCGAGATACGCAGAAAATGGACGCTACGATAATGCATTAAATGTAAATTGGAGTTAATTTAAATAAATTTACATTTTCGTAGTGCCATAGGTTTATTTCATGAAAACACCCTTAATCAATATCATATTGAATATCTACGAATTTGGTCGCGTTCATTCTGTCATGAAATAGAATTCCATTAACGCTGCGCTATAATTAGAACTGAAGGGAAAGTGTTTACCTCATTATTGATGGACTGTACATTGAAAGATCTTCGATGCCTTGTTTTTCATGAAATAATTCAGTCGCTGTTTTCTCTGTAATACTTAATTAAATCCGTCAATGTAGTATCTCATTGAACTAAAAACCATTTAAGTTTGAGAAAACTACTCACTTCGAGAATGAGATATCCTTATTAAGCGGAAAATCACTAAGTAGGAGGAAAACAAAACGAATAACACTTCTCCAAATACATAAGTCTAATGAAACAAAGAAACATTTGCCGGATTCGAAATTGTTTTAAAAATATCATTGTTGAAGAGAAGTACTGTAATTCTTACCAGGGCATTAGGTTTAACTTCAAGTTGGCCTTGCCATAGTCAAGTTTATGTGAGATCCCCGATTCTAGGTGGTTTACGAATTTTTTAATACATAAATATATGATCTCTTTCTTGGTTAATTTCTTTCTTAGTTTACGAATATCTTTGAAAAGTGGCATAAAGGGCTTGATCGCGGACGTGAATTGTAGTCATAAATGTTAGTATGTGTAAAATAGGTTTAATAGCAAATGTAATAAAAAAAGTCTTTTGGTAGAGGTAAACTTTGTTATTGTCTTTCTAGTCTCTCATTAACATCTTGAAATCTCACCTCATTTCTCAATTTATTTTTGGTTTATTTCTATCACATGGAACAATTAAGTACTAAAACCATTTGAAGACAATGTTAGGATTTATTTAAAGACCTTTCCTGAACAAAAAACCATTGTACAACTTTTATAACATAAGGCAACAATAAAATCTTTAATTTTCTTGCCATCAAAAGGAAGGAGAATATTCACAAAACTGACTAAAATGAAAATAAATATTTTCAAATAATTCAGTATTCTATATTTTCGAAATTATGTTGAAACAGAGAGAAAAAAGTAGGAAGTATTTCAAAAATCCATTTATTTATTTATTTATTTACGTAAAAAACACAGTTAAAAACTGCGTATGACGTGCTATGGGGAAAAGTGAATTGTGTGCACATTTTCAAAATTCTGTGATCCCTACAATAAGTCATATACTACTTAAATTTTGAATTTTGAAAGGGAGAAAAAAAAAAAACTCCCATGTAATAAAATCTATTTTCAAGGATAAATAAGCAATAAATTTTGAATTTTGAAAGGGAGAAAAAAACAAACAAAAAATTAGTCAGTGATTGTAATAATATCATAGACTCTCTTCTGATTTCAATTTTGTACAATGTGTAAGATTAACCACTGAAAAAAACTTGAATATAACAAAACATTAAGGAATCTATTACACAAATATTAACAAAATACTAATATTAAGCACTACATGATAATAAATTGTGTTAAAAGTTGCAAGAAAAAGAGAAATTCTAGTCAGGATCTCTACTTTAATTGTGAATTCTTTTGTAGCACCTGGAATTGGGTTGTGTGTATCATTCATCCAAATATTTATGTGCCCTTAAGAATAGTTTTTGCCAGAGGAATTGTAATAGTTTTTCATTTTAGAATCTTTAATTTTGTGAAAATGCTGATAATTTTTATTTGTTCTTTGATACTGAGTGGTTGATGGGAGAATAATGCCTACCTTTTCTTATACAGATTTAACATGAAGATACAAGGCAATAAAAATATGCTATGTTTTTTAAATGAAGTCTACAGGAAGTCGTAGTATTAGTATTCAAAATTGTGTGGATTGTTCTTTCTGTATCCTGAAGGTTTGTTGCCAATGATGTATTGTCCTAATGGCACTAATATGGTTGTCAAGGAACATGATTAGGAACTTATTAATCATTGCTTCGTCAAATTGCTTTGGTCAGTACATTTATATTTTACATGCTTACATATTTTTATTTATTTTTTCTCTACATGAACTGAATTTAGGATAATTTAATGTTGGTAAGCAAATATGTAATGGTGATTAACTTATATTGATAACTTTACATCTATAAGTAACCTGTGGAGGAGTTACCAACTTCAACTATTTAAGAACTCTTATTAATTATTGAAATGCCATGGTGAAGAGTATGAAAAAACATATAAAGGCAGAGGTTAAAGAATCTTGTGTAAATGTGCAAATATAAATAAATAAATCAATAAGCTGAACACGAAACAGAAAATACACAAAATTCTACTGCAATCTATATTAAGATATGCCAAAAAGGTTGCACATTAACAATAAATTATATAAATGAGCTAACACAATTTGAACATAAAGTTATAAGAATGGTATATGAATTTATTAAGGTACAAGATGTGCAGACAATGAAATCAATTTTATCCTGAAAGGAAAACTAGTAAGATCCACATAGTCACAAATGGTTGGGACACAGAAAGGATGCCACAGTCAAGAATGCCCTAAAAATATTGAAGGGTAAGCTCTTCTTAAAACAGAGAAAAGGCTATCCAAAAAACAGATGGATGCAAAGTCTGAACATCATGGATGTGAAAAACTGAAAGAAAATAGTGCAAGACCAAAGATGGAACTCTGCTGTAAGTGAAGGGCTATTTAGCTATTGAAAGAGATGATGTCTATAAATTATATAAAAAAATACTGAATTCATGTGAATTCCAACACTGTACAAGAACACATTCTTCTTTCTTGCAAACTTTGAGTAATGTGCACAGACATTTCATTCACAAGATTTCTGTGACTTCCAAACATTTTTTTTTTTAATGTACACAAAAGAAATATATATTTATTTTTCTGTTTACTATCTTCTTTAATATCTGTTCTGTTGTTCATAAGTGGAAAACTAGTTTTAAAGAATTAATTAATTGCAAGATTACATTGATTTACAGAAATGATTGAACATGAATACACAAATGCCAGAAATAACAACTTTATTTCAAAGAAATTCTTCATATACATAACAATTAACAAAGTTAAAAATAAAAAATACTGAAACTTCTTAAGACTAGAACACTGTATGATGCAGCTTATCACTGAGTTCTGCACCAATCTGAAACAAAATTGAAAGCATAAAATTACTTACAATAAATAAATTTACAAGATATAATAGCTGAACATTAATTTTTAACTATAGAATATTAAAGGATTTTTTAATATTCTATAGTTATAAGTTAATTTTATATTCTATAGTTAACGAAAAAAATTTTTTTCTTCCCTAGTGCTTTTATGCAGCCGAAAGCCAGTTTCCCTTTATGTCCATACCCTAGACACCAACAGACTCACAGGCTCCTCTGATCTGGGGTCAGCAGAATGCAACCACACATACATGAGAGACATGGGACAAACAACCATGTCCAAGGTGGAACTCAAACCCTTCAGACCAAAGCTCAGAGTTGGCTCTTAGCCACCTCGGCCAGAAGAGAAATTAAAGATAAAATATGACTTTTAAGCAACTGAACATCCAAATGAAAATTGTTTTCAGAAATGGGAATATATTTTAAGAAATTGAACAAAAAAATAAATAAAAATACTTAATCACTTGCTTTGTGTGATCAAGTTCTTGATATCCTGATATTCTAAAAGTGTGTTGAAAACAAAAGCTTCAACAATGAAATACAGCCTAATTTACAATCTTCCCATTTCAACAGAATTTGAAGAATCGTCAAATTAAAATAAAATATAGTATTCTGATGTTGATTAATGGACATGGTTAAAATTTGAAAATATTTCTGAAATATAGAGTAAGTAAATGCTCCAAGGCTCATGAAATAAGTGTGCTGAATTGATTAGAAAATATAAAGAAAGAAAAAATATCACTACTCTACAAAGTGTAGTAAGGCAAAGGTAATATACACAAAAAATAAAAAAATAATTTTCATTTGAGTATGAAAATATGTTTAAAATGAAATGCATTTTAAAAGGTAGTTAAATCAATTTACACATAAATGTACATTCACACACATTACTTGAAAACACAAGCTTAAATTGATAATGCATACATGTATTAATTGCCAATTATGACTTTTCTGCTATGCTAACTAGTTGGGCAAGGTTCCTTTTGAATTTAACAATTTGTGACCTTTATGTTAATAAATAATTCAGGTTCTGAAAATACAAAATTATACTTTTAATATATTGAAAACAAAATAGTACATTGAATCATACATTTTTATTTTTAACAATTGAATTCATATAATTTTGAATAATACACCTTAAATAATCAATTTTAAATAATTCATTTCACTTTTACAAAGTTATGTAATGCTGCGCGAAAAACGGCGAATTTTCGGCAGAAAAAAATCATTAATGGGTCCTGGCAACGAAAAAGTGGATAAATCCAGATGCTAAATTTAGAAAAAAATCACCTAACACATGGTGTAGCCACAATCCATGATTTGGGGGTCCTTGATACAGAAAAATCGATCGACGGCAAAACGTCTGTCGGTCTGTCTGCCTGCCTGCCTGTCTGTCTGCCTGCCTGCCTGCCTGCCCTCCTGCCTGCCCTCCTGCCTGCCCTCCTGCCTGCCTGCCTGTCTGTCTGTCTGTCTGTCTGTCTGTCTGTCTGTCAACAACGCTAGCAGCTAAACCGTTAAGGCAATTTTCTCCAAAATTGATGTTCCTCAATCGATGTGGCTGATATCGCGGACCCTTAAATTTAAAATTGATATTTTAATTTGGGGGAGGGTTGACACCCTTATAACATTTTCAAAATTTTCCAAATAGCTCCATTGTTTTGATTTAGGGCGCTAATAGTGTTCACAGACGGACGGACGTTTTGGAGATAATAGTGCTAATAGTGCTCACGGCCGGGCGTTTTGGAGAAAGAAAACAATACTTTTTCGGTATCAGTGGACCCCAAAAGGTGTATATCCCTTGAAATTTCGAAATCGTTTTTCCGCAGCATTACATAGTAACTTTCTCTATACTCTGTATATACGTACGTATACGAGAAAGTTACTAGTGGTGCTACAGAATGGCACACACTTTCTTCTATTAGACTTTTTTTGTCTGAGACTTGCTATTCGGACTTAAAAGTTCTTAAAATCAATTTTTAAAAAACTGGCGTTTACGCTCTGTGTAGATGCGAAATTTGAAGCTCCTTTTCACAGATTTTTTTTGACTTTTCGAAAAACTTCATTTGAAGTCATCTGATGCACTTCCACTCACAAATTCATTGGTTTTTAAGAATAGCTGAAAATGAGCATATTAACGGTGTGAGAGATATTAAAAAAAATATATTTGTTTAATTTTTGAAAACAAAAACAAAACAATACAGCAAAATTAATTTTATGTCATCTTAAACGGTACAATTAGCACTATCCGCACGAAAAGCTTAAAGAAAAAATTTGGAGCCGGTTTTGAGAAAATGGCGTTTAAGCATCTGTAAATGCGGTATTTTGAGCTGTTTTTTTCAAAAAAGTTTTGAGTTTGCGTGAAAACTTTATCATTTAAAGCACATGTACTCAATAATGCAACAATGTGAACAAATCGCACTTAATGTAAAATATTAACGGTGTGAGAGGCTAGTTAATCATTTTATTTTATTTTTGTAATTTTTGAAACAGAAAAAAATCTAGCGAAATGGCGTTAATATCATCTTACAAGTACAATTATCACTACCCCTACCAAAAGTTTAAAGAAAAAATTTGGATTCGGTTTTGAAAAACTCTTGTATTTGTCATTTTTGAATATTGCTTATATTACATTCAATATTGTGCGAAAACTATTAAAATTTTCAAAAAATTGTACATTGCCATAATGAAAGAACTGATTATGAACAACAAATTTCCATGGAAGGAAAAATATCTATCTTTCATTTTGTAGTTGTAGGAAGACATCGAAAAAATTCAAACTTTTGCAATTTACGAAAATTCAGAGTTAAACGTGAAAATCAGACCTCTGCCACCCTTATAAACAGGGAACGGATTTATACGGACTGAAAATATTTGAAATATGTAAATATATATGTAGTTATTTTTATCAAAATATGGAGTTAAATATGAATTTAATATGATAGAAAATGACTGTAGTAAAATAATATTTTGTCAGTTGATAAACCGTCATCTTTAAATTCTAAAATGTAATATCTACTTTTACATTGGCCGATGGACCACATTTATACTGTGTTAGACGATTATTTCCTTAATTTAGCAACTGGTTTTATTCACTTTTTTGTTATCAGGGCACGATAATGAATTTTTTTCTCCGAAAATCTACCGTTTATTCGCGCAGCATTACATAACTTTCCATATACTACGTATACACTCCGTATATACGTACGTATACGACAAAGTACAAACCCACTTTTTCGGTATCAAGGGACCTCAAAAGTGTATTTCTGCTGAAATCTCGAAATCGATTTTCCGCAACATTACATAACTTTCTCTATACTACGTATATACTCCAAATATACGTACGTATACGAGAAAGTAAACTAGTGGTAATACAAAATGGCAGACTTTTTCGTAGTAAAGTTTTCTAATTTCCATAGTGTGGACTGGCTTTACGCTATTTCCCCATCTTCTTGCCAGCTGCCATCTCTCGCCAACCTAATTACATTGTTGTGATATTTTCTCATTTTCGAAAATTCAGAATTAACCCGGAATATCGGAGCAATGCCACCTTTAAAAGTGTATTTTACTCTATTTTTACGAGAAATTTAAAGAAAACATTTGGAGCGGGTTTCGAGAAAATTTTGAAAATTCCGGAGGCAAGGGTGTCATGAAAGTACCCCTAAATTTTAAAGAATGTTTTTCAAAATTTCTAAGGCTTCAACTAGACCCAGATGGAAAGGGGTTTCTTCAATTTGGAAAAGATCGTACCCATAGTTTAAGCCCTAGTAGTATTCACAGACGAACGGACGGACATTTTGGCGTCAAAATGACTTTTCGGAATCAAGAACCCACAAAACAGGGATTCTGGCTACACCACGTGTTAAAGGATTTTTTAAAATTTAGCAACTGGGCTCGTTATCAGGGCCTGGTAATGAATTTTTCTGCCGAAAATCCACCGTTGTTTTGCGCAACATTACAAAACTTTCTCTATATTATGTATATTACTCTGTATATACGTATGTACACGAGAAAGTAACAAGAGGTGCTACAGAATGGTACAGACGTTCTCGTAGCAAATTTTTCTAATTTCCTTGGTGTGGACAGGCTTTAAGATCTTGCTCCATTCTCTGGCCTGTTGCCATCTATCGTCACCGAAAGTACATTTTCTTGACATTTTCTCAACTTTTTGGTTTGTTAATAGTAGAACCGAAATAAGACTTCAAAAATATTAATGAAGAGTAAGACCTCGTCTAAATTAGAAATTTTCATTGAAATGCGAAATTAAAGCTCTTTTTCACATGAATCTATTGAGTTTTCGAAAAACTTTATTTAAAGTCATTTGAGGCACTTCAACTCACAAATGTAATAATGTATAAAAACGATGGAAATGTGCATGTTAACGGCGCTACAGATATTTTAGAAAAAAACACATTTGCGTAATTTTTGAATAAACAGAATACACCAAAATGAACATTACGTCATATTAAACAGTGAAATTAACACTGTCCGTTGGAAAATATTGAAGAAAAATTTGGAGCCATTTTTGAGAAAATCCCGTTCGAGCGTTTCTGAAAGTGTTGAGTTTTCGAGAAACTTTATTTGACATTATTTAAAGCACATCTACTCATAAGTACAATAATGTGATGAAATCGCCTCTAATCGACTTGAGAGACAAGTAAAAATAATTACATTTTTGTATTTTTTGAAAAAACAAAAGAATAGAGCAATATAGCGTTTATGTAATCTTACGCAGTGCATTTTACACTACCCACTCCAAAAATTTAAAGAGAAAATTTGGAGCAATTTTTGAGAAAATTTTGATTTTGTAATTTTTAAAAATTGCAAATATTTCACGCTCTACTGCACGAAAACTACTGCAATATTAAAAAATGTCCACATGACCTTAGTGAAAGAACTATTTATGGGCAACAAATTTCATTTAAAGGAAAAATTTGTCTTCAAAGAAATTGAAAAAAAAATCAACTTTTACACTTTTCGAAAATTCGGACCTATGCCACCTTGTTAAGTGTATTTTACTTTTTTCTTACAGGAAAGGTAAAGAAAAAATTTGGAGCAGTGTTTGAGAAAATTTGGAAAATGTTCGGTTGACTTCATGTAAAGTACTGTAAAATTTTAAAGAATGCCTTTCAAAATTGCAAAGCTTCAACTAGAGCCAGATGGGCAGGGGTTTCTTTAATTTGAAAAAGATCATACGCATGGTTTAGGCGCTAGTAGTGTTCACGGACGGACGGACGGACGGACGGACGGACGGACGGACGGACTGACAGACGGACAGATGGACTGACGGACGAAAAAACAAACAAAACAAAAAAAAAACTTTTTTGGTATCAGGGAACCCGAAAACGTGTATTTTCATTAAAATTTCTAAATCGATTTTCAGCAGAATTACATAACTTTTTCTACATTACTATGTATATTACTCCGTATACGTATACGGGAAAGTAAAAGCAAATGCAAACTGTAACAAGATCTTTCGAATTAATGAACACCCACAAATAAAAAATTCAATGAAAATATTAGATGTTTCAGAGATAAGTCTCTATTTTAACGAAATATGCAAAATATGCGCCAATGATTTCCCGAAAATGCAGCACCAGAAAAAATCGACCAAATATGCACTAATATATTAATATTCATAGCATCCAATTCTAACCTAATATGAAGTAATTTCATTAGCTGCGCCCTGAAGCAACGGTCACAAATATGGAAAATCATAGAAATCAGTGCCCTAGTTTTTAACAAGTTTTTCCTAAAAAAAATTTTTTTCTCACCTCTTGTCTCCATTGCAATGTTTTCAGACAAGTCACCCATTTGAAGAAAGGTTTTACATATTTCTGCTGCTTTTAACCAACGCTGTATCTGAAAAACAAGAATTATGAGAAGTTAAGTTGATAAATATTTATCTGACCACTAAAAAATACTAACTGAAGTCTAATATTAATATCTATTGTATATTATATTAAGTGTATCAAGGCAGTAATATATCAAACACTAGTAATGCCTCCCAAATTTCAGTGCACTAAAAAAGTAGCTTAATGGAATCCTTCAAAAAACACCATTAAGCATCCTGTTTCATGCATATTAAGAGAAAAATTAACAAAGGAAGATAATACTTCAAGGCCAGGGAAACTGAAATTAAAAGAGAGGGTCAAGACAGACAACTAAGTAGATATTGAAAATGATGGAGTCTTATTTATCTGTGGGCGAACAATGAAGATCGGAGGTAGTCTTAAATGCAAAGTCTGCAGGGTGCAGAGATAATGTAGTAATGAAGACTAATGCAACTTGATCTCTTCATGTATTAGATGTTACTGACGTTTTTTGTTTTCCGACAAATCGGTGATGTTACGATTACAAAGTAATAAAACACGTTATTATTTACGGAAAATGTAAAAGTACAGCAAAATCCCTTATCCACTGGTTAATTAAAACGAGTAATTTTCACAAACAGCAGTTTCAGATCTCTTATATTCAGATTCATAGAAACTCTACCGAATAATTCCTTTGGAGATATGGTGAGTGTACATAAAACACAGTGTCACGCGGTCAATTGGGATCCAAATGTGTGGCAATTTTCAAAATGTATTAACATGTGAAATACAAATCATTTGTCTGCAGCGCAAGCCATTAAGTACGTGACTGATAACTCGGAATAATCTATTGATAAATGAGATCTATCCGCAATGAAAAGAGAGGAAATGCCAATCAAATGAACAGGTGGGCGGGGTCACAGGGAGTTTCGGAGCGTTGGGCAGGATGGGGCGTGGCTGGATAGAATAGACGTGACATAATGGAATCGGGTGTGGTCGGAGAAGTGAGAGAATGAAGAGAAACAATGGGCCTAAAACGGCAAAATTATATGTAAACAGTACATATAAAAGAGATCTATAAGAAACCGACCGAAAAGGAAAACCAGGCATGAGAGAAGAAAATATACCCGAAGTGTTAAAAGAGAATGGAGAGAGAACGAATGGTGCTAAAACAGCACGTACTTTCTCGCCCTTAGTAATGGTTATGTAATACTATTTATACCACAAATTCTCTACGAATCACCGGGAGCGGTAGCACAGTGCATCAACTGATGTCACTGCAGCGCCTCTGACCGGGCGGTCCTAGATTCGAGTTCTGACGGCGGCAGAATTTTCGACACTAGCTTTTCAGCTAGGTCGAATTCACTCGCTGTCAGGAGGAGAATTCCAGCGGCCGGCTGCTCTGATCGGTAGTTTTCCGTTGTTTCTCCGAACACCAAGCGAATGCCGGAGCAGTACCCTACCCAACGGGCCACGGACCGCGCGCGATCTTTCCTTCCTCTTCCTTGTCCTATCCTCTCCTCTTACACATACACATTTACACTAATGTGCACTACACTACTACATATTCCGGGAGACCGGTCGGGAGCTTAGAGCTTGTCCCGGCTGGGGCAGTGCCCCGCTGGTGGGAGAGTCCTGATTAGGGGGAAGATCACCGCAAGCCGACGGTAGGTCGGCGCCGGATCTCGCCATCCAGCGAGGGAAGATCACCGCAATCTCCCGAGAAAAATCATGCAACACTTACGGGACTAACGACCAAAGCAGTTGACGCGCCCGGAAACTAGAAAAAATCAATCAATCAAATCTCTACGTATCAACACATCTCAGTCATAAGTTTTTATGAAACTCCATACAAATTGTAGAACATTTGGTTCTAAACTAAATATTTTGAAGCAAAAATCAACACAAATTTCATACAGCTAAATCATCTCCTAACAAGTAAAACATAATCCGCCTAAATTCAGGAGCTATCCCGTGGCGCGGAATGACGTTGTTGCATTCAAATTCGATAATCCATTTTGGCTAGCAATTTTTCTTCCAACATTTTAAATATGTTTTAAATAATTTCTAAAAGATTATTTTGTAAATGTATAACAAAAGCTTGAATGTAAGAAACGAAGCAAGAAATAGAAATAATATGCAAATTCTAACTTACGTAGAATCCAACTGCCTGGAATCATATCTATTACGTCCACGAAGAAAAAGACATTCGGAGCGTGCGACTATGTTTTTCACGAAATTGTCTGTTCGTCTGGTGTATGTGAACAACATTAGCGTCTTAACTATGATTTTTTGAAGAAAAAAAAACTGTCGATCTGGTCTCACTAAAAAACTCTGGTATTGAAAAGCTCCTGCCACATTTTTTAAAAAATTCTAAAAAAAGGCTCCAATTTTTTTCTTTAAACTTATTTGAGAATAAAGTGAAATACACTTATAAAGATGGGATAGGCCCGATTTTCACTATTAACTCTTAATTTTCGAAAATTGCAAGAGTTTGAATTTTTTGTGCGTCTTCCTACCACTACAAAATTAAAGATTTATATTTTTCCGTTAAATAAAGTTTGTTCTCCTTATTTAGTTCTTTCATTAAGGTCGTGTACATTTTTTGAAAATTTTCGTAGTTTTCGCACAATATTGCGTGGAAGATGTGCAATTTTAAAAAATAACAAAAACAAGATTTTGTCAAAAACATCACCAAATTTTTTCTTGAAACTTTTGGGTGGGATAGTGCTAAATGTACTTCATGACATCCCATAAACGTCATTTTGCATTTTCTTTTGTTTTTCAAAAATTACAAACATGTAATTTTTTTTACTTTGACACTTTGTTCTCATTATTATTATTGTATTTATGAGTACATGTGCTTAAAAAATCATATGAAGTTTCTCGAAATCTCAATAGTTTTCTGTGAATGTGAGCACAAATTCCGCTTTTTCAGAAACGCTGAAACGCCATTTTTCTCAAAAACGACTCCCAATTTTTTCTTCAGACTTTTCGTACGGCTAGTGATAATTGCATTGTTTAAAATGACTTAAAATTAATTTGGCTGTATTCATTTATTTTTTCAAAAATTACACAAATGTAATTTTTTTAAATATCTCTCACACTTTTAGTGTGCTTATTTCAGCGATTTGTAAATACAAGTGCATTTGTGAATGGAGGTGCTTCAAATAACTTCCAATGAAGATATTTGAAAACTCAAACATTTTCTGTAAAAAAAAAAAGCTTAAATTTCGGATTTAAAAGTAACGCTTAAACGCCATTTTCTTAAAAAACGACTCCAAATTCTTCAACGAAAATTGCCATTTAGGGCGAAGTTTTACTCTATTTTAATATTTTTAAAGTAATATTTCGGTTCTACAATTAGTAAATTGAGAAAATTTCCAAAAAAATGTACTTTGGGCGGTGATTAATGGCTCCTGGCAGAAGTATATGGCAAGACAGAAAAGCTAGGCCAGACCAAAGAAACATTAGAAAACTAAGAGAAGGTCTGTAGGACCACTAGTTATATCTTGGAACTTAGGAACATTAAAAATACATGCTTTAGTCTGATAATTTAAACATGTCTGTATTCACATTACCGGCGATTTGTACACATAATTCCACATAAGCGTGCATGTGCTTCAAATGATGTCTGATAAAGTTTCTCAAGAACTCACAACTTTTCTCCGAAAATGAACTCGTAATTGTGCATTTTAAGAAACGCTCAAGTGCCATTTCCTCAAAAATGGCACCAATTTTTTTCTTCGAACTTTTTATACGGATAATACTAAACGCACTGTATAATATGACACAGAAGACCTTTTACAGTATTCTTTTATTTAAAAAATTGCGCAAAAGTATGTTTTTAATTAACTTACACGCCGTTAATATGCACATTTCCAGTCTTTTACATACATTATTACATATATGAGTGAAAGTGCTTCAAATAACTTCCAATGAAGTTTCCCGAAAACTCAAATTTTTTTTCAATGAAAAAAGAGCTTCAAATTTTGCATTCACAGCAACATTTTCTTTAAAAGGGCACCAAATGTTTAAACGACAATTTTCATATAAGACGAGGTTTCACTGTTCTTTAATATTTTAAAAGTAATATTTCGATTTTACAGTTAGGAAACTGAAAAATTGAGAATTAAAAAGAAAAATCCCTTTGGGCGGCGATAGATCGAAGCTGGCAGGAGAATAGGGCAAGATCGAAAAGCTACGTGACCAAATAAATTAGAAAACTAGTACGAGAAAGTCTGTGCCATTCTGTACCACCACTATGAACTTTCTCGTCTACAGGTTATGTAGGGTAGGGAAAGTATAATGCTGCAGGGTAAAAACGGCGATTTTCGACAGAAAAAACTCTTATTGCCAAGACCTAGTAATGAAAAACTGTATGTCCTGTTCCTGAATGTAGTAAATTACTTCCTCTTTGATTCTGTTTTATCTGCTACTGCTACTGTTCCGACACCGCTGGTCGGTTAGGACGGGACCAAACTTTTACTGAGCCCGCCGCTGCTATGACGCCCGGAAACTGAAACTTGCCTTAACAGGGCCACACTAGATGCAAAATCTAACTGGAAGGAAAACATTTCAATTTGGATAGGAACCTGGGATATTTCTTAAATTAATGTAGATCAAGAACTCGTCGAGATGGGAAATTAACTCAAAAGAAATACTCAATCGCAGGACCAATTTAACGAGACCTTTTAGTGTGGAGATTTTGGGCAGTTCTTCTGTACCCACCACCATCAGTCTTAAAAAGCCCCGTACATATGGAGGCAAACACGCTAGGCAGCCCTACTCATATGCTAGGGCGCAGGACCTTTTCAAGAATGATCCAGCGATTTGAGCAAAGTACAATATATTGTATATTAAAACGGGCACCGACTGTACCAGTGTCGATCAACAGCCCCTTTTCAGGGATGAGGTTAATGACCTGTACAAATCCACTTGGGATTACAAGCCTCCGATTTGGCTTTCCAAATTAAGAGAGGGTGATAAAATGTCCACACCTGAAATGGACCCAGACACAATTCTATACGCGGTGCAAGTTGCCGAAATCGTCTGGCTGGGATGAAAAATGCTACGGCTCCTGGACCAGATAAGATAAAAGTTAGCAACATATCTTCAGGAGCAAAAAATTGAAATATTGTCCCTATTGGTAGGAAATGGTGTGGAGTTCACGACATTTGCATCATCTAAATGAAAGTGACGCGTTGTTTTGTCGTATATGTTTATTTTAGGATAAAGCTTTTTCGGCCGCACTGCGGCCATCTTCAGTGCTACACATAATAATAATAATAATAATAATAATAATAATAATAATAATAATAATAATAAATGATAACATGAAACAGCCAACATGATAACAAGAAATAGCCAACAATGTAGATTTACGAATTTCCGTAGAAAAAACAAAATTTATTACAAATATAAAAAATGCTCTTGAAATTCTAGTAACAGTTATTGGACAGGTAAAGAGAGTAAATAAATTCAAATATTTGGGAGAAATAATTCAAGAACATGGACTAGAAAAATTTGCTGTAGAAGAAAGGGTACACAAAATGGAGAGAGCATATGGCATAACCAGAAACATTTACAACAAAGTCTCTATCTAAAAACTTGAAAATACATCACTACAAAACAGTAGTAAAACCAGAATGTCTTTATGCAAGTGAATGCTTAGTACTGAACTACAAATTACATAAAGTTGAAGTCCTAGAAAGAATTATTCGCAAAATTCTCGGTCCGATAAGAAACACAGAGGTATGGAAATTAAGAAGTAATGAAGAAATGTATCGTACTATAGAGAACATAACCGAAACATTACGGAAGAGGCGACTGCTATTTTTTGGACATTTATATAGAATGGACGACAGCAGATTAACTAAGCAGATTTTTAACTACCTTTGGAACAAGAAGTCGACAATAGTCTGGATTAAAGAAGTTAGAAAAGATTTAGAAAGAAACAATATAAGTGAAAGAGAAGCAGCAGAAAGAGATATTTTTAAGAAGAAAGTGTTAGAAATGGAAGGATTCCAAGGCAGGAAGGAAAAGAAGACAGGATCAAAATGGTCCGAGGAGAGAAAAGTGATACACAGCGAGAAGATGAAAGAGTACTGGAGGAAGAAGAAAGAAGGACAAAGGAAGAAGCAATGAAATTGGTGCTTGGTCCCTAGATGACCCAAACGAAAGAAGAAGAAGAAGAAGAAGAAGAAGAAGAAGAAGAAGAAATGATAATATACTAAATTCAAATATAGGATATTATGAATAAAATTAGAATTTAAGTGAAATATAATATACATAAACATAATTTTGAATAGAGAGTACTAATAAAAGATGTACTATTCTAAAGTGAAGAAAATTAAATGAAATACAAATAATTAGGCAAATATAGAAGTGAATAAATAAATTTAGATGAGCAAACTGACATACCGGGTAGGATGTGTACCGGGTAGGAAAGTGAATGAAATAAACATGTAAAATTTTGTAACAGAAAATATGAAAAGTAAGCCGTTGAAAAAAGTTGAGCCGTTCTTTATCTGCTGTTTGGAAGCCACAAAAACGACTACGCGAGTTCGGGCGGGCCCAGCAGCTTAGGTACCGGCTGTGGGGTGAAGGAGGAGGGTTAATGGCCTGGGTGCGGTGCGCTGTGCCGCCCCCGAAGAGTGTGATGTGAGGGTGGTGTCAAATAATTTTAGCAGAGGGGAAGGGTTATAGTTGTTTACGTTAAGTAGGTAATTATTTAGATGAATGTGAAGGTTTTCATATGTTAATCTGGTATGATATTGATTTTCAATTATGTATTATGTATGTGAATATCTATGTGTGGATTGAATGTGTGGCCTGTCTGAAGTAAACGATTGCCAAAGTGAGATTTACACGTGTTGTGTTTCCAAGCGAGTATATGTTCTTTTATTCCTGTATTGAAAGTTCTGCCTGTTTGACCAATATATTTTGCTTCGCAGTCATGGCGATGTAGTGCGTAGATGCCGCTTTTTTCTAGAAGATCTGTGTATTTTTTAGGGAATAGGACTATTCTGAGGGATTTTTTAATATTGTGTGCGACTTTTTCTGAAAGTCTTCCAAAATATGGTAAGCAGGTGTACTTCTCTGGTGTTAATGTTACTTTAGAGAGTGTAGTGTACATTTTTAGTTTCCGTTTGTGTATTTTGCGGCGTAATATGTTGTTGACGAGAGCTTGTTGTAACCATTTGCCATAGAAATGTGTTGAATCGTGTTCAGTTCTTCCAGAAAATGAGATTTATTGATAGGCAGGCTTAGTAATCATGTAGTGGAAGGTGGTGTGTTTGTGTTGAATAGGATGTTGTGAAGAGTTGTGGATGATAGTGTCTGTGTACGTCGGTTTTCTGAAAATATTGAATGCATGTTTGTTTTCAGACAAGCTGATATGGAGGTCTAGGAAATTGATAGATTTGTCTTCGTTCTGAAGTGAATTTTATAGTAGGATGTATGTTGTTGAGGAAGTCAGTAAAGATGTCAATTTGTCTTATCGTACCGGTCCAGAGAACAAGGATGTCGTCTACGTGACGGTGCCAATATGTGATATATTTGAGAAGTGGATGATTTGAAAGGAAGATGGTCTGTTCGAAAGAGTCCATAACAATATCTGCAAGGAGAAGAGAGAGGGGTGAGCCCATAGGAATTCCCGAAGTTTGTCTGTAAACTTTGTTGTCAAAAGTGAAGTAATTTTGGTCCATGCATAAGTTGAAGAGATCACGAACGGGTATGGGACATGATGATTTGTCCAGTAAGTTACGTAGAAGTAATTTGCAATCTGAAGTCGGAGTACTAGGAAAGAGATTCTTTATGTTCTATGAAACAAGTTTTGCATAGGGTGGAAAGGGAATTTGTTGGATCTTTTCCATTAGATCTAGACTTTTTTTTTACAGAATATGAAGGCTGAAACTGGATGTGTTTATGGAAGAAGTTATTTAATTTCTGGGCAAGTTTGTGTGTTAAAGTGTTTGTGTACGAAACCAGGGGTCTGATGGCGGAATTTTCTTTGTGTAATTTAGGCAGGCCATAGAGCCTGGGAGGAGAAGGGTTAGACGGTATGTATTGTTTGGGATAGGAAAACAATGCTTGTGAATTATTAAATTCTTGCTTAAGCTGGCAAAGATACTTCTTAGTAGGGTCATTGGGAAGTTGTTTGATCTTGTTGTCGTTCAGAAAGTCATACATGTTGTCGTATTCTTTTCTGTCAAGGACAACTTCTGTGTTGCCTTTGTCTGCTTTAGATATTAAATCTTCTTCTGTAACTTTTTGGCAAGTTGTTGAGCGTGGTGAAAATCAAAATTTACTGGGTTTCTGTGAGCTGTGGTGAATTCTGTGTGGTTTGTGATGGTGTGTGCTATGTTGTATTTGGTCTCGACGGAAATATTGTGGAAACTGATATTAGTATCTGCTTTGTCATAACTGTGTCAACTGGTGTGGGAGGACAGTATTTGATGTTCTTATTTAGAAGAGAAATGTCCTAATTGAATAAAGCAGTGGAGAAAAGATTACTGATGTGGGGGTGGAATTGATGAGACATGATCTGATTTTGGGTTGCATTAATTGCATCTAATTATTCTAAGCTTGGTGGGTGGGTTGAAAACTTGTGGCAGATAAGGCATAACTTACTAAACGATCTAACTCTCCGTCCCCAATATTATTACTAACTCTCCGTCCCCTTTTTTCTTTCTTTAATTCTTCCTTTCTTTCATTTCTTAAGAAGTAAAATTATGTAATATATAACCATGTACTTTTCGTGCTCTGTTAATTCTAATGTTTTTGTTTATATTTTCTTGTATCAGGAAACTGATGATGATAGCTAAGCCATCGGAAGCTGCTCTTGCTGAAGTAAACAATATTGTTGACAATGACAACGCCTTGAATTATTTCAATTATTACATCCCACCCTGAAGGTTTAAAATCATAAACCTAATAAGGGCATTAATAAGGTCATGTTGAGGGCAAAGTAAAAAATGACGATTTTTTTTCAAAATTAATTTTCTCAAATACTCCATCTCAGATCTTCGTTGTTTTGTGGTCAAATTACAGTGGAGACATGTAAGTCTATGTTAGTGAAAGAATCTCGATGATAAATTGGAATTCGCCAAAGTCATTAGCAGTTAAATTACATTTTCATTTTTGCTTTCTATGGGCTTTGGAGAACGATACGTATAAATGCTTATTATTTTTACTTTCTCTTATCTACGGAGTAATATACGTAGTATAAAGCTGTAACGCTGCGGAAAATCGACTTCGAGATTTTAACGAAAATACACGTTTTGGGGTCCACTGATACCGAAAAAGTGTTGTTTTTTTTAAACGTCCGTCTGTGAACTTTGCTAGCGTCTAAACCATGCGTACGATATTTTCCAAGTTGAAGAAAGCCTTGTCGATCTGGTTCTAGTTGAAGCTTTGAGATTTTGAGAAACATTCTTTAATATTTGAAGGCACTTGATATGCAGCCCCCTGGACATTTTTAAAATTTTCTCAAAAACAGTTCAAAATTTCTTTTTTTTTGTAAAAATATAGTAAAATACACTTATAAAGGTGGGATAGGTCCGATTTTCACGGTTAACTCCAAATTTTCGAAAATAGCAAAAGTTTGAATTATGTTCGGCGTCTTACTACAACAAAATGGCTCCAATTTTTTTCTTCAAACTTTTGCAACGGATACTGGTAATGACAGTTTCATATGATGTAAAGTTCATTTTGGTGTATTCTTTTGTTTTTTCAAAAATTACACAAATGTAATTTTTTTAATCCCTCTCACTCCGTTAATATTGGCATTTCCATCGATTTGTATACATTATTACATTTGTGAGTGGAAGTGCTTCAAATGAAATTTTTCGAAAACTCAATAGATTCCTGTGAAAAATAGCTTCAAATTTTGCATTTACAGTAATGCTTAATCGCCATTTTCTTAGAAATTGCTTCAAATTTTACAATGAAAATTTCTATCTAGGACGAGGTTTTACTCTTCTTTAATATTCTTGACGTAATATTTCGGTTGTACTATTAGGCAAACAAAAAGTTGAGAAAATGTAAAAAAAATGAACTATGGGTGACGATAGATGGCAACTGGTCAAAAAATGGGGCAAAAAGGTTGAAGCCAGACCACACCAAGGAAATTAGAAAAATTTGGTACGAGAAAGTCTGTGCCATTCTGTAGCACCTCTAGTTAAATCTTGCTTTCATTATTTAGTGATTGATTCTCATACATTTTAAATGTATCTGAAGTATATTTATGAAGGCAGAAACTTCTGATTATAAAAATTACACAAATGTAATGTAGTTGTATGTGAAATAACAACTGTAAACTCGAAATTAAAAATACATTTACATGCATTACGCATACATTACATTAATAGTGTCCATCATAGCAACAAGTCTCACGTTCGATTTCTTTATAATGTCCTCTTTTCTTTTTGATCTGAAACAGATGTTTAAACAAGTTTTCGATCTATCTTCTCATTAATGTTAATTAGAAAACTATTATTAAATTATCGTCTTACCTTGTGTTGAGACCTTGAATTGGATCACGACAAAAGTTTTGGTTATAACCTTCTGATTCATTAACGATCGTACCGATTTCATCCAAAGAGTGAAGTTTAAATTTGGCTGTACTGACAGTAGTGAGCGTGACAAGCATGTATGGAAGTTTCTTATTTCTCTTACAGACACAGCGTGGCGAAACATTTTTTAAAACTTTATTAAACTATTTTCTTAAACAGCGGATTAGCGCTTTACAAGAGTGTTTTGAAATATATTAATAAAGAGCTAACTTAGTATTACTCTCAATATGTGCGAGGCCATTCCCACTGGAATTCTCAATTTCAATTTATGTATAATGTTTTTGGGGTGATTTGAAGGATTGGCGTAATTTGCGAATTAGGAATTAGATTTGTTTAGAAGAGTAAACGGCGAATTTCAATTTATCATCGAGATTATTTCACTGACATAAACTTAAATGTCTTCGCTGTAATTTCACCACGAAACAACGAAAATCTGTGATGGAGTATTTGAGAAAATGAATTTTGAAAAAAAAATCTTCATTTTTTACTTTGCCCTTAACACGGTCTTATTAATAGGTTTATCGTTTTAAACCTTCAGGGTGGGATGTATACCTAAGATATATAAAGCAAGTTGCAAAGTAAAATCAAAATTTGAAGAAGTTTTAGTAGTTTTTTTATAATGCCCTCTTAAACTCGTGAAAAAACATTTCATAATAAACAAAAAAATTCATAATTTTCAAAATGAAGTTAATAGAAGAAAAATTAAAACAATTTTCAGTGTTGTTTAGTCTTTTTAAAACGATTTACAAAGTTTCAGTCAAACTGGAAGATGGTCGAGACATTTTGGCTGATTTGACATGAAATTACCCCTATCTAACAACAAAATTGAATCAAAAACGATGGAGCCATGACTTCGAAAATGTGGAAAATGTCCTAGAGGCTTCGTGTAAAGTATCCACCAAAACTGCAATATTTGTTTCAGATTCAAGGGGCCGCGACATCAGTCAGATCGATTGGAGAATACGAATTTTTGAGAAAACCGGCTGAACGCTTAAGCCACTAGCGTTGTTCACAGACGGACGGAGAGACACATGTTTTGCCGTCATTTTTTCGGTATCAAGGACCCACAAAACATGGATTCTGGCTACACCACACATTAGAGGATTTGTTTTTCTAAGTTTAGCAATTGGATACATCCACTTTTTCGTTACGAGAGCCCTGTAATAAGTTTTTCTCCCCAAAATTCGCCTTTGTTTCGCGCTGCATTACATAACTTTCTACTCTGTAAGGAGAAAGTAATAAGCCAGATAATCTAAATAGTCTAAAACATAAATAATAGCACTATTTAATCCGCGCAACAAAACGATTTTCTGAAATAAATGAATTGTATCATTTATGTAATTAATTGATACCTAATTTCTCCAAAGCAAGGTTACTAATTGCCATTTCTTTTCCGTTCCATTCACTACAATACGTACTGAAATGAAGATAGCATAAAATTTCTCTTAGTACTGTCTCGATTTATTGTCTTAGAGTAATACTAATAGCTGTTGCGATATTTAAAACAGTTTGGTATTGTAACGAACACAAGGTAATGTGGGAGTGGAATGGTAAATAATTCACATTCCGGGAGAAAGCATCTTAAAGACTGGCGTACGAGTTGTAGCATTATTTGCTGTTAAGGGAGATTATTTGGTGATAAGAGAGATTATTTGTATCGAACCGCAGCAAACTTGGACGGTATGTTGCACATCGTCGGCTAAGCTAAAGATTTCATTTTCACTGTCGACTGCACACTCGAAAGTCTGGGGCGTGGCATAGGGCCCCAAAAGGTCGTGCCTGCAATTGCGACAATGGGGTAGGCAAGGGAGGCATTGCCTACTCTGATTAATGTGTACTAGTTTAAAATGTTTCATAATAATAAATAAATTAATTGACTCCTACAAATTTAATATAGTGTACATGTTTTCATCTTAAGCGTTCTCTAACAGCCCGTGCGCCATGCGGTCTGTATCGTCTCTTCCCGTCCGCAGAGACTTGCGCCCGCTTGCAGCTCTCAGGGTAGGCACCCCAGGGTGCTGCCTCGCCTCGCACCGTATTCTGAGAAATGGCCCTGTAGTGAGCGTGGAGCAGTAGCGTGCTATGTCCATACCATGGTGGAAATACACGGGGCAGTTCCTCCGGCGCATCGAGTTTTGTTCGTCCTGCGCATCACCAGTTAGCATCACGAACCACGTGTCCACAACACGGGTACTTCGTTTAAAAAGCCAGGCCAGACGCTGGCCGTTACGTTGCATGGAGAGCGAGAAGTGTTGAGAAATATTTTGAAAGTGGTACAAAGTTTTCAACAGTAACCCACCAAAACTAACATGAAGGTGTACAAGATGCGTTATTTAAAACAAATGCTTCGTAAATCTGTTTCAATCTCTTGTGATGAGGTGATAATTTTGGTATCTGACAGCATTTAAAATTCCCGCTAATACCGCGACGCAAACTGGTGTCTGAAGCTCATTGGCTGAAGTCGGATGCGATGCGCAAGAGCCCCCCCTCCGGTCCGTACTTCACGCATGCGCGTAGTGCGTAGGCCAGCGAATCCTCTCGCTGCCTACCCCCACGGAAGACCCCGACTTCCATTCACATGCAAGCCGCGGAGCGGTGTATTTACTGTTTTGTTGAGTTAACAAGCGGAGAAAGTGAACATTATTTACGTAGAATTTTTTAAAATTTAAATCTGATTTTACGATAATATTATGACAGATACAGTAAATGAACTACTACGTACACTGTTTTCTCGTCTTAACGATGTAGTAGAAGAGAGACAAATTTTAGACAATGCCCGACCTACCTCTATGTTGTGTACGGTTGTACATCGTGCTGGCGAGAAAAATGTAAGACAATTCTATCCTTTCTAGTATGATTCAAACAAATGGCTAACAGATAGTAAAGTCAAAGCTAAGCTTTATTGTTGGCCATGCCAATTAAGGAGAGAACATGGAATAGCGATGAATATTTTGACATGAAATTTTTATCAAAAACTACACAAAAACATGAAATGTCAAAAGATCCCCTATGTAATTCCCTAAATATTAATATAGGCAGCAAGCGAATTCACTGGCCTACGCACAACGCGCATGCGTTAAATATGGACACAGCTTGCTTATGTTTACGCTCACAAAAAGGCCTTTTCTCAGAATACGGCGCGAAGCGAGGCAGCGCCCGGGCGTGCCTACCCTGAGAGGAGCAAGCGGGCGCATGTCTCTGCGGTAAGAAACGAGACAGATCGCGTGGCACACGGGCTGTTAGAAAGCGCTCCAAATGCAAATACGAAATGGCCTGAGCCACAATAATGAAATGTTCATTATACATTTCCAGATGAATAATACACTATATTATAATTGTAAGAGTTATTTTATTATTATTATTATTATTATTATTATTATTATTAAATGCATTAAGCTAGTACATATTCATCAGGGTAGGCAATGCCTACCTTATCTACCCCAAGGAGCCGCCACTGCCCGAGTTCACGAGCCGCCACTGAATTGCAACATGGAGTATTCTGCAATTAAAAGAGAGGCCGAATTGGAAGTTTGATAAGCGATTATGCAATCGCAAGCTTCAGTTTAGTAAACTAAGGCGCGGTGACGCTCCCGATTGGCCCAGCGGTCAAAACATCAAATCATCCTGTTTTAATCGGAGAATTGCTTCTCCAGGGCATCACCTGCACGTGGACTCTGCCTTGGAGGCGCGTTCGAGAGGGGCCGCGTCGGGGGGTTGCGGGAGGCAGAATGATCATACGGTCTAATTATGAATATCAACACCGCCCGCTGCTGTCGGGAATGGATAAAAGGCACGCGAAAACGACATGCAGATCTTGGACGTCCACCACGCCCTGAGGGGAGAGAAGACCGATGGATTGTCCTCCACAAGCGAATGATGATGATGATAATAATAATAATAATAATAATAATAATAATAATAATAATAATAATAATAATAATAATAATAATAATAATAATAATAATAATAATAATAGTGGCTATGTATGAGGCGTGACTCGGGCCATCTGGTCCGCTCTTCCACCTACCCACGTAATGTTGTAAATTAAAATTGAAACAGTATTCAGAGATAAGATTAGTAAATAAAATAAAATACAACTTCGACATGTCTTACCCCTGGACTCACAAAAGCGAAAGGAAACAACGTCCCAGAATTTGCTTTAAGTGGCCCGGGAAAACCAGGGAAAACAGAGGAAGAGTAAGTGTGCACACTCTTCAACACTGAGCAACAAAAATAAAATATTTAAAATAATTTGAAAAAAACAAATATTACTGACACAAGAAAACTGTAAAGACATGCCCGAAAATAAATTATGAAAGATATTAATTTAGCAATACGCATCATATGCTAACAAAAAATCACAAATACATTAAAAAATATAAAAAAACAACATAATGCACAGAACCATCCTGCCAGAACGAACAAGCGGACAAAGATACGTTCAATTTGTGCAGCTTGCTCCGCCACATCTTGGACGTTGGCACGCGGTTGCACGGCAGGGTCAACACTTGCCCCAGGAGCGACGCTGCACACTTGCCTGAAGTCGGAAACGACGATAAGGGGCCATGCAGTTGGGCAGGGTCATCACCAATGACGAGTCCCCCTTCTGTCTAGATTACACTAACCACAGGTTTCGTGTTCAGAGATTCAGTGGGAGCGCCACGAAGAGCGGTTTGTGTTAACCCATCACACGTCCCGCCAGCTTACTGCGATTGCACGATATCCTAAGGGGGCCGATTTATTGATTAGTGGTTCCGGGCGCGTCAGCTGCTAAGGCCATTATTCACGTAAGTGTAGTGAATGTTTCCATCGCAGGAGGTAACGGTGATCTTCTCTCGCTGGATTACGAAATCGTGCACCAATCTACACGTCCGCTAGCGAAATTTTCCCCAACCAGGTATCTCATCAACTCGCTGCCCTAGCCTGGACCTCTAAGCTCCCGGTAGTAAAAGGTAGTACTCGGAACCTCTAAGCTCCCGAGTAGTGCGTGTAAATGTATCTGGCCCCTTTGTTAGGATACTTCTTCGGCATTCGCCTAGTGTTGATCGGAGAAACCACGGAAAAATACCGATCAGAGCAGCCGGCCGCTAGAATTTGCATCCAGCCAACAGCTTAATTCGACCTAGCTATCTAGTTAGTAACGAAAATCTTGTCACTGACGGGACTCGAACCCTAGGACTTCCCGGACAGAGGCATTACAGAGACATCAACTGATTCCCTGAGCCGCCGCAGCTGATCTATGGGGCCGTGAACCTCACGGGCCGTGTTCCTCACGGGCATCGTGACAGGCGCAGTTCTTTCAGGCGGTCCTGCAACAGGTGGCTCTGGCGTTCGTGAACATCTACAGCTATGTCCTATTTCAATATTAGTCATATAGACGTGAATGTGTAATGATTACGTATGCATTTGTACCATCTATTTGCCTTCCATCAATGATCGCAATCTGCTTTGTCATTCAGGGTTCAGCATTTTTATTACCATGGGTGTAAAAACTCTGGATAAGCAAAAACATTTTAAAACAGTACAATGAAATGTTGGCAGGATGAAAATTTCAAAAGATTAAAAATTGTTAATTTCAGATAATCCAGCGTCAGAGAAAAAACAAGGAGGGAGTACAAGAGACGGTAGGCAAGGGGTAGATCGCTTAGACCAGTTCTTACCAAAACGAACAGGCCCAAGAAATTACCATGGGAATGCGTGAGGCTCTTCGAGAGCGCCGTATAGCTGAAGCATCGGGCGCCGGTCTGCCGAACCCATCGACCTGTTCACAAGACGGCAGAGATGATTTGTAACGTTCGTCAAAGCTAAATACAGGTACAAAGGGCGAAAAGGTGTCGGTGAGTGGCACAGAAATGCGGATGTTCGGCGCCAGGGAAGCAGCGAGTGGGAGCCCGAATGCCGTTGGCTTAGTGCTTGAAAGGCTGTAGCTCGCCGCTGGGGGTAGTGGACTCCTATCGGCAAGGCGCCGGCGAGTCGCAAGGAAGGCTCGGGAAGCAGGAGGCTGCTCCTCGGGAGGGTAGGTGAGTCGCTGGGAGATGCGGTGGTTCGGCGATGGGGAAGGAGCGGCTGCGTTCCGGCAATCTCGAAGGTTCCACCCACGCTTGGCGAATGCGGCTCTTGGATGCTGAGGTAAGTGAGCGGCTCGTGCGTGTGTAATGATTTCCAGTGAACAAGGACGGCTTAAAAATTAGAAAATGCGAGAATGAGCACGATTCTTCTACCAAAACAAATATTGCAATCTGTAGATAAGTTAATTGTCTTCTGCGGACTCACGGAAATAGTAATTCAATTTAAATGTGTATTAACTTTTAAAGATTTTTGTAATGGTTTGAATTGTAAAAGGATGTATTTTTTGGTGTTAATTAGTTATTGACGCTACATTTGAAGGTTTTATTCGTATATGTTCTCTGCTTCACTTTAACACTAGTAGATGCTATACAAAAAGAGTTTGTAAAGCTGAAGTCACTGGGAATTGTATTTATTATGACACACTCCAGACACACTAATGCGGTTCCCCGTCAAAATCCTGAATAATCTCATTTTGCAGTGCTGACCGTTCCGAGACGTGCAGGAAGAGTCAATTAGGTTCTGGGTGTTACCGACAGGGATGTGGAGCCACGCCGACTCCAATGCCGTGGCCAGCTGAGCTAGGTTCCTCAGTTGCGGATCCATTCCGCAAACAGCCCGATATACATGGTCCAACAGATTTTCGACTGGGTTTAAATCGGGGGAGTTTGTTGGCCAGGGAAGTATAGTAAACTCGTCGTGATGCTCTTCGAACCACCCACGTACACTGCGAGCTGTACAAAAGGTTGCATTGTCCTGCTGGAAGATGTCGTCTTGATGAGAAAAACGATGTGTATTGAGGGTACGTGATCCCCAAGAATAGGCTACATACTTCAGTAGGTCCATTGTGCCTTCCAGAACGACGAGATCACACTCCATCACCACACTCCTCCTCAGGCGGACCCGTCCGGGGAGTGCCGCAAGGTGCTTGCGTTCAGACGTTTCACGTCGTATGCGCCGTGGACCATTTGTCCGATGTAGCAGCAAACGCGACTCATCTGAAAAAGCCACCTGCCGTCATTCAGAGGACGGCATGGGCGTGCAAATACTAGCCTTCATTGCCGATGAACAAGAGTTAGCGCGGACGCATATCCAGGCGCCTGCTGCGGAGGTCTATTCGTAGCAACGTTCGCTGAACGGTTGTTGAGAACACCCTGTTGGTAGCCCCTTGTTGCATCTGGGCGGTTAGTTGCAAGTCCACACACGCACACGCACTCACTCACACGCGATATATAAGCATGAAAAGGTTACTATTTTCTGTGTTTATTTGAATAAGGTGAATAAGTTTTAAGTCACTTTGAAAATCGATCTTTGCACTCTTGAGAAATGTATTGTCTCTAGTATTATATTTGCATTTTTGCTTTCCTATTTTGTTCATATTCTTCAAATTCAATATTCCATGGCAATTTGAAAATTTATTATAAAAAGTACCCATGAAATATTTCGTATCTTACAAATTCTGTCACGCGATTTTCATTTCATATGTCTGGTTTGTAAACAATCAGGGTCCTAATCTCATGGATGAAAATTATAGTGGTGTGGACTGAACATAACCACGCCGTATTGGGTTTAATCAACGTAGACTACATAGATCTATTTAGGTGGCGTTGATTTAATTCCCGGCACACTCGCTAAGATCGCAGCGCCAAAACACGTCTTTGGAAATTTCTTCGAATTTTCTGAGAGGATCCGAAAACAAATTATCAGTTCCCCATCTTCCCCAGACTGAGACGCGTCGAATGACACCTCATAGGTCTCGATTGGTGCATGGGAAGTGGTCTAGCCGTGAGTGACGGAAATCGAACGTACGCACATCTGCAAACTCGGGAGTTACTAAAATACTGTATATATGGGCAATTGTTAGTAAACTATGCTTTAAACATGAAATGTTTTTAAAAGGCTCCTGAGGCGGCAATTGCTGGAAGACGGTAAAGGGGTGGAGCGAAACCGAAAAGTACCTCAGACTTAAAAGGGAACCAACAAATACGAGAGAGAAAATGTAGGCTTCCGCAGCCGGAGTCAACACGTACTTTGCTGTCCGGGAGGCATATTAGCATTCTTTACCTTCACTCGGAACCAGAAGAAAATTACGGCGCGTGATTGGTTGACATCTGTAAATGGCCGAGCGCGGCAGATTCAAATAAAATTCACAAGCCTAGGCCAAGAGCTGTCTATGGTTGTTTCGATATTGTATTTTCTTCGATTAGCAAACCAAAATAAACCAATGAAAATTATTCCAATACTTTCTCATTTCCGTACAAGTCCTCCATAACCTTGAATTCTAATTGCTGAATTACAACACCCTAATATGTAAACCACCCCGGGGGGGGGGGGGATGTTGGAAATCTTAAACGAACCTATGTTTTGGCTCTGTATGAAATAGTGGGTTAGACATCTGTGATATCGAGTTACTAGTTTATTTTGAAGAAATAGTGGTATTTTAATTGTTTCAAGTTATATCGCGAAACATCACCAATGTGTTTTTAACCTAATTACAAAAAACAGACTTTAATAACCAGTTCATTTGTGTAATGGTTCGTTCGTGGTTGTAAAATTATTTGTATTTCGGAGTTAACACTTCGAGTTAACACTAGAATGTATGGTTTAACAGCCAAGCTTTCAGTTTATTTTAAAATGGGTGTATTTAATTTAGGCCTTCAAATTCATTAGTGACTTGTTATATAGTGTAATGCTTTCTGTGAGGGTACTTTTTTGAAAGAGTGAAGTTTCAATGTGAAGGACATTCAGATTTTTTTCTTTTTCGCTGCCGCTTACGCAGAAGAGAGAAAGTTATGTAATGTTCCGGGAAAAGGCGGTGAATTATCTGGAGAAAAACTCTTATTGCTAGGCCGTGGCAATGAAGAAGTAGATAAATCCGGATGGTAAATTTAGAAAAAAAATCTTCTGACACGTGGTGCAGCCAGAATCCACGTTCAGTGAGCCTTTGATACCGAAAAATCGATTGAGAGCAAAACGTCTGTCCGTCTGTGTGTGAACAACGCTGGCGGATAAACCGTTCAGCCTACTTTCTCCTAAATTGACATTCCCGAATGGATCTGGTTGATGACGCGGTCCCTCGAATTTGAAACTCATATTTTAATTTTTGGGGGTACTTTACATAAAGCCCCTCAGACATATTCAAAATTTTCAAAAACAATGGCTTCAAATTGTTTGATTAAACTCCTCGAATAGGGTAATAGACATTTAAGAGATGGTGCAGATCTCATTTTCGTTGAAAATATTCATTCTTGAAAATTGCAAAAATTCAATTTTTTCTGCGTCTCCCTACAACTACAATTATGAAGATAAACATTATTTTTTTAATAAAATATGTTCATCAAAAACATCTTCAAAAAATATCAGGTCTTTTTAACGATTTTTTTTGTCAAACATGAGCAATTTTTATTTTCTTTAACCATTTTTTCCCTTACAAATGGCAAAAACTTTTTTATTAACTTGGACCTTGGAGCTCAAAGGCAGCTTAAGAGAATGGCACAGGTCTCATGTTCGTAGAAATCTCTGATTTTTCGAAAATTAAAAAATTAAAAATTTTCGGCGTGAAGATACATTTTTTTTCTTAATGAAATATGTGCGTCAAAAACAATCTTTGTATAAAAATATGTTCAATTTTTCGAAAATATGAATTTGTTTAGTAAATTGGTGAATGTTTTCAAATTTCCTGCGCTTCGTGAACGTAATTTGAGAAGTATTTGGAGGCAGTTGGATGCTACATAAGTTGAATTTGTATATTATTTCATATTTCTTTGTTCGTTTCTTACATTCGAACCTTTGTTACACGTTTACAAATTAATCTTTTAGATTAACTAATTAACAATTAACTAATTATTAATTAACTAATTATTAATTAATCTAATAGATTTAAAAAACCTATTTGAGTATCCATATTTTTTATCCGAGTTGCGAGTAATGTACTTACATTCTCAATGTACGCATGTTATTTTCTTTCAGGCAATCGGCAAACCTGAATTGAAATTAGCTCAATTAGTTTTTCTCTCTTAAAAATACGATTTAAATGTAATATGAAAGAAAAATTGCTAGCCTTAAGGAAATCTCAGATTGGAATGCGACAATGACATTCCACCCCTTGAGATGGCAGCTGTAATTCTGTAAATTATGTCTCATTGTTGGGAAATGGTTTAGCTGTATGAAACGCGTTTTATAATTGTCGCAGACCCGGGTGGCGGAGGTCACTAACTGTGTCTCGGTCTGAAGGGTCGCGGGTTCGAATCCCGCCATGGGCAAGATTGTTTGTCCCTTGTCTTTCGTGCATGTGTGTTGTTGCGAAAGGCCTTGCGAGCCTGCTGACCATAGTCCGAGGAGCTCGCACCTCATGTTCTACAATTATTAATGAGTTTTACAAAAAATGATGACCGAAATATGTTAATTCGGAGAGAAATTGCTGTGTAAATAGTACTAGCGGACCCGGCGAACTCTGTTCCGCCTTAACAGCCGGTCCCATCTTTTTCTCGCGTCGCACTCACTATGAGAAACTGTACTATCTTTGTTGCACTGCGTACGTGCAAAAACGTGCGTTCTCACACAGGAACGCTGTCGAACGGGATAAACAGTATCCTATGTTCATCTCCTGGCTCTAAGCTTCCTGCTCACCAATTTTCAGCCAAATCGGTACAGCCGTTCTTGAGTTATAAATAGTGTAACTAACACGACTTTCTTTTATATATATAGATTACGTAACCGTTACTAGGGGGTGGGCGAGAAAGTATTTACTGTTTTAGCATTACTAGTTTAATGACACCTGTTCTTTAAAAAGATCTTGAAATAAGGTTATGTACAAGTTTTCGGAAATATCAGCAGTTTTTGCGTATTCTTGCGTGACAAATAGGTAATTTTTAATTTTTTAAACATTTTTTTTTTCTAAAAAAGGGGTTCAAATTTTTTACTTCAAATTCTCTCCACGTACGTAACAAAAGACATTCCAAAAAGCTAGTCTCATTTTCAGCGATTTATCTCTCTGTATTTTCGAAAATTGCGAAATTCTAACATTTAAAAATTACAAAATTTAAGATAGAGTTTTTTGCCTTAAAATCCGTTATAAAAAATCAGCTCTTTAAAAAATGTATGTTCATTTTTTGAAAACATTAAGTGTTTGGACAATTTCTGTTTAATGCAAATTTATTTTAAAAAAATACTATATAAAATATAATTTTCTCATAATTCACTCTAATTTTTTCTTCAACGTTTCTTCATGGATAGAACAAGGAACTCGTAACGAATAGCGCATGTCTTATTTTCGAAAATTGCAAATTTAGAAATAATGGAAGAATGTATGTGCTGTTGTAGCACCAACAGTAGTTATAGTTTGCCGAATGAAATCTTGAGAAAAAAAAGTAACGTACAATTTTTTGAAAATATGAGAAGTTTATGAGTAAAGGTATAGCTGAATACGGCGGCCCCCAAACCAAATCGATAATCGCAATTCTCATATGAAAGAGAATAAAAAATGATGTAGATTCACAAAAATTCAGTCTCCAAGGGCAATCTCTTGCAGTGATACAACGAGAAACGTGTTTTGAATGTTTCTTTTTCTCAGCATGTATTGCGAGTATCAAACAAAAAAAATTGCAGAGACGGGGAAACATCGTTCGATTTGAAGGTACTATTTTTGTCAACGAATTTTGACACCAAATTCATATAGAAAAAAAAAGTTTCGAAATTCATCTTCGACGTGATAACGTTTTCAATTTTCAATTCTCAATTTTCTCCCCTAAAATGGGTTTTACAACATTCTATAACATATATTTTTTCAGATTTCTAAACAATGTGGACGGTAGTAAAAAAATTAAAACCAATTTTTTCAGTTTAAAAATTTGAAATTCGCACCAAAATGTGATTGGAAAACGGTTTAACAGATATTTAAACACAGATTTAAACACATGTGATCTCGAAATCTTACTGGTATTACATCGATTTTGTATCAAACTCAATCGGAATATCTTTGATGGAAAGCATGGTGGAAAGAGATGGGCCTCTTGCGCATCCAACTTCAGCCAAAGAGCTTCAGACACCAACGTGCGTCATAATATTCGCGTGAATTTTAAATGCCAAAAATTACAACTCACTGAAAAGTTATTACAGTTACAAGTCATTGAAACAGAAACAGAGAAGCACTTTTTTAAATATTACACCTTTTATTGCAATTACCCTTTTATCGTGTTATTTTTAGTCGGTCACCGTTGAAAAATTGTCCATTTATGCCACTCAAAAATGTTCCTCAACACTTCTTGCGGTCCATGAAATATGACGGCCGACATCTGGTCTCGCTTTCCGAACGAAGTGGTCACATGGTGACGTGACGCAATCTGGTGTCGTGCACAACGCGCAAAAATCAGTGCACTGGAGGAGCCCACCCATCTCTTTCCACCATGGTAATATCGGGAGGGAAACCTTAATGTCAACGTGGGCACGGAAGTGGAAGACTGTTTATAAACAAATACGTGATCCCAGTTATTGAAGAAAGGGACAATGATTAATTGTCTATGATTGTCTAATTGTCAATAATTAATAAATCTACAACTAAGTATTTTGATTTACAATATAAACATAAATTATTAATATACCAAAAAACGAGTAATTTGATTTATATGAGAAACAATAGATGAAGTTAAAAACAAAAGGGGTTTGATAATTTTATTTCGATATAGTTTTCACATAAAACAAACATTTCTCAGCAAAAAGGTTCCAAAACATCCTGGTAAGCAAGACCATTCAATAATTTTAATATAAACTGTTTAAATATTGGTGAAACAATTTTTTCCAATCACATTTTGGCACGAATTCCATGTTTTTAAACTGAAAAAAATTGGTTTTAATGTTTTTCACTACCGTCCACATTGTTTTAAAATCTGAAAAAAATATATGTTATAGAATGTTGTAAAACCCATTTTAGGGGAGAAAATTGAGAATTGAAAATTAAAAACGTTATCACGTCGAAGATGAATTTCGAAACTTTTTTTTTTTCTATATGAATTTGGCGTCAAAATTCGTTGACAAAAATAGTACCTTCAAATCGAACGATGCTTCCCCGTCTCTGCAATTTTTTTGTTTGATACTCGCAATACATGCTGAGAAAAAGAAACATTCAAACCACGTTTCTCGTTGTATCACTGCAAGAGATTGCCCTTGGAGACTGAATTTTTGTGAATCTACATCATTTTTTATTCTCTTTCATATGAGAATTGCGATTATCGATTTGGTTTGCGGGCACTTTTCACCGCCTTATTCGGCTATATCCTTTGCGTGAAATATAGACATTTTTTATAAATATTTTCTCAAAAACAGCCCCAAATGTTTTCTCAATTTTTTCTACGGAGAGACGCTAAAAATTGAAGCACGTCTCACTCTTCGGAAAATTTTAAAAGTTACAATTGGAGAAAGTATCTGCTGTTGTAGCGTAGTTATTGCTCATGGAGATGTTCTATTCGAAAAAATAATTGACTTCCTTACAACAGAAGTAATAATTTTCAACCAAAAAAAAAAAACTTGCTTCACTTGCTCAAACTTAACGATTCAATCTCTTTCACCTGCGCTTACACACACCACTGACCTCAAATTATGAAACCAGTGCAATAGCAAGACAACTTTTTTCCCTACTATTTTCGCTGATTATCATGTTTGCTTCTCGAGAACCAACCTTGAACTGATAGCACAATCTGATTTTCCTGAACTTCAAGGATTTTGTTGTTGAGTATTTCAGATAAGGGACGTTGAATATCCACTTCCTGTTTTAATTTCACCGACATTTGCAAACTGTCGAAAAACAAGATAAGTCTTGAACTCTACGAAAAATGTGAGTCATTGGAGGCATTTCTGGCATAAAAGCGATATTCGTGTCAAAATTATCAATATCAAGTTGTGATCGACGTTTCTGAATATTGTAGAGTTCACAGCAAAAACTATGAACCGGGATACTTTTATTTTCTCGCGTAATACTACATAAAATAAAAAATGTACAATCTGGGCCCGAGCAAAACTCCATTTGTAAATAATTGCTTTTAAAAGTGAAAATAGTGGATTGACAATAATACACCGTTCAATATTTAGGATTACATTTAGACCAACGGCTCACTTGGAAATCACATTTAAATTGTCACTAACAAAACCTACCAGAAAATTTCAAAATTGTACCCTCCCTTTAATAACAATTCAAAATTAAGAATGAATTGCTGAATTTCAATTTTTACATCCCTCCTCTTCCATATGCATGTCCTATTTGGTGTAATGCATCGTCTACTAACATTAAGAAAATATAAATTATATAAAATAAATTCCTAAAAAAGTACTAACAGCAGATTGGTCTAATAAACAAATCGATAGCTTCGAATTGACTCTATTAAAACCCAAAACTCAAAATTTCTTTAATACTTTCTCCCATATCTCAGCACTTTACACTAAGGTCAACATCATTCTGCTCTTCGTATTCGTTGACGTGGCATTGCGGGCCGCGAGACGCAGTGGGATACTCGGAGGATTCCTTCTCGTTGTTGGGACATATTTTAGCTGTATGAAACATATTTAATTGTCGGATTTGTGTTGATATAATTATTAACTTTAAAATAATTATTTTCGTACCGAATATTCTACGAGTTGCAAAGAGTAGAGACAGGATTTAAATGTGCAAATGCATGATTTTATTTAAGCTTCGTAGAGCTTCCAAACTTTGTAATGCAGTAGAGACATGGTAATCCGAGTTTTCGTGCACTCCGAGATGGCCTGGTATGGGCCAAGTCACCAAACAAGCAGCTATAATCAAGAGCTGGCACTTGACGGGTTGGCAACACTACGCTTCGGAGGTCACTTGTTTGGCAGGTGCCAGTCTGTCTGATACATTATTGTGACCACTTCGCGCTCATGTATGTATCTGTAATTTTAATAGTATCTGCACATGAAATTGGACTTCGTTATATACAGGTGTCCTAGGA
Organism: Teleogryllus occipitalis; assembly: GCA_011170035.1. NCBI lineage: Eukaryota > Metazoa > Arthropoda > Insecta > Orthoptera > Gryllidae > Teleogryllus > Teleogryllus occipitalis. The sequence goes on from BLKR01001972.1 coordinate 134,614, forward strand.
GGAAACGTTGAAACTTCGAAAACACGCTATTAAGACAATTTTGCAATAAGCACTCAAAAGTTGGTTTGAAAAAATACTTTCTATGCGAAATTTGCATTTCAGAAACACATAAACACCCCAGAAACATGTAAATTAGGTATTATTTACGAAAGAAATGAACATATTTGTTCAGAATGAAAAAATAGCAGAAATAAAACTAGAGGTGCTACAGAATGACACAGACTTTCTCGTACCAAATTTTTATAATTTCCTTGGTGTGGTCTGGCTTTAAGGTCGTGCTCCATTCTCTGGCCAGCTGCCATCTATCGTCGACCAAAGTACATTTTTTTGACAATTTCTCAACTTTTTGCTTTCCTAGTAGTACAACTGAATCATTACTTCAAGAATATTAAAGAAGAGTAAAAACTCGTCCTAAATAGATTTCATTGAAAAATTAGTAGTCGTTTTTAAGAAAATGGAGATTAAGCATTACTGAAAATGCAAAATTTAAGCTCTTTTTCACAGGAATCTATTGAGTTTTCGAAAAACTTCATTTGAAGCCATTTGAAGCGCATCCCCTCACAAATGTAATAATGCATACAAATCGATGTAAATGTACATATTAACGGCGTGAGAGGTTACCTTTGAGAAAGAAAATTACATTTGTGTAATTTTTGAAAGAACAAAAGTATACACTAAAACGAACTTTACGTCTTAATAAACAGCGCAATTAGCCCTATCTATTGGAAAAAAATGTAGCAATTTTTGAGAAAATGGCGTTGAGCGTTTCTGAAAATGCGCGAATTTTTGCTCATTTTCACAGAAAACTGTTGTGTTTTTGAGAAAATTTAATTGACATTATTTAAAGCACATGCCACTCATAAAAAATAATACTGTAAGCAAATCGCCTCTATTGAAGTTAGTTTTACCGACGTGAGAAACAAGCAAAAAAATACATAATTGTAATTTTTGAAAAACAAATAGTCAAAAGAACAGAGCAATACGGCGTTTGTGTCATCGTGTAGGGTTCGTTTGGCACTAGCCCTACCAAAAACTTCAAGAATTTGGAGCCGTTTTTGAGAAAATCTTGTTTTTATAATTTTTTAAAATAGCAAATATTGCTCGTACTATTGCACGAAAACTACTAAAATAAAAAAATGCATCACCTTAATTAAAAACAATTTATGGACAACAAATTCAAATTGAAGGAAAAGTCTCTATCTTCAATATTGTGGAGGTAAGAAGTTGCCGAAAAAAATCATAATTTTACAATTTCCGAAAATTCAGAGTTAATCCTGAAAATCGAATCTATGCCATCTGCATTTAACTATTCTTACAAGAAATTTAGAGCCATTTTGAGATAATTTTGAAAATGTTCCTAGGGCTTCATATAAAGCCCCCCCAAAAATTAATGAATGTTTTCCAAAACCGCAGTGCTTCAGCTCATACAACGACAGGGGTTTCTTCAATTTGGAAGAAATCCTACGCATGGTTTAGGCGCTAGGTTTGTTCACACACACCAGACGGACGGACGTTCTGCTTTCAATGGGTTTTTCGGCATCAAGAACATACAAAAGAGGGATTCTGACTACACCATGTGTTAGACGATTTTTTTTCTTAATTTCGCAACTGTATTTATCTACTTTCTCGTTATCAGGGCCCGGCAATTATTTTTATCTGGCGAAGTTCCCCCGTTTTTCACGCAAGATTACATAATTTTCTCTATACTACATACATATTATTCCGTATATACGTATGTATACGAGAAAGTAAAAACTGGAGCAGTTTTTGAGAAAATGAAGTTGAACGTTTCTGAAAATGTGTAATTTTGAGCTCATTTTAATAGAAAACTTGAATTTTTGAGAAACTTTATACATTATTTAAAGCACATCTACTCATGGGTACAATAACGTGAAGTTGTTTTCGTGTCATTTTGTCCGAAATATACGCAATTTTTAATTTTTACTTTCTCCTCTACATAGGTATATACAAAATAATATACGTAGTACAGATAAAGATATGAAATGCTGCGGAAAATCGATTTCGAGATTTCAGCGGAAAAACGTTTTGAGGGCTCCTGACACCGCAAAAGTGTTTTATTTCAAATCATCCGTCCGTCCGTCTGTGAACACTACTAGCGCCTAAATCATGTTAGGTTTTCTTTTTTCACAATTCTTCAAAAAAATTCTTTCAAAAAAAATTCTTTAAAGTTTTGGGATACATTACATCGAGCTCCCTGACAATTTTAAAACTTTCTCAAAAACGGCTCCAAATTTTTTCTTTAAATTTCTTCGAAGAATAGTAAAATACACTGAAATAGGTGGCACAGGTTCCATTTTCAAGGTTGACTCTGAATTTTCGAAAAGTGCAAAAGTTTGGATTTTTTTCGGCGTCTTCCTACAACCATAAAATTGAAGACACAGACTTTTCCTTCAAATGAAATTTGTGGTCTATAAATAGTTCTAGTCCATAAATTATAGTAAATTTCCTGCAATAGTGTGTGTAGTATTTGCCATTTTAAAAAATTACAAAAACAAAGTTTTCTCAAAAACGGCTGCAAATTTTTTCTTCAAATTTTTGGTAGGGTTAGTGCCAAACGAACCCTTATAGGAAAGCCATATTGTTCTATTTACATTAGAGGCGATTTCCTCTTTATTGTGTTTATGAGTACATGTGCTTTACATAATGCCGTATTAACGTTCTCCGAAACAATATATTTCTGTTAAAATGAGTTCAAAACTCGGTATATTCCGAAACGCTCAAACACCATTTTCTAAAAAATTTCGAAATTACAGTAACACTTAACGCTATTCTCTTAAAAGCGGTAACAAATTTTTTCAATGAAAATTGTTATTTAGGACGAGGTTTTAGCCTTCTTTAATATTCTTAAAAGAATATTTAGGATCGACTATTGGAAACCGAAAAGTTGACAAAAAGAAAACAACTTTACTTTAGGGGACGATAGCAGCTGGCCAGAGAACAGAGCAAGACCTTAAAGCCAGACAACACCAAGGAAATTAGAAAAACTTGCGACGAGAATGTCTGTGCCATTCTGTAGCATCTCTACTTGCTTTCTCGTATACGCACGTATATATGGACGTATACGCACGTATATATGTAGTACAGAGAAAGTTATGTAATGCTGCGGAAAACCGATTTCGGGATTTCAACGGAAATACACGTTTTGGAGCCACCTAATACCGAAAAAGTGATTTTTTGTAAATGTCCGTCCGTCTGCCTGTTTGTCCCTCTGTCTGGTGCATGTGAACAACACCAGAGCCTAAACTATACGTTCGATTTTTTCCAAATTGATTGATGAAATCCCTGTCGTTCTAGGGTAAGTCGAAGCTCTGCGATTTTGAAAATATTCATTTTTTAGGGCACTTTACATTAAGCTTCTGGGACGTTTTCAACATTTTTTCAAAAATTGCTCCAAATTTTTCCTTTAAACTTCTTGTAAGAATAGAGTAAAATAACTTATAAACATGGCATATGTATTTTCACGGTTTACTCTAAATTTTTGAAAAATTCCAAACGTTTGCATTTTCGGCGTCTTCCCACAACTACAGTAGTTAAGACAGATTTTTCCTTCAAATAAAATGTGTAGTCCATAAATAGTACATTCATAAAGTCAGGTATATTTTCTTGAAAATTAGAGTTGTTTTCGTGCAATATTTGCAATTTTAAAAAGTTACTAAAACAAAGTTTTTTCAAAAACGGCTCCAAATTTTTTTCTCTACATTTTTGATGGTTAGTGTCAAATGAACCCTATACGATGACATACACGCCATATTGGTATATTACAAAATAACAAAAATACAAAAATAAATACATTATACACAATAAAAATTACAAAAATATGTTTTAGTTGTCTCCCACGTCGGTAATCGTTAGATGAGATTTCTTCACTTTATTGTACTGTAACGAATTCTGCGTCATCTGCCGGCGCCTTTCCAAATTAGATGGTTAGGGGGTATGTACGATTTGCGACATCTGTCGGCGGCCCCCCGAACTAGATGGTGCCGGAGTGTTCGCGACGTTTTATCACAAGTTCCAGAAAATTCTAGGCGGTCTCCAGCATAGTATAAATACGCGGCGGCCGGCGAGCGCGAGTCAGTCTGAAGTGGAAACTGAGCTGTGAAGTGTGTGCATCGCGGTGAATAGCAGTGCAGTGGATTGTGCTCAGTGACGTGAACCGTGGCCAGCACTGTGGACTGTGGTCAGTGAGTCAGACAGTGGTCGGTGCAACGGACAGAGGTCAGTGCGTCGGACGGTGGTCAGTGCAAAAGAAGTGAACAGTGAAAATAAATAATTAAGGGAAGTGTAACAATAAATAGAAACTGTGCCGTCTCAAGAAATATCAAGTGAAGAATAACTGTACATACATCAAGTATTTTAGCATGACTTTAAGAAACAAAATAAACGTTTTTATTGAATGTGTTTTAATTCACCAGATAGAATCATAACAACTGGTGTCAGGTGTGGGGTCAAATAGTATAACGTGTGATGAATTAATATTTTAAACAAGATAATTTTCGGAAAAACCTTACGGGATCTGATAGTGGCAGAGTTGAAGAGAGAGACGTTACGGGCAAGCACACTCAGAAGATATGTATTTTACCCAACTAACAAATCGTGTTTAGAAGCCTGGAGAGAGTCTTCAAGAACTGGAAGCTGATATTTCGCGTTTAAGGGCGACAACCTCGATGTTGGAATTGTGGAGAATTAGGTCACGGGAAAAGTCGATGTGATCGTCCACTGAAGCAACAAGGAGAAGAGACATCAGGGAAACTAAAGAAGGTTAATGGAAGGGGGCATCCATTGACCTGTGAAACAAGAGCCCCCTACCTTACGAAGTACACGTCGCGTCCATTCGACACCGTTCTGATAGCGTTTAAGTGGTCGCACTCGTAAATGAAAGGCCATGCGTTTTGCTTCTGGATATTGGTGCAACAATAAGCATTATAAGAACCGATTTTGCTTCACAGTCACCGGTGACTCGGCGCATGTTGGAGAAATGGATACCCTCCTTGCCATTGGAACTGCTGCTTTCATTCATCGTCTTGCTGACAGCAGAAGAAGAAATTTTAGCAATGGATATCATGACGAAATATGGGTGTCAGTTGGATTTACTGAGACTCAACGATGTGCTGAGACTCAATGAGCGGAAGTGGATCTACATTCGCGTAACAACATTGCTGTGAAAGTGATTATGACTGATGACGTAGTTTTGACGGAGCGTAGTGAAATGTTTATAGAAGTAAGCCCTGAGGGTGACGTTCCAGCTTGAGAGATTGCTATCCTGGAACCCAGAAGTCACGACGAAGACATTGCTCGAGGAATTCTAGTAGCCAAAGAACTGGTCAGAGTGAATAGAACAATACCTGTGAGAATAAAGAACATTAACCACTATCCTGTTAAGTAATTGGTTATTGTTCTACGGTATCTTCAGTTTTGCAAAAGGATAACCGTACCAAACCACCACCTAAAGGAATTCCTGAACGACTGAAGAATCTCGTTACAGACGCCTATAAAGGCTTATCTCGGGAAGAATGTCACAAGGCTTAAGACCTAATACGGCGATACCAGCATGTCTTTGAATGCAGTGATGGTGTAAAAGGAGACTGATATTGTTCGTAACAGAATAGATACCGGAAACGCCACACCTATTCGCCAAGCTGCTAGAATATTACCTCTGACTAGAAAAGAAGAAGCAGATGAGATTATTAAAGACATGAAGGATGGCGTAATCGAACCATAAAGCAGTCCGTGGACTTCTCCTGTCGTATTGGTAAAGAAGAAAGACGGGTCGATTCGGTTGTGTGGATTTCCGACAGCTCAACAATGTAAAAAGTATAGCTATCCGTTGTCCCATATTGACAAGTTGTACACGCTTTCTGAGGCCAAGATCTTCTCAACACTTGACCTGAAAAGTGGATACTGGCAAGTATAATTAGATCCCTGAGATGGAGAGAAGACTGCATTTACCATCGAATCAGGTTTGTGGTAGTTTACAGTAATGCCTTTCGGACTGTGTAATACATTCGAGAGACTGATGGAAACCGGGCTGAGAGGTCTGTCGTGGGAGTCATGTCTTGTCTACCTCGACGATATAATTGTTGTTGGAAAATCTTTCGAGGACCACATCAATAACCTAGAACATGTGTTCAAGAGGTTGGAAAGAGCGAACTTGAAACTAAACATAAATAAGTGCCATTTCTTTCACAAGCATGTGAATTATCTTGGACATGTATCTGGCACGGGAGTAGAACCTGATTCAGAGAAGGTTCAAGCTATAATGGAATGGCCAGAACCAAAGGATAAACATGCATTGAGAAGTTTCCTGGGTCTTTGTGGCCATCATCGCCGGTATGTTTTGGGTTTTGCCAACATCGCGAAACCGCGGACTCAGCTGACCGAAGAAAAGCGTTTGTTTCAATGGGATCAAGAGTGCCAGCACGCTTTCGAAAAACTTAAAAGCGCCATGCTCAGTGCCCCTATATTGAGCTATCCACTACCTCAAGGGAATTATGTACTTGATACTGACGCAAATAACGTTGGCACTGGAGAGGTATTATCGCAGATACAAGATGAACGAGAGAGGGTCATCGGGTGAGTGAGGGTCATCGGGTCATTAGTTGAGTGCTATCAAAACCAGAACGCAACTATTGGGTAACCCGGAGAGAATTACTTGCTGCGGTGAAATGCGTTGAGCACTTCTACAAATATCTCTACGGTAGGGAATTTCTTTCGAGAACGGATCATGCTGCTTCGAAATGGCTGCTAAACTTCAAGAATCCGGAAGGTCAAGTCGCCAGATGGATTGAAAGATCGCAAGAATTCACATTTAGAATAGAACATCGGAGCGGAAGTAGCCACCGGAATGCCGATGCTTTCTCCAGAAGACCATGTCCTGAAAACCGCAAACATTGTTGTTATGCGGAAGAGAAGATGTCTCCTACCTTAAGGGTCACTGTCAGTAATGTCTAATGGCAACCCAGAGAACATCAGAAAGAGGACGCAGAATTGAAACATGTTTGGAAATGGAAAATGGCAGGTCGGACACCGAGTTGGCAAGAAATAGCTCCCTGTTCTTCAGCAGTAAAATCGTATTGGGCGCAGTGGGATTTGATTACGGAAGAGGAAGGTGTTTTTAAACGAGTTCTGGAAAGTGAAGATGACTCTCAGAAGAGGACGCAGATATTGTTACCAAGAATAAGAGTGCCTGAAATATTGAGGGAATTGCACGATGGAACTTCGAGAGGACATCTCGGTATAACGAAAACGCTAGAGAAAGTGCGCAAACGATTTTACTGAGTTCATTGAAAACAAGACATAAAGATATGGTGCACAAAGTATCAAGTTTGTGCTACTAGTAATGGGCCACATAAAAAGAGAAGAGCGATGATGAGGCAATACAACGTTGGAAGCCCTTTTGAAAGAATTGCCATTGACCTGGCTGGCCCATTTCCAATGTTAAATGATGGGAATAAATACTTGTGGCCATGGATTATTTTAGCAAGTGGGTTGAAGCATATTCCCTACGTAACCCAGAGGCCGCTACTATCTCCGAAGTACTGGTTAAGCAATGGGTGAGCCGATTTGGTGTGCCACTCGAATTACATTCAGATCAGGGACGGAACTCCGAATCTGCAGGGTTTCAAGGAGTGTGTGAACTTCTGGGAATAAGGAAAACAAGAACAACTGCCCTACAACCGCAGATGGAATGGTGGAACGCATGAACAGAACAATGGGAACATATTTAGCGAAGGTCGTGTCAGATCACCAACGCAACTGGGACCAATACACACATCTTTTTCTTCTACCCTACCGCTCCTCTGTACATAAGACAACAGGGCAAACACCCTCTAATATCCTCTTCGGCTGGGAAGTACGTCTACCATGTGCTCTACAGTTTGGTTGTAAAACTAATGAAGAAATCGCTGGAGAAGACTTTGTAAATGACCTAAAACAGAAAATGGACGTCAATCATAACCAGGTGCGAGCACGAATCCAAATCGCAAGTGACAGGATGAAAGACCGGTATGACATCAAAGCTGAAGGAGGAGGTTATCAACCTGGAGAGCATGTTTATCTGTTCAACTCCCAACGACGCCGCGGTTTGTATCCAAAATTACGACTGTGGGAAGGACTGTACGAGGTAGTGAAGAGGATAAATGATGTCTGCCGGATTAAAAAGTTGCTGAATGGAAAGCCACGAGTCGTCCATTCGATTCGGCTGGCTCCGTACGCAGGAAGTAATGAAAATGCTGGAGAAACGACCGCACGAGTTTGTGAGCTGGACATTCATGAGTTCACATTTGACAAGTTTATGTCTCATTATGGTGAAAAGCATAAATCGCGTTATGGTGTAACAATGGAAATGCAAAAGGATCTGTTTGCGGTACCCCAGGAATGTTCATTGGCGCTTTGTGCCGCATAGGATCTAGATATGGCCAGAGGTGTTGTTACTGTATTCAAGAGAAAATACGGAAGAATAGAAGAATTAGAGAACCACCAACCAGATATTGGGAAGGTTCTGCAACTGCACGATGTGAGTAGATATGTGTATTACCTTGTCACAAAAAGGCACATCACAAGGCCTCCTATAAAAATCTTTGGGAAACTCTGATTGAATTACGCCAACAAGTACTGCAGGACAACGTCCAGAAGATTGCCATGTCCAAACTGTGATGTGGTTTTGGACTGGACTGGAGAATAGTGAGAAGCATGGTGGAAGTTCTCTCCCGGTACACTGGGGTAAGCAACTTAGTCTGAAGCTACCACCATGGAATGTCGGCATATCCAAAGAAGACAACTGACCGTCACTTCTTAACCTCCAACTGCAATAGAGGCTCCAGCAGCAAATATCTGCATGATTTCACTAAACGCGCTCCGAGACGGATCGCATCTAAGGAGGGGGTAGTGTAACGAATATTGCATCATCTGCAGGCGCCTTTCCGAATTAGATGGTTACGGGGTATGCGCGGTTTGCGACATTTGCCGGCGCCCCCCCCCCCCGAACTAGATGATCCCGGAGTGTTCGCGATGTTTATCGCAAGTTCCGGAAAATTCTAGGCGGTCTCCGGCCGAGTATAAATACGCGGCGGCCGGCGACCGCGAGTCAGTCTGAAGTGGAAGCTGAGCTGTGAAGTGTGTGCATCGCGGTGAATAGCAGTGCAGTGGATTGTGCTCAGTGACGTGAACCGTGGCCAGCAATGTAAACTGTGGTCAGTGCGTCGGACGGTGGTCACTGCTTTGGACTGTGCGTCAGTGCAAAAGAAATAATCAGTGAAAATAAATAATTAAGTGTAAAAACATAAAGAGAAACTGTGCCGTATCAAGAAATAATCAAGTGAAGACTAACTGTACATAAATCAGGTATTTTTAGCGTGTCTTTAAGAAACAAAATAAACGTTTTTTGTTTAAATAATATATGTGTTTTAATTCACCACATAGAATCGTAACAGTACTTATGAGTACATGTGCTTTAAATAATGCAAAGTTTCTCAGTTTTCAGTAAAAATTAAACAGTTTTCTGTTAAAATGAGCACAACTTCCGCATATTCAGAAACGCAGAAACGCCATTTTCTGAAAAATTGCTACAATTTTTTCTTCAAACTTTTTCAACGGATAGTGACAATGGCACTGTTAAATGTGACTTAAAAGTTCAGTTTGGTGTATTTTTTAATTTTTCAAAAACGACTAGGAGCAAGAGTCAGCCTCCAACTTTCAGGTGATAGTCAAATTCAGACACCCCTCCAGCTATACTCCTGGGCTAAGTACAATATCAAAGGAATTACGTTTGCTTTCGCAGCAAAAATAGAAATTCAAGCAAACACAAACATCTTGGAAAAAAAGATTTCGGTTTGCAGTACCAATCAAAGGTATCAGATCCTGCCAAGCCTGCATTCCCCAGGGTGATGATTTGCTGATTAAAACTTTCTCCATGCAACAAGATGGTGTCGCTATTGCAATTCTTGAATATTTGAAAAAACATCCTTACCTACAAGACATCCCAATCAATATACCAGCAACAAGGTGTGCATTCAGGAATTTTTCTAATTTAATTTCTTTCATTATAAAAAACTTTTTAAAAAATACCTGTTTTTCTTACAGATGGAGTGACAAAAGGAGCAAAATGTACAGTGTCTTCTGAAAGCAGCGGAATGTTCAAAAATTAGCAAAACGTTGCAATAGACATATCCATTTTGTCAGATAAAAATAACTTTACAGCACAAATTTTCTAATAAAAATGCCTGTAGTTCTGAATCCTTTCAACAACAAAGGATGAAATTTTGTAGACTTCTAGTACAAGTATCTAGAAGTATTTTGGGTTTTGAAAATCGAATAACGGCGATGGCGTATTTTCACAATCGCCGCAAACGGCGTATTTTCACAATCGATTTTTAAGGATTTTTACCCATTTTGCCCCCTATGATATTGCAGTGACCTTGAAAAAATTGTGTTAATCAATTTTTTCTGTTCCTTGACATCAGATAGTGTTAACGTTATTTTACGAAACTTAATACATACAGTCTTAGTTTGGAATTTTTTAAAACAATAAAACCTGAAAATTGGTTATAATTGTTAAGAAATAGAATTATTTTTAAATACAAAATTGAGTTCCAAAAAAATTCTAGTTTCAGCATGTTGAATCCGAAAATATAATTATTTCCATGATTTTCGAACCTTCGATTGCTTTTGGCCGTTTTGACAAAGAATTTCCCCTATATCTTTCTTGGCAAAATCATTTTAAAAATTTATACTTTTTCCGATCATGTTTGCGTGGTTTGGTAGTTTTTTGGTGAAATTCATGTGTGAAAGATGTTTGGACATTTTTTCAATTAATAGTTAAAACTGTGTGATCTACTTACCAGAGGAATTCTGAATTCAGTTGGAAATGAGCGTTTCTGACAATTTATAAGAAATGAATCGCCATGCGTATATGCCAAACGAATCGTCCACTCTACCTGAACGCTAGGTCGTATTATTAACTTCTAATTTTTTCAAGATTATAATGCACACATTTAATTGTCGAGTTTTGATGTATTAGCTGAAAAGTATTAGTTTGCACACTTAATGTTCTACGATTAGTAATGAGTTTTACCATAGACTAAAGAGGTAATTCTTTACTCTATGGTTTTACACGTGATGACTGAATGTTAACAAGGAGAGGAATTGCGGTACAGAAGAACCCCACTAATCCGAAATTTTGGATGATCCGAACAAAATTCGGCATAGAGGAAAAAATAAAATAAATAAAATGTTTCTTTTAGTGTGAAGAAAGGATTTTATAAATACTGTAGAACTGAACAGTCATACACATACACGTCATACAGTTTTAACTGTTAATTGAAATAAAATGTCGAAACATCCTTTATGCATGAATTTCACCAAATAATCACGCAAACATACACGAAAAAAGTATAATTTTTAAAATGGATATCTGCAACGTTAGAATGTGACACATCTTTAGGGGTGTATTCTCTTTCACTATCTTTGACCACCGTAACTTGTTTTCTACACCTTTCCTGGCGCTACCCTAACTTCCAACATGACACCTCAGACAAAACCTTAAAGCCTGAACACCCTTCAAAAATAGATCATGTTCACGAGTAGGAATGAATACTCCTTGCTATGGATGGCCATATCCAAAATGTTATAGTACTATTATATATACTGTATAGTAAAATGTTATGTACTATTATCAAACTAGAGACAGAAATGTCGAACGAGAAGAAATAATTTTTTTAAAAAAATCACTATCTTTGTCTTTAGAGTTGCCATCGGGTTGATCCTGGACTATAGCGACAATACCCTCGTCACTGATTTGTTGATTACCATTATCATCGAGTGATAACCATTGTTGAAGGCAATTTTTCCCGGCATCTTCGCACCCCAGGATTTGTTGAACAAGCTGAAGCATCATTGTTTGATGGCATAATGGATGGCATTTCTTCAAAAACAAGACTTGGCCACAGTTACTTCCGTCATGTTTGTATTAAATGTTTATTCGAATTGTCCCAAGCCTCACGTAGCCAGTTCATGACATCCTTTATTGTTATGGTTTTCATTTTTTCTAAGATAGAACAGTCCTTTCTTTGAATTAGAAACTCGGTACAGCCCGTTTCTGCAACTTTTCTGCACACCTTTAGGTTTCGCAATACACTTTGAATCATTGGTTGCGAGATAGAGGTTACATTTGGTAGCAGAAAATGCTTTCTTATCTCTATTGGCTAGTTACATTTCAGAAGGATGAGATGAAGATTTCCCAATCAAAAGTAGAGCTCGAAGTTCACTTTCTCAATCGAATCTTCTTACACAGGGAACAATTGTTTCTAGAACCACTCACTACACAGAACACCGGTCACCCAAGCTGTACTTTGATTTTTGTAATAAACAGGGAGAGAGTTCACATTCATGTCTTTTAGGGCCTCTGGTTTTGCCGTGGCGTTGCTACAGCGAAAACAGTAACGCGTTCACTATTCATTTTAAAACCTGCTGCAGAAGACTCTTATGAAACAAGATTTGTTGTAGGGAGTGCTTGGAAATTCAGTCCACTTCCGTCAGGGTTATAAACTAGCTCTAGCGAGTAATTTTCAGACGATATCAAGTCTGCAAAGTCATCTAAAACGCATCTGCGGAGGTAGAATCAGTTGATAATTTCCCCCCGTTATCGTTGTTACATCCCGTGTCTCATCTTCCAACGATCTAACCAACTATTGCAGGCGGTCAGTGGCATAGGCTCAATGGATGCGAGTGATGTGTCGTATTCCTAAGTATTTCTGCTTTTTAAAAAAACTTTGCTAAAATATATTATATTCGTCAATTAATCTCTCGGTTCCGATTACACCTTTCATTTTTTCCATGCGCTTTCTGGTAGGCATCAGTCACCTCCGTGGATATGACAGACCGAGAAACATCCCTTCGCTGGCTTCGCTTCGTTACCGAGGTCATTGAACTCTCACCATGTGCTGTGTGCCAGATGCAAGATTTCGACCGATGGTGATGCGACGCTGACTGTTGCATCTCGGTCTTCTCATTGGTGCTTCTGTATCCCCCTCTCAAAGCTTCGCCATTGCCTCCTTTGAACACATGGTTTGTAGAAGTGGATGAGTTGCATGAAGCAGGAAACACGTGGAGTAGTCAGAATTCCTGTTTTATGGGTCCTTGATGCCGAAAAAACAATTGGAAGCAAAACATTCGTCCGTCCGTCTGTCATATGTGAACAAACCTAGCGCCTAAACCACATGTACGATCTTTTCCAAATTGAAAAAAAAACCTATCCATCTGGCTCTAGTTGAAGCTTTGAAATTTTCAAAAACATTCTTTAAAATTTGGGGGCACTTTACATGAAGCTTCCCAAGCTTTTCAATTTTTTCTCAAAAACGGCTCCAAATTTTTTCTTTACATTTCTTGTAAGAATAGAGTAAAATACACTTATAAAGGTGGCATAGGTTCGATTTTTACGGTTAACTCTGATTTTTCGAAAATTGCAAAAGTTTGAATTTTTTCGCCGTCTTCCTACAACGATAAAATTGAAGGCACAGATTTTTCCAACAGATAACATTTCTTGCTCATAAATAGTTATTTCATTAAAGCCATGTAGATTTTTTGAAAATGTTAGTAGTTTTCGTGCAATAGTGCATGAAATATTTGCAATTTTTAAAAATTACACAAACAAGATTTTCTCAAAAACGGCTCCAAATTTTTTCTTTAATTTTTCGAATAGATAGTGTTAAATGCACTGTAAAAGACGACATAAACGCCATATTGCTCTAGTTTTTTCAAAAATTACAAAATTGTAATTATTTTGACTAGTCTCTCAAGTCGGTAATATTAACATTAGAGGCGATTGCATCACACTATTGTACTTATATATGTGCTTTAAATGCTGTCAAATAAAGTTTCTCTAAAACTCAACAGTTTTCTGTTAAAATGAACACAAACTTATGCATTTTCAGAAACGCTCGAACGGGATTTTCTCAAAAATGGCTCCAAATTTTTTCTTCAATATTTTCCAATGGATGATGCTAATTGCACTGTTGAATATGACGTAAAGTTCATTTTGGTGTATTCTTTCGTTTTTGTTTCAAAAATTACACAAATATTTTTTTTTAAATTTGTCTCACGCCGTTAATATGCATATTTCCATCGATTTGAATACATTATTAAATTTGTGAGTGGAAGTTCTTCAAATGACTTCAAATGAACTTTCTCGAAAACTCAATAGATTCCTGTGAAAAATGGCTTAAAATTTTCGCATTTGCAATAACGCTTATCGCCGTTTTCTTAAAAACGACTCCAAATTTTTCAATAAAAATTGCTATTTAGGACCAGGTTTTAGTCTTTAATATTCTTAAAATAATATTCCGGATTTACTGTTTGGAAACCAAAAAGTTGAGAAAATTTCAAAAAACAGCATACTTTGGGCGGCGATAGATGGTAGCTGGCAACAAGGAAGGGCAAGACTGAACAGTACCAGTCCTCACCAAGGGAATTAGAAAACTTTACTACAAGAAACTCTGTGCCATTCTGTAGCACCTCTAGTTCAATGTACTTTTGTGTCTGTGTTTTACTCTGTTTTGTGTTTTACTCTGACAATAATTTGTCAGAGTAAGCAATGTAAAATTAGCCATTCTCAAAGAATGTACAGTAGGTACGTTCATCGTAATATTGAATACATAAACATATATTACGATGATTAGATACCTTCAGTGTTTAATCCGTAAAACTTTGTTCGCATCCCCAAGTTCACTGAGCAGTAGACGCCACTGGTGGCTGCTGGCTTTTGGATCACCATTCATAAGTTTATTCAGTTGCAATGCCTTTTCTTGAAACAATGTACCACTAATAGGAACATCTTTTTGTTTTTTCTGAGTGAACTTCAAGAAAGTCGCTTCGTCAATTTTACATACGAAGACACGGTGGAATTGTGATGTTGTTCCAGAGTTGTTTCACTACAGAGTTGCAGAAGCTTTCAAATTTTCTCCGCACGTGCTTCGCAAAACAGTGCGTGAAATATTTGCAATTTAGAAAAAAAATTACAAAACCAAGATTTTCTTAAATAAGGCTCCAAATTTTTTTCTTTTATTTTTTGGTATGGTTAGTGCCAAACAAATCCTATACAATGACATAAACGTTATATTGCTCCATACTTTTGTTTTTTCAAAATATACAAAAATTTTATTTTTTTGATTTGTCTCCCACGTATTTACATTGGAGGCAATTTCATCATGTTATTGTATTTATGAGTACATGTGCTTTAAATAATGTCAAATAAAGTTTCTCGAAAACTCGACTTTGTTGTTGTTAAAATGTGCTCAAAATTCTGCATTTTCAGAAACGCTCAATCGCCATTTTTTCAAAAATGGTTCCAAATTTTGTTGTCAATTTTTTTCAATATATAGTGCAAATTGCACTGTTTAATATGCCGTAAAGTTTATTTTCGTGTACTCTTTCGTTTTTTTAAAAAAAATACACAACACATCAGTCCACACACAAACTTTACTACGAGAAAGTCTGTACCATTCTGTAGCACCTCTTGTTTTTGTTTACAAGACCGTAATCTTCTTCTTCCAAGAGCGCCAGAATTGTTCTATTCTTGTTAGGTCTGTCTACTCGGCAGTTTAGGTTTCCCAATATTAAAACATTCTCTTCATCTTGCATGAGCATGACAGCCCTCTATTATCTCTACGGCGTCATCTACATGTGTTTGAGAGTTGATGTATAACCCAATTATTGTGAGCATTGATGTGGCGATCACAATACTGTTTTCTTCTTTTAGGGTCCATTTAATTTTGCCTAGGGAGTTACTGAACGAGCATGACACCCCGCCTGCCGGCCTGCTTCTTCCATCCTTTGCACCGCCCACGAATACTCTGTTGTAATCTGTGAGGTGCACGGGCTCTGTCAAGAACGTTTCTGTTAATACTACCACGTCTTTGAAATACTTGAAATTCTCATGATGGAAATAACTCATGGTGTTATTTCCACGATGGAAATACTTAAGGTGTTGTGTTCGTGCCAGTCGCTAGACAATCAACCATTTATTACATAATATATTAACAATAGCTACTTGTAAAGGTGATCGGAGCATTTAAATAATTATTTGTGAATTGTTGAAAGAGAAATATTGAATAGTTGCCCTAGAAAACAATTATTACTAATAAATTTAGTTTACCGTATGATTTTTCATTTTCATAAATTGGCTACACCTGATATAGGTTAAGCTGTCTTCGACCCAGTACTTTTTTTTCTTTCTAATTTGTTGCGTGTACACCTTGACGCAACGCGTCTCCAAGCCCCTTAAGGGGCGTTGAGCGCTTTGCACTGGGGAGTAATTCTCCATTAATATGCTTTTACTTTTAATATTTGTCAAGTCTCGTCACGTCGCAGTCAGTCAGTGCCTTTTATCTCTTCGGCCAGGGACTCGACGCCGTTAGATCCCTGGGTTCCTGGCCGGTCACCCAACCAACGTACCCGCGAGTCTCGAATGCGCTTAACCTTCGTGATTTCACGGAGCGTAGTAAGCGCATTCGGCTAGCGCCGCCGGTTTTTCCTTCTTTCTGCGTTGAATATTAGTCCACATTGTTTGCATTGAAAGTGAATTATCGTCAAATGATTAGTGGTTATGTGTGGTATACAATTTTAAGTTAGGGTGGTTTTCTCTCCTACCCCAAAAGAAACTGCTAGGAATATCACGATTTCTACAGCATAACTCTTAAGCCGAGAGCCAGTACTTCCGGTTCCAATGCATTTCGCAGCAGGTTTTTTCATAAATTACTCCTCAGAATGCCCAGTGAGGTATGTTACATTTAATATAATCTGATTCCTCAAAACATTTACTATGCATTGAATAAAAGATAAAAGTTTGTTCTCCGTATAACTTCTTCAAAAACTTAAAAAACACTGCCCGCGAAACGTTTTTCTATATGAGCTGTATTAGTTTAAACTTCTTTTATCCAAAAATTAGGCCGGTAAGGACCAATATCGTAAGGATGGAAATCAGATTCTACCACCGCTCTATTCTAACAGTCTCGAGTTTCGTTTCACAATTCTGTATTGAAAGAACGAGGAAGGCGGTTTTCAGAAAGTCGCCCAGTAAAACGATTTCAGCTCTCCCACCCCATGAACATTAAACAAAGCGTTTCGATGCCTTCATAAGTATACTATCTGGATGCCTTAACAATCAAAGTTAATGTAATGAAAATTAAAGTTAGTATGTGCATTTAATAGGAAATTTTGTCGACTTTAATATTGTAAATAACAAGTTTCGATAAAACGCGTAGTTCTGAAGATATAAATGAAAAACTAAAAACAGGATGAAATTTTAAGTTTTTTCCGAGTTTTTTTGTGAAGCCGATATTTTTTGAGGTGGCAAACATCAAATTTGAATTCAGCACCCTTAAAAACATAGAACTGTTGAGAAAAAAACTTCCGTAATTTTTCCAGTGTCAGATACCTATTGACTGGACTACTGCTCAATAAAAGTTCAAAAGAAAGTGAAAACCATTATTATTGAGAATTTTAAAACAAATCCCTATCTTGTAATTTTTTTCCTGCAAGCAAATGACACACATAGATAAATGAGTACCTGGCAATGCATTAAATCTCTTCTGTGACCTTTGGGTTCTTTTCCTATTGCAGGTACTAGGACACCAAGACATGCTTCAAACTTTTCTAGAGCTGTAGGATACTGCCCTTCTGCCATGTAGAGTTCAGCATCTCTTCCAATTTCTAGTGCACTAGTTAATCCAGGAGTTGCAGAGCAAAGGCGATCTATAGGTAAAAATAATTCCAAGAAGTGAGAAAAAAAACAACATCCATACCCAATATTCAGAAATACAAACTTACATAATTCTTTGAAATTTGTAGCATTTATGTCTTGAAGAGATGTCTTTTCTGGACTAGGGCCATACACAATTTGTTTTAAGTCTTCAGCTCTCTTAATATAAGAATTAACTTTGGTACGTAAAGCAATTTTCTTTCTTACATCAACTTCTTCTGCAAAAATGTTTAATTTGGATTCATCAAAAGTAAAGAGGTTTCAATGTTTCATTAGATTTAAAAGTTTGTGTTATTTACCATGAACCAAAGGAATAAAATATTTCAGTGCTTCACAATACAAGGAGTAGGCTTCAACAAAATTTTTATCTGCATCACATTTAACAGCATCACAGACAAGATGTACTGCTTTTTCATATGATTCATTTGATGGAAAATGCTCCAAATCAAGAAACGGATGATCAAAGAAGTCTTCGTAACTAATTCTTTGATCTGGGTTATGTTGTAAAAGTCTTGTCAACAAATCCCTACATTCTGGGGAAATTGCTGAGCCAGGAGGAATCTACAGTAAAAAGAAACAACGCAAACATTTAGCAGAGATTTAGCGGCACTTCTTTGTGTGTTCATGGATTCTATTTAGTATTTCATATATGCATATGTGCACTGAAACTACAATAATTTTTTAAAAAATTGGGACACTCCACCTTGCTTCTACGAGTATGATATTCAGCATGTACAAGATCTTTTTGATTAAGACTAGAAGGAGGATTAACTACAAGAACCTCTCTCTGCTTGAAGTAATGTTCTCAGAAACAACCAAAGGAGATCTTAACAACCCCTATATTTCATTATCACTGTGGAAGTCTATTGCCTTCTGGTACATCTTGCCCCCAGAAAAATTAGGTGTTAATAAGCACACACTTAGCATTTAGGTAATGAGGCATTCATGATAAATAATACGTTATCCTACTAAATTCTTAGGAACCTTACAAAATCAAAAATAATTCTGAAGGATGAAACAAATTTTTTCAACACGTGAATGACATAATTCTCAGTTTTTTACAAATAATACTATTCCTGAAATATTTTCTTCTTTTCTTAGTGTAATACTCAATTCTCAACTTTATAGTATAGTCTTGTTAATAATCAATTCAATTTCTAACCTGAATTTATTTTCAAAAATGATTTTAACATAATGCTACTTTATTCTTTAGCACACTAAGCTACAACCTCAATACTTTTAATGATCAGGAAAATTCTTTATCTCAATCTTGTATTAACAGATGTTTCCAAACCATTATATAACTCTTCAGTTTCCCTCTTTATAGTAGTAGCCTACACTCAGGAAAGATGCCAATTTTGTACAATTTAAGACACCATCAGCACAAAATCCATATACAGTATGTGCCCTACTGATGGATATGGAATTCCCCCCAGAGTTATATATTTAAGATAAAAAAGGATTTCACAGATTGCGATATAAGGAAAACAGTTCATGCAAATATTTCACAACATGACAGTTTACTCTATTCCATTGATGTATCCTAAGCTCTTAAAAATTGACTTTGATGTACCTTAAAAACATACGTTATGTTTCGTATGTTGTAATACACAAAATGAGACATTTTTGAATGTTCTATTATATTTTTGGGACGATCTTTTGGTTACGAGTGGAGTTCAGTATTCACTTGTCCACAAATTACGACCCAGTACTTGCAAAGTACGTAGGATGTCAATCGTGACATTCACTCCGTTTTGCCACGTTAGTCTGCAAATAGAATTTTTTCTAGTTTTACTTTTTGGTTTGTGCATATTTAAGTTTTAAAGATGCCAAGGTTCAATTTAATGCATTTATCGGCAATTGTCTGGTCGGAACAGACTGCTGTTGGCAGGGTGGTGAAATTAAACCTTCCGACGGAAATGCTGTGCCCTTTCTGAACGCGAGATATTCCTTTGAAACATTTTCATGTCAGAAAATCAACACGGGAAGTCATGGAAGGAGATAGTTCATAGCGATCGCCACACTACACTTTATATATAGAAAGTGTAGTGTGGCAAAGGAATATCTCGCGAAACACTGATTCGTAAATCAAGAGGCAAGGTAATAGTAAAAATCCTAGATTCATAAAGAGAGGTTAAAAGAATCATGTGTGTGGGACTTGCTTATTATCCGAACTATTCTTTTTTGTAATCTAAGTCTGGGAGCTATAAGATGTATTTCCCAGAGTATTATGCCATATCTCAGGCAGGAATGAAGATAAGCGAAATATACGCAACGAACAGTATGAAGGCTGACTGAATTTGAAAGAATTCTGAATGTGTAGCCTAATGAACTTAATTTTGCGTTCATTTAAATGGACGTTCCATTTAAGGTTAGCCTGAATTGAGAGAAATTCAAATTGTTACCTTAACATCAGTTAATGGTACACCATTTTCAACTGAGTACAGAATTGTTTATTTGAAATAGACAACTGCATTGAAACATTTCTTTTCATTTACTATTAATTTGTTATCACGGAACCAATTTGAAAATCTGATATTGTACTACTTGTGGTTTCTTCATTGCAAAGAATATTCGTATCATCCGAAAAGAGACCTGCTCTTCTTTTTCGAATCGTCGAGGGCATGCCGTTAAAGTACAGTAGGAAGATGATAGGGAGAGAAACCGATCCTTGAGGGACTCCATGTGCAATTGGCAATGAATCGGAAAGGTGTGTACGTAATGTCCCATCATTCCAGAAAGGTATTTCTACTCTCTGAGATACGAAAACAACCAATCTAGAACAATACCACGAATTCCATACGAAGATAATTTTGAAAGTAAAATATTATGATCAGCGATGTCACGAGCTTTTGAAAGATCTAAAAAATATTCCATTAGGTACTTCGTTTTGATCCATTGATGAAGTGACACTTGAGAGTACAGTCAAATGGTACTCAAAAAGGGCCAATAGCGGAAAGTTTTGATATTTGGTTCCTATGGTTTTTGGGTCGCTGAACACGAATATCTGGTTTGCCAAAAACATTGTCCTCGTAAACACGTATTTTAGGCAAAAATGTGTAAAAATCTCGCCTTTTTTCAGTTTTTTCAAAATAACTCAAAAGCCATCGATTTTTTCTAATAAAATGGTCCTATATGAAATTACCTACATTTAATGTCCTTAGATTTTTTTTCAATTAACGATTCAGCCGTGAGAGCACCGGAAAATTTGCTGATAAAAGCGAAACACATGAAAAACGGAAATAATCTCATTTTATCGATATCTAACTTTAAAACCATCAATTTTTCGTAAATATTATCCTCATATGAAATAAAAGAGGATAAAATTACCTACATTTTGTGTGTAAAAAGTTTTTTTCTAGAATCAATGGTATCGCCGTTAGTGTGTAAAATATGCCCGAATGTTTACTGTGAAAACGGCACTCCACTTAACCTCTCTCACTCACTAAGTGCTTTATGTAATTTACATACAATAAAGTTGTATAAAAATACGGCGCCTTGTGAACCAGTTTACATTTTATTTGGAAAAAGAAAAGTAGGTAATTAAAGTGTTTGAGGAACTTAATATTTTGGAAGACGATAGACTGCACCTTCCCAGACCCGTAGGTTTCAAAGGCCCTGATTTTAATGAACATTTGCTACACACAAAATACTGGCATTAGCGGGCCTTTTATTACTATTCATATTGCGTATTTCATTGTTTCTACTAATTGGCTTTGTCTAATATGATTATCCACGTCCTGTTCCATTAGTTCGTCAGGCTCAATGGCTTCATCATCATTTCCCTGTTCCAGCTCGTAACTCGCCTTTTAGGTCATTTTCAGAAACGACTGTCATATTGTCGCAACACTTAGAGACACAAGTTCGATCATTAATCCCTGTCTTCTTGCAGTCTTTTTCTTTCTTTCTTTCTTTCTTCTTCTCCCCCCCCCCTCCCTTCAGTTTTTGGAGCTCTTGCGGGAATCAAAATTCAATAAGTGGTAGAGCAGGTGGTATAGCATGCTGTAGTCAAAGGCGTAAAGCCATTTTTCGTAATTTTCACTTTTAACTCTTCTGGATTTTTTTTCTAAATCTAGCCGTTGCTGAACCTGATAACAAAATGTTTTGCTGTGCTGCAGCTGCAGATGTGGGTAGTGCAACAATATTTGCCTTGTAACTGAATGCAGATTCAGTAGACATACCTCAACTGACTGAGAAAAAACGCGTTTTTTGCCCTGGAACCGAATAGTGAAACCTAAAAAAGTTCATCAGCAACCATCTCATTAGCTGCGTTAGAGAACTCGAATAATTTTGTAGTCAGCAAGATTAGTGTTCTTGGTCAGTCATTAGAAGTTTCTCATTCCGTTCTTGTCCAATGCCGAGGTTTCGCAACTACTCATTGCTTGTGAGAAAACAAAGTAATTGTTTCACTTATAGCAGCAAACGGGAAAACGTGGGGAAAGATACTGTCTTTCTTCTGTTTCAAAAATGATACATTTTGCATGCTTGCAAAGAGTTATCAATATTACCAACAGATCCACTACATCCACACCAACTTCAATCACGGACTTGTTTTTTGGACCTAAGGACAATGCTATGTCCATTATCGGAGTGTCTGCGACTTCCTTGTCTTGTTTGCATTTCATTCCTGCTGATAAAAACGTAGTAATCAACATTTCTATTAACCCTCTTTTATTATTCGTGTTGACAAGGAAATTTTCTTTAGACTTCGTATGAATCAGTGGTGTCTTAATACTACACACACATGTTTTTTAGACATTTCAATTCGCTTAGCACTTCCGGGTAGTCATAAAACATCTTAGTAGATCTGCTTGTAATTGATATTTTGACACATAATCAACATAATTGTCACGGATAGACTTGTGTACTGTATCAGATAAAACCTTGTCATTGATGGTGCACTGAACTTAGACACTGAATTGCTTGTATGTTATTAGTTTGAATGCTTTAAAGAGTGTTCAGGTATGTCAACAATTACTTTGCCTGGAAAGACGTTCTTAAAGCCAAAAATATGTAAAAACTAAGACTTTTCAGATTTTTCAAAATAACTTACAAGTCATCCAGTAAAAAAAACAACGCTAATGGCAGCTTTGTGTAGATGTCTACGAAAACCAGGGCCATCGAAACCTACGCGTCGCTGAAGGCACGATCGTCTTTCAAAATATAATTTTTAACTTTCACGTTATTAATTAGATACCAACTTTCTTTTTTCCAATTAAAATGTAAACCGATTCAAAAGACGCCGTACTTATTTGTATACAACTTCACTGGATATAAATTTCGTATTGGGAGTTAAGGAGTGAGTGAAGGAGGTTAATCAGAGTGCCGTTTTCACAGTAACATCCAAGTATATTTTGCACATTAACGGCTATGCCATTAATCCTAGAAGAACTTTTTTACACACAAAATGTGGGCAATTTTATCCCCTTTCATTTCATATCAGGTTAATATCTACGAAAAATTTATTGTTTTTCAGTTATATTGAGATAAAGTGGGATAATTTCGTTTTTTCTCGTGTTTCGTTTTTATCATCAAATTACGCGATATACTCTCGGCTAAACCGTTAACTGCAGAAAAAAATCTTAAGGACACAACATATAGGTAATTTTATCTTTTTTAATTTCATTTAGGCCCATTTATTACCAAAAAATGGATGGCTTTTGAGTTATTTTGAAAAGAAAAACGAAAAAAAGCATGCTATTTACACATTTTTTGCTGAAAAAACTGGGCAAGATTTTTGTTGGCAAACATTTCGCGTTCAGCGACCCAAAAAACGTACAGGAAACAAATATCAAAACTACACCAAAACTTTTTCTATTTTCTACCGACAAGTAAGAAAAGAAAATATGGCTGTTTCCAAAGATTTTGATTTTCGAAATCCATGTTGGCAATCTGAAAAAGCATCGTGTTTGCTGAGAAAGGTTTCCAGTCGTACGTAATAAAGTCTCTCTAATTGTTTGAAAAAAAACTGACAAATGAGAAATTGGCTGATAATTTTGAATTTTTTGTTGCCATTTTTGAAGAGCGGTAATCTTAGCTGTTTTCAAAATATCTGGAAATGTTCCCGTGCATAAGGATGGATTAAAAATGTGAGTTAACCGGTGTAAAACAGTGAGGCGCACAAGTCTTTAACAAACAATCTGGAAATTCATCTAAACCAGGAGAATATTTATTTTTTAGTTTACCAATTATTTTGAGAATTTTATAGGAAACGAAAATCGTGTCTACAATTTTTGGAGAAACGTCTGATGTTGAATTTTTTGACTGAAAACCCGTAGAGATAGCAGTAATTCTTGAAAAATATTGGTTGAAGAGACTAACCACTTTTGCCTGATCGTTCACATCTCTATTTCATTCACATAGTGCATTTCCATCCCTATGAGGTTGTCACCTTTTCGCTTGAAAGGGTGGTAACGCTTAATGTTTTAGAACACATGAACATATCATTCTGCTCATAAGCAGAAGATTGCTAGAATCTTCAATTTTTGGGAGGGTCCCCCAGCTTTGCAGTTCGGATAGTCAAAAACATTGGGTTCCAATGTGAAGCTACGTTTATTTTAATACAATGATTTAAAATTTGCAGAATGTTCAAACTTGTAAAATTATGTTCATGTTTCAAACTCATATTTTATAAAATGCTAACTCTGAACTCATTAATTCAAAATTTAACTCTATAATTGTGCCATTCCAATGCCATTTTGTTTTACCCTAAGATATGTAATAACAAACACAATTAAATAAATTAAGAATAAAGTCAAACCATCAGTAAATATTGAATTAAATTTTCATGGATTCATTTTACTCGCTTGTCATGGAAAACTGATCTCATGCCACACTTGGTACACAAGTCTCAGATTCCAAATGCCTCTTTTAACATAAATAATAAATGTATCTGATTTTGGACGGAATCTCAATATATTTGTTTATTACAACTACTGAAAATCAATCCCTTTGTAAGGCACGAATTCAACTAAAAAGTAGTCTTCATGTAGAAAATATTTTTGCAAGTAAATTAACACCAGGATGATCCCTCTTGGCTGCTCCCAGTGGAATAAAATTTCCAATAGTTCTAACATTGCAAGTAATATCTGACATTACATTAAAAAGTAAAATATTAGTAAAAATGCACGTGAGTTAAAAGTATGATTAACCCTTAACTACTGGCATTGGGTCAATTTGACCCAAATGCATGTTCTTTTTTAATTTCTAAGAACACAGAAAACTATCGATGATTTGGTATGTAATCTCTTCTGAAAACTTTCTTATTCAGAGCATGTAATGAAAAATGCCATTGACATGTCTGTTTCTCTGCACTGCCCTTTCTGACCCGATACCAGCATTAGTTTATATGAGGTGGATGTGCAAGCATGGGGCTTCAGCGATAACTCTGTCTTTGCACTTTATTTTTGGTAAGTGGTGAATACTGCTTCCTGTGGGTGAAAGCACAATTGGCCATTTTTAAAACATTATGTAAGAACAAACTGGTCACTCCCCTAGAATTCCTGCCTAGTAAACAAATATTCAAGAGAAATTCAAGCCTCTTTAACTTTACAAAGGTGACAATGACTTCTTATCTACCAGTCACATCATGATCTGCAGTTATACTGCAAAGACAAGAAGATACACAAATACTTAGATCCTCTGCAGAAGTCAATTTCTAACTTTTCACAATTATATGAAAGGAGTGGACACTTGCGATCAGCTGTGTAGTAATTACAATGTAGGCAGAAGAACAAGGTGTCCATTAGCTGTATTCTTTTATTTTGTAAATGTGACAATTTTGTACTTTTACATGTATTTCAACATCATATATGCTATTAAACTTATACATTTACTCCTCCCAAAAAACCCTACCAAGGGCATGATTTCCCCAAATCAGAATGGTCAGGTCCATAAGTCCCGACACCAGTGTAAGTGTTATAGATCTTATGCCAGTAGTTAAGAGTTAATTGATACAAATCACAGATTTCATTGACAATGAAAAAGCAAGGTTTCACTACACAACCCTGTTTGCAGTTAGAAGTAACTACCTGAATAGGAGTTTGAGCTTTAATTTTTTCAGCTAACTCTTCAAAACTGTTAGAAGAATATGGAGCTCTACCAAACAGACATTCAAACATAATTACACCAACAGACCACAAATCCACTCGAGCATCATGGTTGTGCTGCAGGAGCATTTCTGGAGCCATATACAATGGAGATCCACGTAATGAACTAGATTTTTCTTCAGATGACAAAAACTGAGCAAACCCAAAATCTGAAATAAGCAATATTTCTATTCAAATTATGCACAAAGTTGCTCCACCAGAAATAATTGAAGCAGAGAGGATTTTTCTGAGGTGCTGGGAGACAGGGGAACAAAACACTCAGATACAAATATTTACATTCCAAAAGAGGCCAATGAATATTAATATTCTTCCGAATTGAAATCTGTCAATGAATATTACGATAATTGAAAATGACGTTCAATCTCCAAAATCCTATTATATTTTGCAAGAATTTGTACGGAAAGTAAGTTTAAAAGTCAAAAAGAAGAAAAAAAAATTATAAAAGAAAATACCTAATCTAATGTACGCCGTGAGAGCATTTTTTAACACAAATCTCACAATTTCAGTTTTAACATTGTTTTAAGTAGTTCAGTTGTTCACAATCTAACATGGCTATTGCACAATAATTAAATAACATAAAGAGTTGAGAAACAAAATAAAATTTGCATGAAAGAAGCAAGACTTAACCCTAGAAATGTTAAAGATCAAGAAACCACAATTACAGACAGTAATGTTATGAAAACAAGGGAAGAAAGAAAATGTGTGAAGGATATACATGCTTCTTTATGAAATGGTACAAATTCTTTCTCACTAAATAAGACATTACAAATTACCTGGCATGAATGTAGCAAATTATGAGTATTCAAAATGCTTATAATTGGTATATATAAAAGTCAGCAACATTTCAACTTTCTCCAAAAACTACATGATCTAATGTAAGTTTCTGACCTGAAAATATTTCTGGCATATGTAGATCACGGAAGTGATGTGATACTATTTTACAAACTACAATTTACCTCCTAACTTCAAAGTAAGTTGTGGTTTTGTAGTAAGCAGTAAATTTTGTGGTTTTAAGTCCATGTGACAAACATTATGAGATCTCAAAAATCGGAGAGCAACAGCAAGTTGCTGCAGAAACCGATGACAGACTTTTTCAGGTAGTTTTTTTCTTCTCTGAATGAAACGTGAGAGATCTCCTCCTTCACAAAACTCCATTATAATATATATAAACCTGCAGAAATAATCAACATAACTTCAACAATAAGCAACATTGTTAGAATTAATGAAAGATTTGTATTAGTCAAAGACACACTGAAAGTTACCAGGCAACACATCATTTTTGGGTTAGAATTTATGGAGAGAATTGGCTAATTTAAATAAACAAAGAATTATTTAAATACCTTAATACAACTTTAATTCTTTGCAAATGATGAAGAAAAACAGGGATAGATAATGAAATATGACAATGTAGTACAAGTGGTAAGGATATGAAACTGCCCTTTTACACTTTCTTTGTGAAAAGGTAGGACCTATGTAATTCATTTCATTCACTATGTGAAACTCATGTTTATTAAAATAGCATAATTGGGACATTCCAAGTTATGCTTTTGGAGCTGTCTTAGTGATATAATGCAACAAACCTCTCATCCCATTGGAAATCTCTCATTTCCACAATATATTGATGTTTCAAAACCTTTAGAAGTGTTATTTCAGTGATAATATTGTCAATTGCTGAACGAGATAGCTTGGCTTTTGACACACATTTAATAGCCACCACTTCTCTAGATCCATCCTGCACAAAAATGAATTCATTGTTTGCAATTTGATATTTTACTTAATGCCAAATCAGTGAATCTACATAATGTATTAATGGAAAAAAAATTAAAAATCAGATGCACATTGTAGTGTACCTTTTTAAAAGCTTTGTATACCGTAGAATAGCTTCCTGAACCAATTTTTTCAGTGGTGGCGTAACCTTTCAATAGTGGAATGGACATAATGCATATTAATCCAATTTTTTCTTTTCTTGCTCAAAAACGAAAATTCTTCTGGAAGAAGTTGAAATGGAGGAATGTACACATCATTTCACTTTCGTCCTGAATGCAATGTAGTTCTCATATTCATAATCGAGCTACAGACCTTTTGTTGTTGTTGTTTGTTTTTGTTGTTTTTTTAACTACTTGTCGCTCGTCAACTGTTAGCCAGATGGAAGTGACAACTCGTTTGTAATCATAAAGTGTTGTGCGTATCCTTGGAAATATTTCAAAATTTTACGTGGAAATTTGAATATGTAAACAAAAATATTTATGAAAACCTATAAAAACGTAGCGCAATGTCGCGCAATTCGATGAAACAAAATCTTGCAATTGTACCACTGTCAATAACATACCCATGAGGCTTAGCGTCAGACAGGAGCTGACGTCATGTGCTAAACATCGTCAGAGACACAGGTGCACTAGTTTGTAGATTGTGACCTTATCCAAATCATTAGTGTTATATTTTTCATTTTGTGTAAATTTTAAGTGTTCTCCGGCTGGTGTCGGAGGAAGATTTGGCACGTTTGTTTCCAAATTATGGATTCAGAAGAGGAGACACTATACGACGATTTTGACTCTGGGAATGAATCAAGCGGGGATGATGTTGATTTTGCAATGGAAGTTGAGACTAACAATCCTAGAGAAAGGCAAACCGAAGTAGAAGAATATCCATTTGAAGTGTTATCAACTGAAGAAATTGTTCAACACATGGTTGATTCCATCAAGGAGGTTAACACAGTTGTGGAAGTGAGTATCTGTTCACGAAAGAAAAAATACAAAAGACCGTATAGTGAAGGGGTTATGAGCAAATTTAGCTTGTGCTTGAGCTTGTAAAATTATGATAAAAGAACCAATAAAATTGTGTGTATAATGATTTTGTGACATCTTATTCGATTTTGAAATTGTGGACATTAAATAAGTCTTGTACTGTTCATGAATTGCATTATTGTGATCCAAGATACAATGAAAGATACAGTTTTCGTTACGAATATCATTTTCAAAATTTCTTTCTTTGAAGATTACCTTATTACAAATGCTTTAGACGAATTTTCTCATAAAAAAATTGGCAATGAGAAGTTGTGCAATATTGTGTTCGTTTTAGAGAATCTGTCAAAAGACAACTAAAGTTCCCATAAATACATCTGTAAAGGATTGTTAACAGTTATTTATTAATAAATCATTATTGTACTCGTATTCTATTCAAAGTAATATCCAGAATGTTTGCTTGGACTGTTGTTTTGATATTTTTTCTTTGTGATCACCATTCCAATACAATTTACGAACACTACTTTGCAAGTAATGTCAATTCTTAGGAAAAGTGAAATGCATTATATTAAATTTCTTAACTAGCAAAATGTGTTAAACATTTTGCAGAGTAAAACAATTAATTGATTTAAGTGTGTAATTTTTATTCTCGAAGATTCCTGCAACAACCACACGCATTTTACTTAACCATTTCAAATGGGATAAAGAAAAATTAATGGAGAGATTCTACGACGGAGATCAAGATCAACTTTTTTCTGAAGCTCGAGTTATAAATCCATTTAGAAAGCCAGCTGTAATTAACAGACCGAAGGTAAAGGTATGTTGCAAATACTATAAAACTCATGTGCATTGTGTTCGTGATTTCTCTGAATTTTAACTTACCCATTGCTCTATGTTCTTAAAAGTGTTCATGAAATCTTTCTCATATGATCTAATTTTGCTTGCACAAACATGTGAAAGACAGAAATAAATAGTAGTATTTTTAAGTCCATATGCGTTTACTTAATAGCAATTGTTTTTAAACTGCAGGCTCTATTAAAGTATATTGAAAGAAAACAATGTTGTTAATGGGACACTTCTAAACAAATCCTTTATGTCAAACCCCTACTCCATCAAAGGGACAATTTTTACGACTGTGCCGTAGTAGTTATAAGAAAGGTGTTTGATATATTATTTCTTGCCATTGAAAAACAGTCCTTTGTGGTTAAATTAATACTAGATCTTACTTTTTGATAGTAGTTTATTCATTCTTTTCTCTCTTTGCAGCCACCTAGAAGAACCTCAGCAACAGGAACTGAAGAATGTGAAATATGCTTTATGGTTCTTCCTTCATCAGTAAGCGTACTTAGTTATTAATGTTATTTTGAAGTCTGTGATGCTATGATTGTTAAAGTGTTATTTTAGTGCTAATTAAAGTGTAACCAAAAATGGCAACTCATGATTAATGCTAATATTACACTTATCGTTTTCTCTTCAAAATAAATTTGAGAGGGAAAAAAAATTTATTTTTCAGATGATGACAGGTCTAGAATGTGGGCATCGATTTTGTATGCAGTGCTGGGGAGAGTATCTTACTACAAAAATTATGGAAGAGGGAGTTGGACAAACTATAGCTTGTGCAGCCCATGGTTGTGATATTTTAGTGGATGATGCTACAGTGATGCGTCTAGTACGAGATTCAAAAGTGAAACTCAAGTACCAACATCTAATAACAAATAGTTTTGTTGAAGTACGTATTAATACATTTGTCTTATTGAGAACTTATTAGTGGTTTTGTAATATCAAATATCTGATTAAAGTACACACATGTCCAAGAGAGTACATCATAGTGTTTACAGTTATATTATTTACAAATCTCGGAATATGTAAGATTTGCACGGTATCTTTTATTCATGTATACATTTATTTTATGTGTAGTGCAATCGATTATTGAGGTGGTGTCCATCTCCTGACTGTAATAATGCAATCAAGGTGCAATATGTAGAGGCACGACCAGTTACATGCAAATGTTCACATACATTTTGCTTTGCCTGTGGGGAAAATTGGCATGATCCTGTCAAGTGTCATTTGTTACGCAAATGGATCAAGAAGTGTGATGACGATTCAGAAACATCTAATTGGATTGCAGCAAATACTAAGGTATTTCTAATTACAAAATTGTACTTTGTGATGGATTCCTTCAATAATTCCATTACAGTTTTAAAAATCATTATCTAAGATGGGGAAGTACACAACCAAAATTCCATGAGAATGTGTTGTTTTTTTTCTCAAAACTTGGAGGTAAATAAATTAGTTCTTTTTATATTGATAAGAAACTTTCTCTTACAAATAAAAGAATTCCTTTGATCTGTCATAGCTGCTTGCTCTTTTGAGTTTTATTTGATTTGTTATATTATCATCAAAGAACAGTGAAAAATTGTGTGACTCATGGGAGAGAAGTATTATCTTGTGTATGTTTTCTTGAGTTCCAGTATCTCTTGCCTACCTTTTTACCATACATAGTTAAGTGATGAATAAAAATACCAACAAAGCAAGGTTGACAGTATTTGAAAACTAGAATTTTTCTCTCACAAGTTTTAAACAAACTTGCATTATAAATGAACAACAGATTTTATTTCATAGCATTGATAAACAATAGCAACCCTCAGTCCCAGCTCTACTCCTTCCACAACTAGGAGAGCTCAACAGAACTTGCATAGCGAAACTACATTTTTGTTTTCATTAAGTTTTTGTGAAACTATAATTATTAATAGGGAATGGAATATATTGTAATAAAATATACAAAATATGTGTGTGTGTGTTTGGAAAAAATACTTATTTTTTCCAAAAGTGTTAGAAAAAATGGAAAATGTGTCAAATAAAAATTCATTATTGTGTTTAAAATTGTTCTCTACAAGCATTTTCCGACCATAGAACGTTGCCGAACACTCCTTAACAAGGATTTGGAATGGCTGAAAGTAGGTTCTATCTCTACTGAAGTAATTGTACTTCACTACATATAAGAATTTTAATTGAAATATAAAATACATTCATAGTATGTATTACAATGTTTATGAAGAGCCGGTGCACAATTGAATTGTAGTACAGTGTAGCGAGTGATGGATCCCAGGCGAGGGGGTTAAAGGGTGTATATCCCACCCTCCAAATTGAAGAACTTGGTAAGACAATTTTCTGTAAAAAATATTTGTTAGTTTTCGATCGAGTTACAAATTTGCTGTTTGAAACATGAGCAAGCATGTGGTTGAAATTACTTTTGCACATAAAAATTTGCTCATCATTGTCTTGCAAGTACGCAGTAAGCGGGGGATAAGTTTGACAATTCATGACAGAGATATGGTGGAAATAGAAGCGCAACAGCATTACAATTCATTTGTAAAAAAATGATTCCGTAACAAATATTGCAAACACGCATCAGAAATGTTCCGTTCGATGAATACATTTATTGAAATGTAGCAAAATATGTAAGACGTGTCGTAATAGGTGATATATGTGAAAATGTGTAATTATACCCAAATATGTAAAATAAAAATAGTTCTAATTCATTCAGAATGTCTTGTAAACTCTAGAAAAGATAATTGAATGCGGGTATCTAGTTCCTGTAAAAATATGTAATTACATGGAAATTCGTTCCCTAATTATTAAATTATGAATTAAAATATTTTTTTAAATAACAAACAATAACATTGTTATGAAAACCTTCTTTTGTTGGTTTTTCATTGGATTTTTTTAAAGGAGAGAAACTATCATTACCATAATTGATTATATTTTTGATGCTTGTTTAAAACAAATTTTGAACTTCTTTCTGGAAATTAATGTTCAATTTGTGGTCTGGTGCAGCCAAAATGCTGCTGAACAATACAACACTAAATGGTATTCCAAACTGTAGCTTGCATACTGCTAAAGATCAACAGTAAAAGACTCTCATATAATTCTACAATAAATCAAACATTGTAACAAAAACAATCTTCACAAATTGTACAGTCACATAGTATAGTTTATTTATACTGTGCAACAGTTATTTAATATCAAGAATGTCAAAAAAGTAACTCATATAAATAACAAATATTTAATGGTGGGCGGCCTCTTCCTTGAAGCCTTTGTGTGACATAATGTTTAACTGTATGTATCGTAAGTAGTGATGGACTGAGTGTGAAAATTAAATCGGTACACGTAGTATGAAATTTTGGAGAATAACACAATTAATTATTTGCTTATTTTAATCAAAATCAAAAGTTTTTCATTGTTTTTGCTTTCTCGTTACCACTTATGCAGTAGAGGGAAAGTTATGTAATAGTGCGCGAAAATATAGCAAATTTTCAGCAGACAAATTCTCATAGCGAAAAAGTGGATAAATTCAGTTGCTAAATTTAGAAAAAAATCATCAAACACATGGTGTAGCTAGAATCCATGTTTTGTGAGTCCTGATCCCAAAAAACTGATTGACAGCAAAACGTCCTTCTGGCCATCCGTCTGTCTGGTGTATTTGAACAACACTAGCACCAAAACTATATGTATGATTTTTTTCCAAACTGAATAACCCCCTGATGATCTTGCCTGAGTCAAAGCTCTGTGATTTGGAAAAACTTTCAATAATTTTTTGAGGTACTTTATTTGAAACCCTAGGGATATTTCAAAATTTTGTCAAAAATGGTTCCAAATCTTTTCTGTAAAATTCTTGTAAGAATAGAGTACAATACCCTTTTAAAAAAGGCATAGGTCTAATTTTTACTGTTAACTCTGAATTTTCAATAATTGCAAAAGTTTGAATTTTTTCGGTCTTTCTACAACTACAAAATTGAAAACGGATTTTTCCTTCATATTAAATTTGTTGTTCATAATTAGTTCTTTCATTAAAGTCATGTACGTTTTTTTGAAACTTTTAGTAGTTTTTGCACAATATGGCGTGCAATTTTAGAAAATAAGAAAAACAAGATTTTCTCAAAAACAGCTCCAAATTTTTTTTCTTTGGTAGGGATAATCCTAAATGTACTCTATGGCATGACATAAATGCCATTTTGCTTTATTCTTTTGTTTTTCAAAAAATACAAAAATGTAATTCTTTTGACAAGCCTCTCACATCATTAATATGTGCATTAGTGGCAATTGTCCACATTATTGCATTTATGAGTACAAGTGCTTTAAATGAGGTCATATAATGTTTCTTGAAAACTTACAAGTTTGCTGTGAAAATGAGCTTGATATTCTGCATTTTCAGAAATACTCAAATGCCATGTTCTCAAAAATGGCTCCAAATTTTTTCTTCAAACTTTTCTTGTGGGTAATGGTAATTGCACGGTTTAAGACAACATAAAATTAATTTTGCTGTATTCCTTTGTTTTTTCAAATATTATACAAATGTAATTTTTTTGAAATATTATCATGTCTTTAATATACTTATTTCTAGCAATTTATATACATTATTGTATTTGTGAGTGGAAGTGCTTCAAATGAAGTTTTTTCGAAAACTCAAAATATTTTTCTGAAAAAGAGCTTTAAATTTTGTAATTAGAGTAACGCTTAAGTGCCATTTTCTTAAAATTGTCTCCAATGTTTTTAGTGTTTTATAATATTCTTAAAGTAATATTTCAGTTCTACAATTG
Organism: Teleogryllus occipitalis; assembly: GCA_011170035.1. NCBI lineage: Eukaryota > Metazoa > Arthropoda > Insecta > Orthoptera > Gryllidae > Teleogryllus > Teleogryllus occipitalis. The sequence goes on from BLKR01001972.1 coordinate 168,833, forward strand.
GGAAATTGAAAAATTGAGAAATTTAAAACAAAAAAAATGTTTGTTGGGCAGCGATAGATGGCAGTTGAAAATAAGAAGGGGCGAGACCGCAAAGCAAGGCCATACCAAAGAAATTAGATAACTAACTAGTACAAGAAAGTCTGTGCTATTCTGTTGTACCACTAGTGGGATTTTTCCAAGCCCAGGGGTAACTAAAGAATTAAGACACATCTCCCATGGTCAGAGGCTGCACAGTTTTCTTCCAATTTTTCTGTATGGGTTGTACATTGGTAATACAGATTTTGTACATGCAAATAGCATTGGGAATTTCATTAAATTTCATTTCCTTACATTGTATAAATGACGTTGAGAGGAAGTTAGTCTACATCTCAAAGCTGAAAAGTTAAAACAAAAAAAATTTAAGTAAGACAGTTTATTGTGAATGTTTAATAGGCATTGCAGGTTTTGGTGTTGCTGATTATAAGTCATAATAATTTCAATTCCTTTTTTTAATTAAAAGAATATAGATGCAAATACTTTTGAGAAACATAGAAAGATTTCACTACACAGTGCCTCAGTGGAAAGTAAATTGTACTGCTCTCAGTCTTCCATCTCCCTTGAGTCACATCATTGTCTCCTCAGAAATTGGTTTCAGAATGCAACGAAAGGAGTGTTTACGCCTGGTAGATGTGTGATTACATCAATTTTAGGTTATGTTTTAAAAAGCTTTGTGAGTAATATTAGTGTAGCAGTTGTGTGTCATATAAATTTTAAATTTATGGTAAAATTTCATGAATCGTTGCTGGGGCTATTTGGGCCACTTTTTCATGTTTTTACTAACGTTTCCTTTATTAAAAAATATAATACATAGATTTTTAACATCCAGATTGAATTTTAAACAATTAACATGACATAAGAAAGAAAATAGTATTATTTTAAAACTATTTTCTTTTTTTAATATTTTTTTCTATTTTTTAAATTTTGCACCAAATTAGCCCCTGCTTGGAGCTTCTTTGGTCTATTTCGTCTGTGCTTGATTCATCAAGCAATTATGAAGAGACACTTTTGCCAAGTGACACATTCATTTCTCCCTTTTTTACTAGGCTGTGTTTTGGTCGAATCCTGCTGTCTGTCAAGACTCTCTCACTGCAATTGGCATATTTTCTGAAATTTCTGCCTATCTTTTGTAATTTCTCATCATTTTGTCTTCACAAACTGCAACAAAAACAATTAAAATAACACTTACAATTGCAACACTTGAAAAATGTTATTAAAAACCTTTTTCAAAAGGATTTGTTATTAAAAAAATATTTTTAAGTTGCCGGTGCTATTTTTTACCTGGCACAAAGTATCCTTGAAAAATTAGTATTTGGATTATGTTTACGGAAACGTTAAAATTTACTGTCAAAATAAGAAAATTAAGAATGAACTAAGATCACACATTTGTTACGGGTTACTACAGGTAATATTTTGGCACTTACCTAATGTTTAACTCTTTTCCGAATTGTTCCTCAGGAGAAAGTTTAGAAAATAATAATCTTCATGCATAAGCATGTTTGCAAAATCTCCAGTGTTGCCGATAAAAAAAAAATGTAATTTATTCCAAAGTACTAAATTACTTTCAAAAAAGGTACAAAGTATTTTTCAAAACCAAAGATATCTATTTATCTTGTATTGTTTGTTCAGTATAAAAATTAATAACTTCTTTTCCATGTTGCACCAAAGTTACCCCGCAAGAACCAAAGTAGCCCCAGTTGTATGGAAATAATTTTTTATCTGCATTTTGAATGATCATTCCAACTTGGGAGAACAGATTGTGTATTTTCTTCTTCTTTTCCTGTATTAATAAAATTTCATCTTTGTGTAGAACTGACAATTATCTTTCTTAAATTAATTTCTAAAATAATGTTTTTATTTCTTGTTTTTGGAAATTGATAAGACTATCTGCATCCTAAAATTACTTACAAAGAGTTAACGGAAAAAATGATGGATGTCATTTTGGAAGCAATTTTTCAGAAGCTGTTGAAAGTTACTACATTTACATACAGCATTGTTGCCACAAATTTGCATATACATTCTACATATCTAGGCTAGGTATTGTCAATCTTTGATGTTGTATGGTTTCTCCCCCCACAAAATGGTGACATTCAAGATATTTTCCGTTGACTCATAAGCAAATGAATATTCTCATTAAATTATTTTTTACTCAGGAATGTCCAAAATGTAATGTTACAATTGAAAAAGATGGTGGTTGCAACCATATGGTTTGCAAAAATCAAAATTGCAAGGCTGATTTTTGCTGGGTGTGTCTTGGGCCATGGGAGCCTCATGGTTCGTCTTGGTGAGTAAAAATTAATATTCAGAAGTATAAAATTACTCAGATGTATACACTATAATGTAATTTAATAAATTACAGGTACAATTGCAATCGATATGATGAAGAAGAAGCCAAGGCAGCAAGGGATGCACAAGAACGATCCCGTGCAGCTTTACAGCGCTATTTGTTTTATTGTAATCGGTACATGAATCATATGCAGTCACTGAAATTTGAGCATAAACTCTATGCTTCTGTGAAAGAGAAGATGGAAGAAATGCAGCAACATAATATGTCATGGATTGAGGTGATTATTTGATTGATTTGGATGAAAATAATAAACTGATATATTAATAATGATGTTATTGGTCTTCTGATGTAGACTCTCTCTAATTTGTTAACAATCGTTACTCATTTACCTCTGTTAATAATTTAATATATAATGTATACTAAGGTAACAAATATTCATCTTCAGGTTCAGTTCCTGAAAAAAGCTGTTGACATCCTCTGTCAGTGTCGCCAAACATTGATGTATACGTATGTGTTTGCTTATTATTTGCGGAAAAACAACCAGTCAGTCATATTTGAGGTATGAATCATTCTTAAACTAGATGTAAAATACTAATATTTTCTTGATTAATAATATTGTGTCTAAAGTTGTATTTATTTGGATGGCATTTATTTAAAACACTTGATTTAAATTACGAATTCAATGTTTTTAAATATTTTTAAATCAAAAATTTTTTTCCAGTTTGATCAAAAGTTTTCAAATGTTTCAATTTTTTTAATATATATTTATTTATTTATTTATTGTTGCTTGCCATTTAAATATCACAAAATACGATGAATTAGTTTGCGATTTCTTCACATATGTTGTTTACAATGTTGCACATCAAATACATTACATATTTTAGCTAAAATATATGTAGTATTCTTAATAAAAATATAAAAGTTGCCACAATACATGTATATGTATGGATGAAAATTTACTATTATTTTAACATGTTTAAAAATGAATTTTATACTGTTTTGGTTTTTTTACTTTCTTAAATTCTAGTAATGTATTAAATAATTTTATCCATGGTTTTTTAAAGAACAGCTTATATTGAACATGCCTAGTGAGAATAGTGTATGCCTTCATTAAACAAGTTAATGAATTATACATCCAAAAAAGAACCGATTTACCATTTTTACACCATAAAGAAATAATTTTTATGGTGTAAAAATGTCATGATTTTTTCCCCCTCCCTAGAATTGACATTTTCTAATGTTGAACTTTGTTGATCTGTAGATGAATGTGTTTTGTATCCACGTTTAAATTTCTTTATTTTAGGATAACCAAAAAGACTTGGAAAGTGCTACTGAAACACTCTCAGAATATTTAGAACGTGATATCACATCAGAAAATTTGGCTGATATTAAACAGAAAGTGCAAGATAAATACAGGTATTTTCATTGTTATATGTATGTTGGTGTGTGATAAATACAGTTTGTTATTTTATCATTCATTATCCCAGCAGAGCTCGTGCTGAATGTCTGAACGTGAATGCTGGCATTGGGTCTCTATGAATGACATTTCTTATTGTTCCTTTGTTGAGCTGTGAGAATTCTTTGTTTTGTAAATGGATACACACTCTTTATGTAGTGCTTGGAATATATTTATTAAATATAAAAGTAGAGAAAATTTCTAATCATGGTGCAGGTATAAGCCCATAAAATTATTATTGAAGTTTAATACTTTTGCAAAAATTTGTCAGTATTAATGTTTCTAATGTAAATATATTCTTATTCTTTATTAAAATCATAAACAAAATATTTTATAATTATTTTTAATATAGACATACTTAACACATTTGAACGTAGAGGATAGATTATGGTTAAAACTCGTGTGTGCTGGACATACATTTGCTATCCAAAACATTATAAAAAATTACTGTCATACTCATTGATTTTCAATGTATATAATATAGCTTCATCTTTCCCCTTTAAGTTCATGTATATTTTATTGTCATTTGATAATATGGTAGAGGTGAAAATGGAATTCTAAAATAACAATTCCAAATTTTTGTGGAAAAAATAATGTTACTACATTTGAACGTAATGTTACTACATTTGAATAACACACAAGTCTTCACCAAACAATAATGGAGGTGCACTAATCAGTTTTTCATGCTAAAAGCACAAACCCAACCACAATTAACAATGCATGAAAGTACGAGCATCTAATTACCTCCATGTAAAAGAATTGCAAACACTCGCAACAAGTAGAACCACAAATTGGCAATTCTCCTGTCACATATTAGCAACACTTCATTGTTCAAGGGGCCTGCAATTTTATGAGAGATCATTATATCCCCTCAAAGAAGACAAAAAATAAATATATAAGGTATGTCTGTAGGATATATCAGACACATCCTTTGGCTGAAAAGTGTTAATCTTTGCTCAGACATTCCTGGCCGGAAGCAGTTATATTAACAAAGGAATTTGAGTTACTTGGAGCAGAATCATTGAGTTTTTCTTCCTTCACATTCTTGTCGCAAGCCTCTTTTCCCTTTCTCTGAAATTTATTTTTCTATTGCAATGCCAGTGACGGTTGAAATTTTGTCACTGATATCACTTGAAATTTTGCTGGATGCTGTGATTTTTATGTGCAAAGATACTTTAGTTTTATATGTGAAGATCAAGGAATTATGTAAATCATCAAAATTTGACGGATTTCCTCTTGTAAAGTTTAATTTTGTTACAATGTAACTCAGAATGCGATAAAGTTAGTTCAACAATTTCATTGGTATTCCTCAGTGCAATACAAAATACTCCCTTGAAACTGTGTCCACATGGTGTTACCGCAATTGTCCCATTGAGTCTATTCTACAAGTCCTAGCATGTCTGAAAAAGTCCATGAAAACCGTTATGAAAATGACATTGGGTGTAATGCAATAATTCAACTAGAGGTAAGACAGGAAAGTACAGGGAATAACACAACACTGTTGCACTGCCTTCTACCAGAGGAGAAATGAATTAATTGATCTGGGTCTCAGAAACCCAGCGTGAGTTCTGCTGGGTTAAAACTGTTGTGTTCAGTTAATAAAACTTGAAAAACTATTTTCAATTTCAGATATTGTGACAGCCGAAGAAAAGTGTTGCTGGAGCATGTCCATGAAGGTTATGAAAAAGAGTGGTGGGAATATACAGAATAAAGGGAGCTGACTGAAAGGCACAATGTGCAACGTTTTGTTTACCTTCAGTACAGAGTTCTACTGCTTGCACGCACCTGAGTTACAGTGAGCAGGAAAGTCAGATCTCTGAACAGCAGAAGCTGTTGGTATGTTGAGGGTTCCTATTATGGGTTCCATGTGTAAAATGTATGAGTGGAATGCAATGGACTGACATGTGAGCCGTGCTCCACCCTCTAAATATTCTGGCTCTTCAAAGTGACTAGAGGAGGAATGAATAAAGGAGGAAAATTCCATGTACAGATTAAAGCAATTTCCTAAAAGATTTGTAAAAAAAATGTATTTAACACCTTCCATGCTCACAAAGACACTGTACCGCAGTCCTCCTGGATGATTTCCTAAAAGGAACTACTGAAGCCTTTCCATTTTTTTAGGGGGTATTGAGATGTACATACATATTAATTTTACTGTTAATTCTCTTTGCTTCATCAGCACCAATAATTTACCCTTGTACAATCATTCAAACAAAAAATATTGTAATATTGTATTATTATTATTATTAACCTCATCATGATGTATGTGGGCCCTGGTCATGCTTCTGATCTGTAAATTCAGATGTCATCGAAGGAAGCTGCGATGTGAGGAACTGACATTTCTGATGGGCTGGTAGGTGTAGGGCTATGCCAATATCTTCATTAAAGTAAGAATTTCAAGAGTTTTGAACATGCAGATATTTTTTACTATTAAATGAAGAATGCATCATTGTATATGTGCCAGCTCTTACATGGTCCATTTGAATTATATGTCTTCCTGGACCGATGCCTAACTGGATACAATGATGTATTGTACATATGTTGCCCTCTAAATATTGATTCATACTATTCAGGACCGGTGTGAGGCATTTTAACTCTATTAAAAAAAGAGTGCCAGACAGCTGCATATTGTTTATTGTAGGTAGTATACGAAAATATTTGCAAATTTAGGACTTGGCTAGGAAAAAATAAAAAAGCAGGAATTGAAAGAAAATTTGACCAAAGACAGTCCATGATTGCTTGAGGACAGTGTAGATTATTTCTTGTATTTCTTTATTTTGGGGGTGTTTGTGTCCTCTTGCAATATTTGTAGTGCGCCTTAGACCGGCTCTGGACAGTTGACTTATGAAGTACTGTAGTACATAATGTTTTAATGTGTTTCCCTCCACAAGCTTAGCTTAAAAAGTTACTGGTTATTGGTATTGGAATGTAGTGTGGATAATTTTGCTGCTAGCAATAATTTGTGTGTAACACATGTTGAACTATGCAATTCACTTTCTGCAGTTGACGAATCTACCTATGTAGTGTGACTGTGATGAATTTTTCTCAAATTCTGAATTTATAGGTCCTGGTATGTTAACCACTTGCTTCAGATTCTTTAATATGCTCCTGTATTTAGACATTATTTCCATCAAAGGAAAGGAAACCTTTAAGTGTACATTACTGAAGACTTAGAATTACAGCACTGAACAAAAATTTGTTATGACAAGATTCTTAAATGCTGACTTAAGAAAGATCTGCAGTGTTCAGCTTTGCTTTTATAATGATGTTGGAAGTTCTTGAAGTGATTAGTACAATAAGTCTACATTCTTTTACAGCAATATGTACAGTATTCACTAAATCATAACATAGTCTTTGTGGAGATTACGTGTGTCGACTTAACCTATTTTCCAAGAACAATAAGGTCTTCATTGCCTCTGTCATCATTGTAGTATAATGATTGATACAACCATTTTATAAGACATTCAATCTCAGTTTTTCAGCTATGTATTTGCTATCTCATGTTTTGGAGCAGTTGAAGTATTTGATTTTTTGTGTGTGATGTCTTTAAGAGTAGGGAAACATGATCACTCAGAATATAGTTTGTTAATTTTGAATAGTTGTAAATGCGTTGTGTGTGAATAGAATTTGTTTTATTATTATTGTTGCTTGAAGTCCAAATATCCTATTGTGACACGCCAAGTTGACCTGACTGTCTTTTTCATGTTCATCTTCTCAGTGTGTGGTGTCATCGTGATAAACAGACCTTGAAAAAATTGTATGACTGTGGTCATATATTTCATGTTTGCTATTCTCAAAATGGTATCTGTCAGGTCAGCATATAGAAAATTTGGCTGCAATACAAAATATATTTATGACGTGTAGTCTTGAATTTGTTTGTTAATCCACGTTCCAGTTTTTGGCATGATTATAGTGAATGTTATGTGAAAGGAAGATCACAGTTCAGCTACAAGCCAGTACCTCCTAATACCTTCTTGTTTGCTCAATGTCTAGCTAGCAGAAGGTCTTCAGTAACCAGTGACTTGGTGAATTTAATGGAGAGGAATGAATAGCTCTCAGACAGTAGTTATTGTAATTTTTTGTGATGAAGGAAGATTGAGTTATCTAGTGAAAGATGTAAAATACAATTTTTGTGATGCTGACATTATAGCTTAACATGCCTAGCAACTTAATTTCACCTTGAACTTTGCTGGTATTTTTAAGTTACAGTCTTGTTAAAAAAAACTGTACATTTGTAATATTAATGATAATTATAAATTGTCTTTCATGTGCTGTCGTATTTTTATTTTCCTAAAATATTCATTTTAAAAGACCTTGAAATTTGTGTACATACAATTCTAAATAAAATTTCAAATGTTTATTGCATTTGCTATAGATTTCAATATTTCTTTTGGACAATGCTATCAGTAATTTAACCTTATTTTAAATGTGAAGAACATATTTAACGTGCTGACTTCAAAGCATGTTAATATTTAAAGAAAAAAATGTGAAGAAATTCGAAATGAAAGAATTCGACGTCAAGTGTATAAGGAAACATTTGGTTGTGGGAATGTTGATGTGGTATTGTTGACATTACATGATGAAATAATGGAAGTCATCTGTCAACTTAATAGATTTATTTAGAGAGACGGCTTTGCCGTCGTCATCCGTCGCTGTATGTGGCAAAAGTCGGGAGACTGCCCGGCACAGTCTCAGGCTCATCTTCGGACTTCTGCCACGCACAGCGAGACTGATGATGGCCAAGCTGGCTCTCTAAATCTATTACGGTGACACCAGTCGCGGCTCGTGGTTTTCTAAATGGGGTAGGCTGCAACTGTTTAATTGCTGGGGATGGGGTGCACCGCAGCACATCTATGTTAACGTTACATACTTATAATATTTGGCTTACGTTAGTTTATTTGTTTATAAATGAAGTCAGCTCTGCTCTCTTTCTGTTCTGCAAAGTAGTCTATGACGAGTTCATTGAAGTTCGGTGATGACAATAACTCCTTTTCAATGGAACACATTGCCAACGCACACAGTCGATCTTTCATTGTGTTTCGAATGAAGGTTTTCATCCTTTTGAGAGTGGAAAAACAACGTTCTGCAAGGGTTTTCACCTGTATCCTCGAATGAAGATCCAAATTGTTACCACGTATATTGTTCACTGAATTCATTTTACAACAAATACACCAACACCAATAAAATCCATAAAACTACCCAACACCACAAATGAAGTAAACGCAGCTACACTAGCACACTATGACTTACGAACAATTCACCTACACCGCAAACAAGACAACAGACAACCACTTAAATTTCGTACCATACAAAAACTGCTTTGTGGTGCGTACCTAACGGCACTTCAGAAAGCAGGGCGTGTCGATTTTCCCGCCAGTTCATGAAGTTAATTCGGGGGTAGTACTAGATTTTCATTTATGGGGACAGCAGGGGGACGTGTTCTTTGACAGAGTTTTGTCTACGTTTTTCATTAGGACTTGGTTTTTAATTAATGTATTTGTATACACATTTCGATAAAGGAGTAGCGATCCTACCGCGTATTTGAACAACTAGTTAATGCTCAGTGCTTCTCACTGAGCTGCATAGTATTGCTATCTGGTGAGCACGCCGTTCTTCACACCCTACGCCCACCCAAGCTTCGGCCGCGCCCAGATCCTGACCCTTGAAGGCTGCCAGGCCGCAGCCTTCGTCCGCCCGTAAGCTTGTGCAGTGAATGCATGACGTCACGCCCTCCTCGTTTTACATAGGGGCTTATGGCAGAATGAAGTGGGAGCCTAACGCTTTTCTCTTCCCTGTCAACAGCTTCAAATGCGTTACGAACGAGCGTTGTAGCACTGTCATATAAAAATTTTGATATAATTATTACATAATATAACTCAGAAAGCCATTATTAATAAATAAATAAATGCATTTATAAATATTTTTTACATTCTTTTGGCGGCGATTTTTGTAGGGGAGGCTCCGCCTTACAGCCTTTAATGACGAGCCGCGCCTGGGTGACACAAATAATTTCCATTACTTCATCATGAAACATTTGATGAAGTACGTGAATGGATGTAGTTAAGTTTGGGGTATGCTGCTCTGGAAGAAAAACTGAACCCGTTTTTCCCATCCAAATAGTCTGTATTATGTAAAGGTAAAAATGGTCAGCCATTTATAATGGCCAGAAGGAAGAATGTCGTGCTAAGGTATCTTGTAAACTGATTATTATACATATTTAGTCCAGTCAAAAGGTAGAAAATAAGGGAAAGTTTAGGGTACTTTTGAAATTTGGTTCCTATACATTTTTGGGGTCGTTGAACTCGAATAACGGGTTTTCCAACACGTTTTGCCCAGAAACACCCCTTTCTTCTACCGCTTACGCAGTAGAGAGATGCTGCGCGAAAAAAACGAGAATTTTCGACAGAAAAACAAACTGTACCCTGATAACGAAACAATGGATAAATCCAGTTGCTAAAATAAGAAAAAAAATCCTCTAACAGGTGGTGTAGCCAGAATCCATGTCAGGTGGGTCCTTAATATCGAAAAATCGATTAAGGGCAAAACGTCCGTCCGTGTGTGAACAACGCTAGCGGCCAAACCGTCAAGTTGATTTTCTCCAAAATTGATATTCCCCAATCGATCTGGCTGATGTCGCGGCCCCTTGAATTTGAATTCGATATTTTAATTCCAGGAGGTACTATATATGTAGTCCCTGGGACATTTCCAAATAAAGAAAAGGCTCCATCAGTTTTTATTAAATTTTGTTGTTGGATAGTGTGAAAGACGTTTAAGAGAATAGTGCAGGTCTCATGTTCGTTGAAAACCCTGGTTTTCGAAAACTGCAAAAATTCAAAAAATGTTCGGCGTCTTCCTAGAACTAAAATGTTAAAGATAGATTATTAGCCTTAATGAAATCTGTTCCTTAAAGACAGATTTTGAAATAAGGTGATATACAATTTTTTGAAACTTTGAGTATTTTTTGTGTGAAATACAGTGAATTTTTAATTTTGTTTAAACATTTTTTCTTTAAAACAGCTCCAACGTTTTCTTGATTTTTTTTAATAGTCTGAAGGACGTTGAAGAGAATGGTGCGTGTCTCATATTGGATAAAAACCATGATTTTGAAAATTGAAAAAAATAAAAAAATTTCGGCGTCTTCCTACTACTACAGTTTAAGAAAACTTTTGTCTTAAAGAAATGTGCTCGTGAAAAACATCTAAAAACAATGTCAAAATTCCTCTAATCATAAGCCAAATTTTTCAAAAACGAGTATTCTTTGCAAAATTTTCTAACATAGACAATTTTTATTTTCTTAAAAACGGCCCAAATTCTTGTTATTAAATTGGAACCTTAGATACGACGCTTATGAGAATGGTGCAGGTCTCATGTTCGTTGCAATGCCTCATTTTTTGAAAATTAAAAAAAATAAAATAAAATTCAGCGTCTTCCTACAACTACGTTTGTGAAGATACACACTTTTCTTAATTGAATGTGTTCATCAAAAATCTTGAAATGAGGTCGTGTTGAATTTTTTGAGAATATGAGTTTTTGTGTAATTTGGCGGAAAACATTGTCGCCCGCTCCAAATTTACGGCGTTTCGTGAACGTAATTCCAGGCAATTATGCTTCCTAAGTTATAATTTGTAAATTTTTTCATATTTCTTTGATCGTTTCTTGCATTCGAGATTTTGTTATACGTTTGCAAATTAATCTTTTAGAAATTATTTAAACCCTACTTTAAATTGCGGACTTTGAGTTGAATGTTAAATTGAGTGTTAATGTGAAAACGAATAGATTTCGCTTTGCATAATAAGATGAGAGAATGAAGAGTAATGCGTGTTAAAGCCGATCAGTTTGGATGAATAAAACAATATTATATTTAGTTATTATTGTAATATGCCAAAGAACGACCCAAGGACTGTAAGTCAAGGAACGTATATAATTTAACTATGCAAAGCTACATCCATATTTATTCTTAAATTCTATTTGCATAGATTACTTATGGCCTAGCTTACAAATTAGATACAAACTATTCTAAATATACTTTGTCTTACATCCTAACTTAACCTAACTCCAAACACTATTTACAGTAATAATAATAATATTAATAATAATAGTTATTATTATTATTATTATTATTATTATTATTATTATTATTATTATTATGTATTTGTCGCATAAATATAGTGTAGCGTCGCCTGGTCCGGCGCCGGTGCATCGCGCCGCTTCAGGGAATCCCGCGCTAAGCCGGATGTGGACGGGGGTGTCAGGGCGGCGGCGCCACGCCGCGCCGGTTGGAAAAGCCCTTAGGAATCCCGGCTGGAATTTCCTTGAAAAGGACGCGCGCGGAGGCGAGTTTAAGAGATGTCGGTTGCAGCCCTGGAAAGGCTGGCCAGCGAGACGTATGACGCCCGCTGCTTGTAGGGTGGGGGCGAGCCGTCGGATATTTAAGGCCGCGCCGACAGGCGCCTCGCGGGATACGCTGGGTGTCGAAAGACGAGAGGTATCTCCAGTGCTATCATTGCACGTGATCTTCGGGTCGAAGATCGGTTCGGCGACAAGCCATGTAACTGGTGTAGTTACGGGACTCTATGTCCGACAGCTTCGCACCTCGCGTTGCTTTTTGCTGCTTCCGAAGCAGTGGTTCTGGGCGAAGGCCTAGGGACGGTCGCGGGGTTTCGCGGCTAAGAGAACTGAAAGGTTGCCAAGGGGTTAGATTTTCGTATTATAATCTTTGTACATTAATTGTAAATATTCTGTAAATATATTGTATATATCAATCAGAACAGTCGTCTGTGTTTTTCATCCTAGTACGTCACAGACTCGGAACCTTTCTTTTCTAAAACTGGTGGCAGCGGTTATCGAAAACTCACGTCGGGGTGCCCGCACCAACTCTGCCATCTTTCTTTTCTAAAACTGGTGGCAGCGGTTATCGAAAACTCACGTCGGGGTGCCCGCACCAACTCTGCCATCTTTCTTTTCTAAAACTGGTGACAGCGGTTACTGTTAACTCACGTCGGGGTGCCCGCACCAATTCTGCCATTTTTGTTGTCTAAAATTGGTAGCAGCGGTTATTGTAAATTCACGCCGGAGTGCCTGCGCCAATTGTTGCAATTGTAGTTCAAAATTGGTTGCAGTGTTGCTTAGAACTCACACCGGATGGTTGTGCCAATTGCAGTTAATAATTGGTTACAACAGATTAATGACTTACGTCTATCAATCAGCTTTGTGGAAGCAGTCACTTCGTTCGCAACGAACGGAGAACGCGGAAGTCTGCAGCAGCATCCGCGGGGACATTAGTGCGGCATCAGAGCATCGGTGCGGGCTGATTAATCAAAACAGCACGCGTAAAGACAGTGTACGCAGTTAAACGTGCACATGCGTCGTAAATACGTGGCGCCGGGAGTGTCGCGCACGCCACGAGAAACCGAAAGGCGGTGTTTCGGTACGGTAGTTTCAGGGCGGTAGAATCCGACTCGGAACCTTTCTTTTCTAAAACTTGGTACTGGTAATTGGAACTGGTACTGGAACGAGCTGATATTGGTACTGGAACTGGAGCTGCTGATATTGGCATCACCGGAAGAAGACATCCCGGATCGACCTGAACGAGAGGAAGGAAGGAGGCCACAAACCGGATCCAGAAGGCGCTCACGCGACACCGAGGTCAACTGAACGTAAGTGTGTTTTTGTTCTGGCCGGGGATCAATTCAGGCAAAATGGCTTTCTTAGCGGGTTATAGGAAAGAGGTGCTTGTTAGGGTCGCGATGGAGATGGGGGAAACATTAGAAGGGAACGAGACCGTGGTTAAACTTAAATCGATCATTACGGAAAGCGAGCAGTACGAGGAATCATTCGTGAAACAACTCGCTGACCAAGAAAAAGAACAGGTCGCAGAAATACGAGAGCAGGAAAGATTACGCGAAGAGAGAGAGCAGGAAAGAATACGCGAAGAGAGAGAGCAGGAAAGAATACGCGCGAAGAGCAGGAAAGAATACGCGAATGGCAATTTGAACTTGAAAAGTTAAAACTAACGAATCAGGCTCCCACGCGTGTTTCCATAGGTAGCAGCGAGACGGGAAATCGAACTAATATTCGTATCAGCCAAGTCATGGACAAATTCAAAGGCGAAGGCGACGATATTACGTTGTTTTTAAGTGTTTTCGAGGCGCATGCTCGCCTGCTTGGCATTGCGCCGGTCGAATGGGTAAGCCATTTAATGGGTTTACTTCCTAATGAGGTGAACAACTGGCTCGTAGTAGGACCCGATTCACCGTATCAAGATTATGACCGAATTAAAGAACAACTATTAGATATGTACAAGTTCACGGCAGAAAAGTGCCGTCAGATGTTTTGTAGTCACGTAAAAGGTGCAAAGACCACTTGGAACGTCTATGCACGTGAATTAGCTAGTTATTGTAAAAAATGGATCTCAGGTTTAAAGATAGAAACATTCGAGCAATTGCTAGATCTCATTGTAACAGACCAGATGAAGCGAAAGGTGCCGGCGGTTATGTGTGACCATTTCATTGATGTGTGGGGTGAGGTTTCTGCGTCCCAAGATTTGGCACGAAAGCTGGACACCTACGAAAACAACCGGGCTAGCGGATATAAGAAGGATTTCTAGCGGTTCGGCAATAAAGAGCAGGCAGGAGAACGGAAATGGCCGAAGGCGACGGAAAGCGCGCCGACCACTTCCAAAACTGCAGTGCCAAAGGTAGCTATTAACGCGGAGTTCGAGAAGCCGCAAGAACGGAAGTGTTACTTATGTAAAAAACCAGGTCACATAAAAAAAATATTGTCCTCAATATAACAATAAACCTAGCGAGAAGTGTCACGTGGCCGACGCTAGTGCGCCAGAGTTATTGTCTCCAAACACATTTCTTGCAAAAATTTGCGGCGAAACAGTCACCTGTCTCCGTGATACGGGTGCGACGATTGACGTCATCAACGCAAAGCACGTCACGCCGACACAATACACCGGCGAGTCCGTATGGGTTCAGCAGCCCCTGGACGAAGCGCCGAAAAATCTACCGGTAGCCAAGGTAGAGATAGTAGGGCCATTCGGTACTCTTGTTACAGAGGCCGCAGTCGCGAAGAACTGCGACTTGCCTTATTACATTTTTAGTAATCGTTCTGCTACGATTTTGAAGGAAATAAAGCATGGTTTCTTAGAACCACAGCCTATCTGCGCTGTGCGGACTAGGGCGCAAGCAGTTGCTGAGCGCGTAAGGGCGGAAGGGCCCCGGGGTGCAAACAATGCAGGAGACGAAGCGCCGGGCGACGCGCCGCAGACAATAGAGGCGGTAGAGCAAGCCGAGAGTACGGAAAACGACCGAGAGCAGGACGCGTTCCAGGTAACCGCTTCGGAGGAAACCGAGGATGACAATAGAGTTGGTCAGGGCGAGGTCGACGCCCCGGGCAACTCGGAATCAAACGATCAGGAATCTGAATTAGATTTCGGTAGCATTGCTTTGGCTCATTTGGACCCCACTGAATTTGCTACAGCTCAGAGACAAGACAAGGAGCTCGCGCCGCTGATTGAGCGTGCGGAAGGACCCGAGACGGATCGGCACGATTATGTTATGAAAAACGGCCTATTGTTTCGTGTCCGGCATAGTAAGCGTGGAGAGCAGTTCACTATATTAGTAATACCGCGGGTGTATCGTGGCACGATCTTAAAACTCTGTCATGAAGCTGCTCACGGCCATTTAGGGGTCACAAAAAGGAAAGATGCCATGGCCAAATATTTCTTCTGGCCGAATTGCTATAAGGATATTGAAAACTATGTGCGTAGTTGCGACAGTTGCCAACGAGTAGGAAACGGCGGTGAAAAACTTCGCGCGCCTTTGAAAATTGTTCCTATAACGGGCGAGGCATTCGAGAAAGTGAATGTCGACGCGTGTGGCCCATTTCCAGAATAGGTCACCGGAAACAAGTTTATTTTAACGGCGATGTGTTTAGCCACGAAGTATCCCGAGGCTATTCCGATACGGGACCTAACTTCGGTCACTGTAATTGAGGCATTATTAGAATTATTCAGTAGAATAGGATTTCTACGCGAATTGCAAACTGACCAGGGCACCTGCTTCACAAGTGCTTTGACAGCGGAATTCGCCGAGCGGTTTGACATTAAACTGGTGAGAAGTTCGCCGTATCACCCTCAATCAAACGCAGTCGAAAGAATGCATCGAACTATGAACCGGCTTATGAAGGTTCTGTGTTTGGAGGCAGGGACGGATTGGGAATGCCAGCTTCCCGCTATTATGTTCGCGTTGCGCACGAGTGTGCACGAATCATTAGGTTTCTCTCCTGCCGAATTGGTGTACGGGAAGAATCTCCGTACCCCCATGACACTTCTTTATGAAAGGCTTGCGGGAAGTGCGGAAAGTGAAGAAAATTCTGTAGTTGAGCATGTATTCAAATTAATCAATCGTTTGAAACGCTCCCGTGACCTAGCTCACAATAGAATGGCTGAAGAACAGCAGAAACGTAAAGTGTGGTATGACCGGAAGGCGGTCTCACGTACTTTCGAGATAGGCGCGAAGGTGTTGGTTCTCGCACCTAACAGGACGCGGAAGCTCGCGGTTCAGTGGATAGGGCCGGGCGAGATTCGCGAGAAAATTTCGGAGCATAACTATGTGGTCCAGATGCCGGGGCGGAAGGAACCCCGCGTCTATCACATTAATATGCTTAAGAGATACCACCAGCGGACAGAGTACTTGAATGTGCTTTGTTCTACGACTGTGACAGACGCAGGTGACGAAGACGCGCTAGATCGCTATGCGCTTAAATTGGATTGTTGCGACTTTGACGCGGAAGAAATGCTGAGCGGGACTGAGGTCGAACCGGAGTTTCGCGACGCTCCGAAAACGGTCATTTGTAAGTACAGGTCTATATTTAGTGAGAAACCCGGATTGACAGATATCAGTACTATGGATATCGAGTTAACTCATACTAGCAAAGTGGTTCGAAGCGTACCCTACCGTACATCGCAGGCTAAGATATTACGGGAAGAAATCGATAGAATGCTTCGCGACAATATCATTGTGGAGGCGGAGAGTGATTATACGTCTCCCATGATATTGGTTGAAGCACCGGGCAAGAAACCACGGCCCTGTATCGATTATAGGCGCCTCAACGAAATTATTAAGACCGAATACTTTCCGTTGCCCAATCTCGAAGAACGGATAGAACAGGTAGCTGCAGCTAAGATAATAAGTGTACTGGACCTCTGCAAATGTTTTTGGCAGATAGGTCTTACGGAAAGGGCACAAAGGTATTCGGCGTTCGTGACCAGTTTCGGCACGTACCGGCCGCTTAGATTACCTTTCGGAATAAAGAACGGTCCCTATCAATGTTGTCGTATTATGGGCACCTTGTTGAATAAATGCCAAGAATTCGCGTACCATACCTTGATGACATCGCGGTTTCCAGTAACACTTGGCAAGAACACATTCGACACCTAGAGACGGTCTTTCGAATATTAAAATCCGCCAAATTGACAGTGCAAACGCGCAAGTGTTTGTTCGCGCGGGCTAACGTAAAATATCTTGGATACGTAGTCGGTAACGGGAAATTGCGGCCGGCCGAAGCCAAGATACAAGCAATCCAGAACTTTCCCAGACCAGAGTCAAAGAAACAAATGCGTTCTTTGCTCGGTTTGGTAGGATACTATCGACGTTTGATACCAGGGTTTGCGGAGAAGGCGGCAGCGCTTACCGATGTGCTGCGTGGGCGCGAGCGCAAGGGTAAGATCGTCTGGACAGAGGCATGTGAAACATTTTACAATGAGCTGCGTCTAGCTCTCTGTGAAAAAAAAACAGCGGTATATGCACCTGATTATAACAAGGAATTTCGAGTTCAGGCAGATGCTTCTCGGAGAGGCTTAGGCGTGGTTCTCTACCAAGTAAACGACGAGGGAGTAGAACAACCAGTCGTTTTTCTAAGCCGTAAATTAAATGATGCCGAAATGAATTATGGCACCACAGAACTAGAGTGTTTAGCGCTGATTTGGGGGTTGGATAAACTTAAAATTTATCTCGACGGGCAGGCCACAATTCAGGTCGAAACCGACCACAATCCGTTGGTCTGGTTGCGTAATACGGCCGGCAAAATCCCCAGATTATTACGCTGGTCTCTTTTAATCCAGCACCTCGATTTACGCATCAGGCACAAAAAGGGCTCAGAAAATGTTAATGCAGATGCGCTTAGCCGCATGTTTGATGATGTGACTTGATCCACCGGCGAGAATAGGGAACACGCACGTTCATGACATGTATAAATGTCGGTGAAATTCTGTGTAAATAATTTTGTAAATTCAAGGGTAAAATTGTTTTGTTTCTTTGGATATTTTTATATGTAGATACATACATGTGTCAATAAATTCAGTAAAGAACGGCACATGATGTATGTAACGAATTCCACAATTATGTAATATTTCAATGTAAAGTAAATGTTTGTATTTCAGGATCTTATGTAATTCAAGATGCGTCAAGAATTATTATGTAATATTTCAATGTAAAGTAAATGTTTGTATTTCAGGATCATATGTAATTCAAGATGCGTCAAGAATACTTATGTATGTATATAGGAGTAAGGTTTAAATGTAATGGCAACATAGCTTAGGTGAAAAGGGAGGGGGGACCGCCCAGAGATTTATTTCACACATTTCGATTAAATAGGGTTTGATATTTTGGTATAATTATGTTCATGTTCATATAAAAATTAGGATGTAGAGGTCTCACGACCAGGTAACTTAGCAGAATTTTTTTCCTGGGCATATTTTGCTGCGAAAAAAAATTCTCACCCCCGGCATGGGAGGGTCTGTAGCGTCGCCTGGTCCGGCGCCGGTGCGTCGGGCCGCTTCGGGGAAACCCGCGCTAAGCCGGATGTGGATGGGGGTTAAGGGCGGCGGCGCCACGCCGCGCCGGTTGGAAAAGCCCTTAGGAATCCCGGCTGGAATTTCCTTGAAAAGGACGCGCGCGGAGGCGAGTTAAAGAGATGTCGGTTGCAGCCCTGGAAAGGCTGGCCAGCGAGCCGTATGACGCCCGCTGCTTGTAGGGTGGGGGCGAGCCGTCGGATATTTAAGGCCGCGCCGACAGGCGCCTCGCGGGATACGCTGGGTGTCGAAAGACGAGAGGTATCTCCAGTGCTATCATTGCACGTGATCTTCGGGTCGAAGATCGGTTCGGCGACAAGCCATGTAACTGGTGTAGTTACGGGACTCTATGTCCGACAGCTTCGCACCTCGCGTTGCTTTTTGCTGCTTCCGAAGCAGTGGTTCTGGGCGAGGCTTCGGGACGGTCGCGAGGTTTCGCGGCTAAGAGAACTGAAAGGTTGCCAAGATTTTTGTATTATAATCTTTGTACATTAATTGTAAATATTCTGTAAATATATTGTATATATCAATCAGAACAGTCGTCTGTGTTTTTCATCCTAGTACGTCACAACAGCATAAGCCATCTATGACAAGTCTGGACATGTATATAATCATACAATGTACAATATACGTTTTTCTAAATATTCAATAAAATACAGAAAATAAAATTAAATTCAATTTTCATACTAAATACAAATTAATTTTATAAATGGTAGGGTAAAACTAAAGTTGAAAAACAAAAATAAAGAAAGAAAGAGGAAAACAATTTTTATCTTCATGAGATTGATGCCCGGGCTGGGACCATCCTCTATGTCTAACAATCAGCTTGGGGTGCTTCAAGTCATGCAACAGAACGTGCAAAAATTATTAGTACTAGTTTATATTAATGTTGATACGTGTTTATGATGTATGTATTCTTTTGTACTGTAGAATGTTTGGTTTAACAGGAAAGCTTTTAGTTTATTTTTGAATGTGTATACTGAATTTAAGCTTTTAAATTCACTAGGGAGTTTGTTATACAGTGTTAATCTAACACCGAACACTGTTTATATTTTTACACTGGGCAATACACACACTTATAAACACAAAATATATATGAAAAGCACATACGAAGTGCGATATGAAAAGCACAGTTGGCCTAGTCCCGGGACCAGTCTATGGCAGAGACAAGAACAAGAGGAAAACGAGACTTCAGAATCGGGTGAATAAAAGAAACGATGGGTCGAGCTCTAGAAAGAAAATTTTGATGACGAACGTGTTAACTGATTAAATAGTATTCGGGATTGGGCGCCATTCAGAGACGAAAGTAAGGATAGTATGGAACTTTGTATATTAGGTATGGAATATACGACAGGCCGACGGCGCTAGCCGAATTCGTTTACTACGCTCCGTGAAGTCACGAAGAAGGTTAAGCGAATTCGAGACTCGCGTGTTCCTGGTTGGGTGACCGGCTATGAACCCCGGTATCTAATTTACCCCACTAACATAAAATTGCATTTACGGCCCCTTCACACGTAGACACTGCCGCGCGTCGCCGAACACCACGACTGGTATCAAAGTATTGGTTTAAATGAAGGTCTTCCTACGTGTGGCCGATTCGCGCTGCTAAGTGTTTCGGTGACTGACACTCGCCACCAGCAGCGTCCGGACCACCGCTAGCAAAGCATTGGTTTAAATGGATGTCTTCCAACGTGTGGCTGATTCGCGCTGCTGTCTTTCTGTGGCTGACGCTCGCCACCAGATCTGTCCGGCCCACAGTTAGCAAAGCATTGGTTTAAATGGAGGTCATCCCACGTGTGGCCGATTTGCGCTTCTGTGTGTTTCAGGGGCTGACGCTTTCCAATAGCAGCGTCCGGGCCACCGCTAGTCAAGAATTGGTTTAAACGGTGGTCTTCATATGTGTGGCCAATTCTCGGTACAGTGTCTTTCTGTGGTTGAAGCACACCACCAGTAGCGTCTGGCCCATCGCGAGCAAAGCATTGGTGTAAATGGAGGTCTTCCGACGTGTGGGCGATTCGCGCAGCGGTGACACGGTGGCTGACGCTTTACACCAGCAGTGTCCGGTTTAACGCTAGCAGAGCATTGTTTTAAATGGAAGACTTCCCACGTGTGGCCAATTAGCGCTGCTTTGTCTTCCGGTGACTAACGATCCCCACCGGCAGAGTCCGTGCTTGCGCCGACGCTCAAAGCATTGGTTTAAAAGGATGTCTTCCCACGTGTGGCCGATTCACGCCTCTATCCTTCGGTGGCTGACGCACGCCACCGGCAGAGTTCGGCCTTCAGCTAGCAAGGAATTGGTTTAAAGGCTCTCTTGTGCGCATGCGGGGCAGAGCCAGCCGGTGTCTATCCTCTGGCAGGCTCCTCGCTCAGCTACCGGCCCCAAAGAGTATGCTGCGGCCCCGCGACTTCCCTCGCGCGTATGCACGGGAAAAGGAGACGAAGACATTCGAGTTTCTTCAACTATTCAGTAAAAGAATATTGAACTAGTAATGCTACAGAAAAACACAGACTTTCTCGCAGTAAAGTTTTCTAATTTTATTGATGTGGACTAGCTTTACGGTCTTGACCCATTCTCTTGCCAGCTGCCATCTATTGCCGCCCAAAGAACATTTTTTTACATTTTTTCAATTTTTGGATTTCCGAATGGTAGAACCGAAATATTACTTCAAGAATATTATAGAAAATAAAACCTCTTCCTAAATGGAATTTTATTGTTGGAAAATTTGGAGCTGTTTTTAAGAAAATGACGTTTAAGCGTTACTAAATGCGAAATTTGAAGCTCTTTTTCACAGGATTCTAATGTGTTTTCGAAAAACTTCATTTCAATCACTTCCACTCACAAATACAGTTTTTATTTATTTTATGTCGAAACAGTTAAAAACTGTGTGTGACGTGCTATAGAAAGAAGTGAATTCTGTGCACGTTTTCAAAATTCTATGATTCCTACTCTAAGCCATACTCCTTGAATTTTGAATACAAAAAGAAAATTAGGGTGTTTTGCAAGGATTGTTAAAAAAATATTCGCTTCGATGTAATAAAATCTATTTGCAATGGTAAATCAATAAATTTTGGCTCATATCCCTCCTCATGTTCTTTGTCAAGGAATGACACTTCCTGTCGTGACAACATGGAGAACGATAATTTAAATAACTAATTTTTTCACTGAATTCTAGAAGACGTGCAGAAATAATGTAGTTACATTTATATTCAGAAGCAAAACAAGGGGTCATCTCAGCATTTGCTCAATGGATCAGGGAAAATGGACGAAAAACCTGATCGAAATGAAGGTTATTGACCCAGAGGCTGTGGTACAATACTTGTTACAGGTTGTTTAGAATTATGCAGTCCAAATGGTAAATAATACTTTAAATATCATTGTTAAAATTAATGCTACTATATTAATTATTATATAATATATACAATTATGTATACAAATTGCTGTAAATGTGCAGATTAACAACGTGAGATATTTAAAAAAATACAATTGTGTAATTTAAAAAAACAACAAAATAATACACCAAAATGAACTTTACGTCACATTAAACAGTGCAAATAGCACTATTTGTTGGAAGAGTTTGAAGAAAAATGTGGAGCCATTTTTCAGAAAATAGCAATGGATAGTTTCTCAAAATGCGGAAATTTGAACTCATTTCCACCGAAAACTTTTGAGATTTCGAGAAACTTTATACGGCAATATTAAAGCACGTGTACTCATAAATATAATAATGTAAAGAAATCGTCTTTAATGTAATCGTCTTCCCGTCCGAAAATGTACTATTACTAACTACCGCTAACTACCTAATGCAGATATTATTGGAGTTCAGAGCCGAGTTCAGGACGTTTCCCTGTTCTGTAATACTCCCTGTTCCTAAATTCTCTATTTCATTGTGTCGTTCGAGATATTCTTACGTTCTTCAATGCCCAGATATTGGGATGTTTTACCTGGCTCAAGGATCTTGGATCACAGTGTGCATATCAACTTCAATGCTCTCTGACGTCATGGAGATGTCATTGTTAAAATCATTGATGACATACAGGATTTGGGAAAGAATCGATTCATTCTTAGCAAACACTTTAAGATCATCCATGTAAAACAAATGTGATACTGGCATTTCAACACCATGAAGGCTGTAACCAAAGTCAGTGTGCGACAACTGTCTACAGTAGATAGTGGGATCGAACTGAGGCAAATATCAGAGGGGATAACGAATCTCCTTGGAAAATTCCTCTGTTAATCTGAATACTTCTTGTTTCTACTGTTACCTTTCCGCTGTGTTTTAGTAACCTGGTACTCCACGACTTCATACTAGCCTTGCAAAACTCAATATGTCTAAGATGATATTGATAGATCTCCAGGGTCTTCAAAATTCGCGTAGTACACTGGCAAAGCCCTTTTGTTATTCAGTCCAACCCACGCTTAAATTACGTTTTCGTTTTCTTACATCATTCAAGATTATTTAGTAGCAATATTTCCTTGCAACCATAGGAACCTTTACGACATCCTTTTTGTTCAACTGGCAACAGATGGTTCTTCTCTAGGTCATTTTATTAACTATGGTTGCAGCTATAACTTTGACATCTCTAGCATGCAAGCGATTGGCCTGTACTTCTGCGCCAAACAACACCTGTAGTTCCCGCCTTGGGCAGCAAACTCGCGATGCCGCGTGTGAGCCATTCTGGGAGTTCCTTTGTTTTTTAAAAGTCATTAACATCCTTTGCTAGATGAGAATGTAATACTATTAATTTCTTAATCCAATAATTCTGGATCTGATCAATCCCGGGGAATTTCCAGTTTCTCATTTTTTGATTTGCTTGGAAGAGGTCCTCTTCCGATAATTTGTGAACATATTCCACTGTCTCCACAAGATCATCAGTAGCATCAACTTTAAATTGAACAATATGCATCTTTGTTGTAGGATCTGTTTTCCTCCCATATTTCTGCCCAAATTTTTTCGATGTCATCTTTTGAAGAAGTGACAGCATTGCCTGATTGTGATAGAATTTCTTCGCGTCAGTTTCAAACAAGCGATTCTGCACACGGAAATCTACTCTACGTTTGTAACGTCCAATGCGTCCAGTCCATGCTTGGATTTTCTTTTAGCTTTTCAGCTACCTATAGCCTGCTTGTGTAATTTTCAATTTGGTATTTTTGGTCAACATAGAATATTTGTCGTTGAACTTTAGGGGTGAGTTGATTTACAAGATGCCACGACTAAGAGTGATCACGACAAGTGTCGGCTATCCGTTTCATAATTCTTTTCGTCCTTTGTGGTACTGGACTGTTTACTCAGTTTGGCTGCCGGCCGTCGGTGTTCTTTACTGCAGTGGTGTATACTGCTTTCATTCCCTGGGCTACCACTGACCTTAGATATAAACATTGACTATAAAAATATATATAATCTTCGATTATGTAGTTTGTCTAGTTTGTACTATTTTTATTATACAATTATGCACACACACACACACACACACACACACACACACACACACATATATATATATATATATATATATATATATATATATATATATATATATATAATGAAACACATTCATTTCTACATTTTCTCGTTATACGATAGACGATTAAAAGGCTTCTCTAATAAACGCCGTTCATCACACTCATTGTCAACAGACGAACTTCCCGAAGATTGCTGTGACATTTTTTCAAAATAACTTACCAAATATCTGACAGTAGTTAACTTTGACACTATCACATACTTAATATGTTGCAACTTTAACACTTAAAACACGCATAATATAGTCTATTGTGTATTTGTACACTCACTACCAATCGTGTGTGTCGTTCACAAAAGCGCACATCTAATTTACTCTTGCCGTTTACTGCCCACTGCCTCCGAACCTCCAAACTGCTACGAGCGTGTCAAGAAACCGACAACCTGAGCCCTTGACTGGCCTTTTCTTACCAGTAACAGGGGGAGTGAGTCATGCAACGAACGCACGCTGTGTGGATGCCGCTGAGTGCCAGCGGTTTCTTCGGCGTTGCCGCCTCTTAAGAGGACTGATGCGCCGACTAGCGAGTGATTTAATACACATCTCAACAGAACAGATTATACGGAATTTTGAAAAATGTATGTCACCTCAAAAGTGGCCTATAATTATTTTTTATATAATATATCTTGTCAGATTTGTATTCTCGTAATTTTCTCGAACTACCGCCGGTAGCCTCGGTAGCCCACATTTTGTACGCCACTGCTTAGCTGGCCCCAAAATTACCTGAGGTACTAGAGATCCAGTTGCGTACACGATGTGATTGATTTCAGTAATATCTATATCTCTACCTGTGGTATACCGTGTGGCCCACCTAAGAAGTTCCCTTCAATTTTCTCCTGAACCGTTGCAGATACTGAGATGCGGTTTTCACTAAAACCACTATATGCAAGGGGCACATACGGTCATGCATAATATTATTCTATTGCATTTTTTATTGCAGAGATATTGACCCAACTTCGATTTTTTAAATGGAACCCTATAGATTTTTTCAGCTCATCATAACAAGCGTGAAGAGACGAGTTCATAAATATGCATATCGCCATATGTTACATAACAAAATTTTCGAGAAATTAAGAGTTTTAAAGACGCACGCCGACTGCTGGTTTCCGTAATCTGGACGAGAAATTCCGGGTAATATGCGGCAAGGCCATTCCCTTCCGTTGCGTCGACCCTGCGGTAAAGGTTTTCAGTCTTTGAAAGAGTAAACGTTTTGTTTCTGACAGCACACGCATTTATTAATTCAGAACATGTTCACTCTCCCTTGCTTTCTCTACGGTTAATAATTCAAATATTTTCTCAAATCTTGTAGTATTTCATTAATTAAAAATAGTACCTTGTGGCGTACAGATTTACTCAGAACACGGCTATGTGTGAATACATTGTCTCTAGGACTGAGAGGATGTAGTCTTAAAGAGCAAATCGCGGGTTTTCGTGAGCTCCTTTGCACATTGCATCGCTACATTTACCGCAGGGTCGACGCAACGGAAGGGAATGGCCTTGCCGCATATTACCCGATGATCCACTGCTGAGTATCGTCGTTTCTTTAAAAATAGGTCTCATATCTGGGTTCCGCTCTCTCACTCTTGAAAACGTTTATTTCCGAGCCCAAATTTTTCGCTTTTGCATAGTAAAAGCACAAATCATCTCTTTCAACTCGTCCCATGTTCATCTCTGACGATGGCTTCGAGCTACTGCTGATCACAGTTGTTGTTATTGTTGTTGTTATTGTTATTATTATTATTATTATTATTATTATTATTATTATATTTCTTCGAATCGACTATAATGGGGCCACGCGATACATGCATCCCACCGGGGCTCACACTTGAATATCGGGGTGGAGACACATTACTTTCTATAGGGGTTATCTGCAATTTAATGCAAATTCCATTTTTATAGCTCAGGGTTGTTAACCCTGGGGGATGGGGTGAAAATATGATTATGATGGGTGATGAAATAGACACACAACCATACAGAGACACACACAACACAACCATGGCCGAGGCGGGACTCGACCCCACGATTCTCTGATCCGAGACTGCCACTGCATTACTGCCTTAGCGATCTCGGCGATCGGATCGCATATTATTATTATTATTATTATTATTATTATTATTATTATTATTATTATTACTCAAGTATGTTGCCTAGCGAGGTGCCATACAGCCGACACCGGCACCTTTGGAGAACCAAGGTGCCTGTTTCGCTTGCAAACTCGGGTGGTCAGGATTCAACGTCAAGTTATATCAATAAAAACTTCCTCATGATGCATGCAGTACTTAGGAGAACAGCCTTTTGCATTGTTTGAATGTGCCAGTTGTTAAGGCCAAGCCTTGCAGACAATGAAGTTAGTTCTTCAGAGACCAGTCCATTTGCAGAGATGACCACAGGAACTACCTCAACAGTTACTAAGCGCCACATGACGCTCAGTTCAATAGCCAAAGCCTGATATTTTGGCTTCTTTTCGGCAATGGAGGTAGCCATATTTCGGTCTCAAGGGACCGTCGACTATAATCCTTTCCCGTGAAAACCTGTCGACCCGTATTATGTCAGGTCTGTTGCCTTCGACCCTGCGATCAGTGGTGACTGCAAAATTCCACAAGATCCACCGTTTCGTCTCCAAAACTGAATACACTTGAACTTGTAGTACAGGACCTCTTTCTTTACCGTCTCCGACTTTGCAGCCAGGGCCTGATGGACAATCGCAGAGACGTCGTTGTGACATCTCAGGTGTTCTGTTTGTGCCAATGCAGAACACCCGCCCATTGTGTTGGAGGGTTTCATCGGGTTGATTGCAAAGGCGGCAGCGGTCTTCTACACTCACATCCCCAATCACATACCTTTAATTATTACGACTGGAGGTTACTCCATCCTGAATAGAAATGATGAAACCTTTGTCTCAGCAAAGAGGCCAGATTTTGTTAACCAGGAGACTGATGATCCCTTGTTCACATTGTTCCCTTTGCGCTCAACAGGAAACCTGCCGTGCAAAAGCTTCTGGGTTCACTCACTCAGCCTGTCTTCTTTGTTGATACACGGTATTTCAGAATTCTCTTGATTCAGGTTCAATGGAGTAAAATACTTGTGCGTGGCACAAATTGCTTCATGTCGTTTTCTGAAGGAAGTATTTGCGAAGATGATTTGCTTCGCGCACTAGGACTCAAAATCCAGGAGACCTCTATCTCCTTCGCTCCAATTTTTTTCTTTCAATTTTTGTACGGTTAGTGACAAATAAACCCTATACGATAACATAAACGCGATATTTCTCTCTTATTTTATTTTTTCAATTTTGTTTCAAAAACTACAAAAATGTACTTTTTTGACGTCTTTCGTCGGTAATGCTTACTTTAGAGGCGATTTCTTCACAGTATTATATTTATAAGTACAGGTGCTTTAAATAACGTCAAATAAGGTTCCTCAAAAACACAACATTTTCTGTAAAAATTAACTCAAAATCCCACATTTTCGGAAACACTCAAACGTCATTTTTTCAAAAATTGCAACAAAGTTTTTCTTCAAACTTTTGCAAGGGATAGTGGTGATGGCACTATTTAATATGACGTAAAGTTCATTTTGGTGTACTCTTTTGTTTTTAAAAGTTACACAAATGTATTTTTTTTAAATATCTCTTAGACCGTTAATATGCACATTTTAATGGATTTGTGTACATTATTGCATTTGTGAGTGAAAGTGCTTTAAATGACTTCAAATGAAGTTTTCGAACATAATAGATTCTTGTGAAAAAGAGCTTCAAATTTCGCATTGACAGTAACGCTTAACGACAGTTTCTTAAAAACGGCTCCAAATTTTTCAATGAAAATTGCTATTTAGGACGAGGGTTTAGCATTATTTAATATTCTTAAATTAATATTTGGATTCTACTACTTGGAAACCGAAAAGTTGGGAAAATTTCAAAAAATGTAATTTGGCAGCAGGCAATACTGTGATGTACTAGTCCACATAAAGGAAATTAGAAAACTTTACTACGAGAAAGTCTGTGCCATTCTGTAGCACCTCTAGTTGTTGATTTCATATTCCATCCCGAATCTCTTAATATTCTGCTAAGAGGTTTTAGAGCTAGGAAGGCATAAGGGACAAAGACTATCTCCCTGAAAAATTCCTCTTATGATCTTCAGTTTCTTGGTGGTATAGCTGCCTCCAGACTTTTATCATTGTACGCCAAGTTGCCATGCTGTGTTGGTTTAGGTTCACATCCTGGGCATTTACTTTGTAGAGACGGACATACAAAAGCCACGAATGAGGTATTGAGTCGGAGGCCTTGGTATAGTCGATCCATCCCACAGAAATGTTGCGGTGTCTTTTTGGCTTGAATGACTACAACACTGTCTAGTATCAATAACTCTTTGGAAATCTTGAACACCCTTTCTGCAACTTCTTCTTCTTCTTCTTCTTCTACTTCTTCTTCTTCTTATTATTACTACTCTGATTCACAACTGAATATGTTATGATTAGGTTGTCGGGTGAATATAAAATCTACTTTGGGTTGCAACCAACTTCCTGAGGAGAAGGTCTAAGGATTGTCTATGCCTCTACAATACGTTGCGTAAAACGTGGGCTGTTCCCAATAATGCAACGTCTTACACTTCCCAGTCTTTTGAATGATCTGGGAGACGAGCCAGGTTTGTACACAAATTTTGCAGAACAAATCCCAGAGCTCCCACAACTATTGGGACATGTGCTTTTACGCCCCACATTCTGTTGACTTCGATTTCCAAACTCTTGTATTTAAAACGTTTCTCTGCCTTCTTGGTTAGGTTTTGGTCGCACGGTACAGCAAAATCTTCTAGTAGGCAGTTTTTTTGTCAAAATCGCAGATAACAATCCGATTTGTTGACCACTATTGAGCGATTAGATTGAATTCGACGGTCGTACAACATTTACACAGTCCAACAGAAGTCACCGGTTTTCCTGAGTGTCCTTACTATTTGGAGCAAGCGTTTGGAACTTCGAGGGCGTTACAGATCCGCCAGTGGAGAAAACTGCACACTATCGTGTCTTTTCAAGTATTCGGCCTCTGCTAGAATTGGACAAGCTGAGACAATATGATCTACTTCTTCTCCTTCTTCTTCTTCCTTTCAGGGATTAGGCATGAATGCCTGTTCCGTCGTCACTTGCACTTCAGCTCCATCTCTTCCTGGGCCTCCCGACATCTCTCCTACCCTTCGGTCGGTATTGCATCATTAAGCGTGGTATTCTTTCTTCACCCATTCTTCCAATGTGATGTCTCCATGATTCTCTGTATTCCTCTATCTTTTCATTTATATTATATATATCCAGTTCTTTACGGATATCTTCGTTTCTTATGTGATCTTGTTTTATGCAGCCTTTAACTTTCTTGAGAAATCTCATTTCCGCTGCACCGTACCCATTCTTTTTACTTTCTCGCTACCCAGTGGCGGCTCGTGGTCATGCCATTAGGTTGTCCAAGGTTTTTCTTCTTTCTCCCACTCTCTCTCTCTCTCTCTCTCTCTCTCTCTCACACACACACACACATACATTACATGCATGCATTAACATTAATAATGACAAATAAACACAAATTATGAAGTCTGATTGCATGCCGAACAATTCCATTCCATTGATTCTTTTCAGCAATTTTTTTTCTTTGGCTTTTTCATTGAAATCATTGATTTCTTACGTTTTATATTTTCAACGATATTCATTGTTAGTTGCACAAACACCCTTGACAGAAAAACAACTCTCTGATTTCGGTTTCTCAAAACACATTGAAACTGTTGTGACCGCCCGCGCGCATTTGCAAGTCCCGCCACCGAGCCACGTAATGGCGGGAAGCGCGCGGGCCGTCACGCCAGAATGGGCGGACGGAGACTCGCCGCCATCCTCGGCGGCAGGCCCAGCCGTCGAGCCGCGGGCCCCAAGGGGCTATTTAGCGGACCTCCTCGCAGCGAGAAGCAGTCTGGATCCGGAGCGCGCACGGTAACAGGACCGTGGCAGTGGAGTGCGCACGGGAGCAGGACCGTGGCAGTGGAGTGCGCATGGGAGCAGGACCGTGGCAGTGGAGTGCGCACGGGAGCAGGACCGTGGCAGTGGAGTGCGCACGGGAGCAGGACCGTGGCGGTGGAGTGCACACGGGAGCAGGACCGTGGCGGAGGAGAGCAAGACGGGACGTCAGCCGAGAAGGCAGTCTGAGCGGGAGATGTAGATTGGAGAAACAGTGGTTTTGGTAGAGTGTGCATAGGCATAATGATTCTCTGACCTATTGTAAATATTTCCGTTTCTGGTGAATAAATTTGTTGTTTGGAAAGTGAGTGTTTTTTTTCTGAACATAACAGAAACCTAGCCCAATACTTACGTTTACAAAACACACTAGAGGTTTGAATACTTCGGAATGGTTTTGTAACTGCAACTCACTTTAAAACACAATTTTTTAAAGAATACACATATTATATACAATTAACATTTTTATGAATGCAGCACTGCAGAGCAATGCGTTCGCGTTTCGCGCGGTAGTGCGAAAGCTCATTTAAGTGGAGAGATATATCACACTTTCTTCGTTCAATGTCAAACTTCTGTTAAAAACTTGTGCTACTCGAGTGTTATATCTTCGAGACACGTCAAGGCATTTCCCAAGATCACCACTGCGCGGGCGCCGTACTCTCTCAATTTGAATCAGTGAAAAGCCACTGATTGACAGTGACTATTCACTGATTGTGGTAGTTAAAATCCGACCACTGACAATCAGTGAACTGAACTGAATGAATCAGTGAAAATCGGGACCACTTTTTGAATCAGTGAAACTTCACTGCTTGAATCAGTGAAACTACACTGCTTGAATCAGTGAATAATCGCACTGCTATCCCAGCAGTGGCGGCTCGCGCTTAGGTTGCACAACCCCCAGAAAATGAAAAAGATCTCATATCTTAGGAATATACATTTTCCTTTTAAAACATTCATTATTGAAGATATTGCAGCAATAGCGATGTATATGAAATCATTTTGAAACGAAAGGGCGTCCAAATGGCGCTCTCTCCGGTGTCTGGTGCCTTGTCAGGAATTGCACCACGCTCTTGGTTCTATTAATGAAGTTATTGTTTTTACTCCTTAGTCCTTCGATTTAACACGGGGAAGATAGAGCTTTTTGGTTGAGCAACCACACAGCTGGCGCGTTGCGGAGATACTGCCTTTTTAAGTGAGATAGGTGAATACAAGTCTTTATTTAAACCAATGAAAAACATACAACAGAAGAAAACCATGTTCAGGAACTTTTCAGAACTCACTACGGAGAAAAATTGGCCTGCAGTTAACACTCTTTATTTTATGTACATATTATTGACAATTTTGGTGACAATACAACAAATTATGAAAAGAAAGTTGGGAAGAAAGTAGTGAAAGAATTATAATCCTCTTATAATTTAAATGTGTATAAATACATTTCAATGGATTTTTATGTGAATTTTACAATAAAAATAAATAGAGAACATTAAATGTCAACATTTTTAAAGTAAAAATACAAATAAACATTTGATATTATTACAAGTATTTGGCAAGTTTTAGGGTAACTTAATCAGCTTCCTCTGCTAATAATAATTTTCATAATTAAAATCGGCAGCATTGCCAAGCTTAAAATTGGAAATGTTAACAGCACTGCATGCCTTTGTTTCTATGTACATATATATGTATACACATGTATATATACACATATATGTGTATAAAGAAAACAAAGACTATTGTGTGTCGTTTCCTAAAAATTTGAATCTGCCATGCTACCGAACAAATGACTGATACCTGACACCGCAATGGAGGCACCTGGCCACTGATTTCAAAGACAGGAATACAATTGATGAATGATGGCATGTGTCAAGAAGAGCAAATTCTAAGCTATTAATTCACGTGAGGTAAAAACTTTAAATGGCTTACCAGATGAACTCCAAAACACAAATCTTCACTAGGAGCTAATTACAACACAAATATTTGGTAAGGTAAGAAATACTTTAAAAAAAAGAGACATCAAAGTCTGGATTTCTTTATCAGAAAATCTATCAAAAGTATATTTGGATGAAGAGGAAAATTTGCAATTTTTCAACTACTACATAGAAGAGATTACATAGGAAAAAGTTGAAAAATCTACCCGAGTACCTCAGATGAAACAATTGAGAAACTTTTAAAGAAAGTTTTAGAAGATAAGCAACAAATATCTGAAGTAAAAAATTTGAGAAAAATTGTCAATGATTTTATTATCAATACTAGTGAGAACCCGTCAAAATTTGATGGTGAGATCTTAGATAAATGTAAAATACTGTGCCCAGACTAATGTTCACAATATGTTGCATTGTTTGGATCTTCGGGTTATAACGAAGAAATTCTGTGATGTGTAGTTCCCAAAATTTTGAACACGTATGGTCCATGACCAGGTGGCAATGCAAAATGGCCCACATATTCCAATAATACACGATATGACACAAAAGAAAGAGCACTATTATACTGGCGGATATTGAATTGCTGTAATTAAATTAATTATTATCAATAGATTTTACATAAAAATGTTTATTTATTTACAATGTTGATTTGGAGGTTATGTTGTCCATCAATATTATTTCTAAAGTTTTTTGATGTGTCGTTTGATTACTTCTGGCATATTGCTTGAAGGTAAACTTACTTTCCAATTTAAGCAACACAGAGTAAACACGTTTGCAGAATTTCTCTCGCATGGGAAGTACAAAGCAGAACAAAACTGACATTTTCTGCGCTGACTTTCTCATTCTCTGCGTCCAGTGTACGTTTGCTTCTTTGGGGGCGCGTGGACAACTATTCGGAATTCGACATAACCTGTGAACAACTTCACTACTTCAGTACAACTGGGCAAAACCCACTGTCCGAATGTTCTCTAAAAAATACATCACAAAAGCAAATACATGCAAACTGTCAAAGCCACAATGCAATTATTACACTGAAACAAAACCGTGACGAATTGTAAACAAATCTCAACAATCAAAACAAAACATCAAGCAGCTTGGACTCACATCTAGCGTTTCATATAATCGATTTTCAAACAGCATTTTGGAAGAAAACAATTGACTGCTGATAAGCGTAGTATTAAAGAATGATTTAATTAATTAATTTACACCGTAAATGTTGGTGAATCAACACAATCCCTGATAACACATCTAGAGATCACATTCTTTCATTTAAAGGAAAAAATATTACAATCAATTCAGTAGAAGCTCCAAACGAAGCCATGGCAGAATGCTTTATTTTTTTAAATATATAGATAGATATTTAATGGAAGAAACTCAAACGCATGCCAATGGATAAACGAGTTTGAAAAAGAGTGTGAACGCTGTTTTGTGGAAGAGAAATTCTAAAATTTTCCCTTGCCAATGCAAGCGCAGATTGGTACTCAAGTATGATTTTGAAAAATACAGTAGAATCAGAATGGAACAATTGGAAAAAGAATGCACGCATAAAAGAAATCGGAGCTGTACTAAACCAAGGACAAAAATGGGGGTAATAAGCCAGTGGCATATTTTTCGAAAAAATTGAGTGAAGCTCAAAAGGGAAAAAAAGCAATTTACCTTGAGTGCTTGGCAATAAAAAAGGTTGTGATATATTGGCAACATTGGCTACTTGGAAGAGAATTTTTGGTACACTCCAATCATAAACCTTTAAAAAATTTTAATATAAAAGCAATAACAGATTAAGAACTGGGTGATTTG
Organism: Teleogryllus occipitalis; assembly: GCA_011170035.1. Classification (NCBI taxonomy): domain Eukaryota; kingdom Metazoa; phylum Arthropoda; class Insecta; order Orthoptera; family Gryllidae; genus Teleogryllus; species Teleogryllus occipitalis. The sequence continues at coordinate 202,681 of BLKR01001972.1, forward strand.
ACATACTATCTGTCCCAATACAATTTTAAAGTTAAATATAATCTTAGAAAATTAAACCAAGAGGCAGACTGTTTAAACAGGCATCCAGTTCTAGAGCCTGATGAAAATTCAGATGACATATTAAAAATAGTAAATCTAGTGAAATTAGAAGACATAAAAAATGATCAAAGAAGATGCACAAAACTACAAAACAATAAGAAAAAACTAATATTCTAAAATGAAATTTATTATAAAAATTTCAAAGAAGAGAAAAACTCTCATTATCAGAAGAATTTAGTAAAATGTTACTAAAATATGTACACAATACTTATTGTCACCTGGGAAGAGCGCAGATGATAAATAAAGTAACACCATTCTTTACAGCGAAAAATATAAACATAAACATAGAGAAGATTTGTGAAACTTGTGACATATACTTAAAGAATAAATCATGAAGAAAATCATAATATGGATTAATGTCACACCTAGGTTGAGCAATGTACCCATTCAAGATAGTTTCTATAGATACCATCGGAGGTTATCGAGGATCCCGGTCAACAAAAAAATACCTACACTTACTGGTCGACCATTTCACAAGATATGCTTATATTTTAACATCAAAAAATCAAAACGCTGATGACTTCATAAAACTAACTGAGGAAGTAACAAAATACCATTATGTCCAGATGGTACTAACGGATCAATATTCAGGAATAAATTCAAAAGAATTAAAACAATTCAAAGTAAAGAAAAAAATAAAATTGATTTTTACTGCCATAGATGCGCCTTTCTCTAATGGTCTCAATGAAAGATTAAACCAGACTTTAGTGAATAAAATAAGATGTATTATGAATGAAACGAACAAAGAGGCTGCTATTGCTATGGACAACTATTGTGAAAAAAGCTGTGGAGAAATACGAGACAGAGCATACAGTGACAAAATTCTCAACAAAATACTTGCTAGAGGGTAAAACCATAAATATCCTACCGCATGAATTAAAAATAAAATGCACAGCCGAAGATTTAGAAAGAGAGAGGAAAATAGCACTCAAGAATACAATAAAACTTCATAATGACAACAAAAAAATATTCAACCTACACAGGAGACAAATTGAATTAAAAAGGGAGATCTTGTGTACATAGAACATGAAAATCACCTGAATAGGAAGAAATTAGATGAATTGAGAATTGGGCCATCCTCGATATTGGGAAAATCTTAAAGTCAATCTATGAAGTCAATACCGGACACAGAACCAAAGAATCAAATTTCTATGATATAACAAAACTAACTCCAATGGTAGAAGGTTATGATAATTGAACAATTGCAAAAGCATTGTTCATTTCCCAGAAGGGGGGGGTTATTACAGAAACCCAACTGAGTTTTTATTTCAAATTAAATATTTGAAGGATATAATCATTATATACTGCTAAAAATGAAAAAAAATTGCTAATGATGTTCAGTATGCCAAATTTGTTGTAAATATTAATTTAAACAGTAAGTCAAATGCTGCAATGGGTGAAGGAATATTTTTTTATTATTATTATTATTATTATTATTATTATTATTATTATTATTATTATTATTATTATTATTAAAAAGGGCAGATGTTAAAACCAACCATCACCCTGAACAAAACACGAATAGTTTTTCTATCCTTTCACCCATATCAAATATTGCTGGACATTTTTCTTGAAGGTTTTTCTCCTTTCCAATTCCTCCAGATGCAAATTAGAGCCTTCCTAAAACAGAAAAAAAGATAGGTCAAGAAGTTATGTGAGGAAAAAATGGTTACTTTATTTTCAGATTACATACAAGATCATACTAACTGGCAGAATGATTATGAGGTCTGGATTGGGAACCTCAGGAATGGCTTTGATGTACCTTCTGCACTCCCACTCCTCTGCCAAACTAGCCTTGCCATGTAAATGAGTAAAATATAATGTGTTTAGCGACTAAGGAAAGCAAGGAACACTGATCAAAATAAATCAGTATTACAGCAGTCTTTGGCAAATTAAAATACCTGTCAAAATATTCACATTGTTAGAGTCCCCAGTTAGCTCCAGCACTTTTTCTTACACTTCTTCAAAACTCCACTCCTGGACTGGTGTCAAACTAAATTGGAAAAACCAAAGAATGAGTTATTAGTTTGCTGGCATGCCCGGCTCTGCTGTGGTGTAATCGAGAACATTTTGGACTTTTTACAAATTTCATAAACGAAATTATCCATTGCACGTCAGATATTTCACACTGTATCACCAAACAGTTACATTAAAACTCTTAAGTTACATAAGAAGTTTCCAAATTAATAACAAAAACAAATACGTGATATTAACAACGTGTTCATAACCTATTTCTTAGTATGGACAAATGCTCACCATAAAATAAAACGTCTCACAGTTATCAACAAGACGAGTCACAGAAAAGCGAAAACTACTTACCTAATGCAATTAAAACAATCTTCAGACACAGGTCAGTTTTCTCGCAGGAAACCTCTATTCCACTGGCTCCGCCGTGCGATTTTGCGTACATTCACTACACAGCACGTGAATGACTGGACGGTGGACTGGACGGTATGGTGGCGCGGCCAACTGACAACTAATGAAATGCTGGCGGTCATTTTGAAAAGGTTCACGTATTCACTGATTGTCAGCAAAGCTACACATTTCGACTGAAGATATCAGTGACTTTGCTCTCACTGATTGAATCAGCGACAATTTCACTGATTCATATTCAGAGAGTAGAAGGAGCACCGCGGGGGGATTGCTCCAGGTCTCCATAAGCCACCGTTGTTCCCCCTCCTTCCCCTGCTACCCCGCGGCAGCCTGGGACGCCGTTTCCTCGGTCGCATTCTCCCGAGTGTGCTCCCGCAGGCTTTCGCGAAAGAAAGGCAATCGCAGCTTCCGAACGGCGCGTGTTTTGAAATACCATGTTTCGTAAATGCTCTGAGAGGACTTGTATTCCCCTCTTGTTAAGAGATGTTTAAGACAAATGGCACCGAATTAATTTGGGTGTGCACATGCGAACGTGCGAATACCCACGAGCCGCCACTGTCGCTACCACTTACACAGTAGAGAGGAAGTTACGTAATGCTGCACGAAAAAACGGCGAATTTTCGGCTGAAAAACTTATTACGGGGCTCTGATAACGAAAAAAAGTTGATAAATCCAATTGCTAAATTAAAAAAAAACTCTAACATGTGGTCTAGCCAGAATCCATGTTTTGTGGCTCTTGATATAAAAAAATCGATTGTCGGCAAAACGTCAGTCCGTCTGTGAACGCTAGCGGCTAAACCGTTCACCCATTTTCCCCGAAATTGATATTTCCCTATCGATCAGGCCGATGTCGTGGCCCTTTGAATTTGAAACCGATATTATAATTTTCGAGGGTACTTTACATGAAGCCCCTTTTCAAAGTTTTAAAAAAATGTCTTCATTGTTTTTTATTAAATTTTGTTATTGGATAGAGTGAAGGAAGCTTAAGAGAATGGTGCAGATCTCATGTTGGTTGAAAACTGATTTTTCAAATATTGAAAAAATTCAAAATATTTAGGCATCTTCCTACAGCAAATATGAAAATAGAGATTTTTCATAAATGAAATTTGTTCCTTAAATATAGATTTTGAAATAAGGTTTTCCACAAGTTTAAAAAAATTTGAGTACTTTTCACGTCTAGCTCTGGTCAAGAAATGGATTGGAAGAATTTCGATACTATCTTAGACTATGAAACACTTCAGTCCATTTCATGACTATGATCTGTTCATGAAATGGATTGGACGACTTAAGATATCTTATATTTTATAACATAGCCTCTCAAGGTTCCTTTCCGCTCCCTATTTCGCGAGTGACCTTAACACGCCACGTTAAAAAAAAGTATAGGCCATGAACCAAAATGGCGCAAGAGGTGAATTTCAGAAAAGTTATTATTTAAAAAACATAAATCAGTTTTGAATGATTCGTAAGACTTTTCCAATTTCAATAATATCTATGGCAAAATAATATTTTATTAATCATGGGTTCTCTAAATCGCTATGGGTGACATAACCTCAAATTAGTTAATAAGAAATGCGAACACTGACACAATAAATAATACACGTATGACTAGATTGTTTACTAAAAGTAAAATAAAATTATTCATTGATTACTTGATGCAGGAGTCATGGGAAGCGGTTTATAATACTGTTGATACAAACGACAAATATAATTTTTTTTTTCAACTCTTTCGTTTCATTTTAACACTTTCTTTCCTCTTCAAACAAGAAAATTAAATATTTTACGGAAAAGCAATTCTTGGATAACACAAGGTATTAGGACATCTTGTAAAAACAAGCGAATTCTTTCTTTCATTTCTAAACGTCATGACGTATCTCAAGACTTCCTTCTCTACTTTAAAAAACACAAATCATTGTCAAGAAAAGTCATAACGCAGGGTAAAATCATGAAACACTATCAGGATATTTTGAACTCAAATAACAAAACTAAAGCAATGTGGAATATAATAAAAAATACGACCAAATCAACTAGAAACCCTGTAGAGAATGTTGTTTTAAAATATAATGATATAAATGTGAACGATCCGGCAACAGTGGCTTGTCTCTTTAACCAATACTTTTCGAGAATTGCTGCCGATCTCACTAAGAGTCTTCAGCCACAAAATTCAATAACAGACATTTCACCCATAACTTTAGACACGATATTCGTTTCCGAAACTTCTTCCTATGAAATTCTCAAAATAATCGGCAAACTAAAAAATAAATATTCGTCCGGTTTAAATTAATTCCCGGATTCTCTGTTAAAGACATGTGCGTATGCCATTATACACCCGTTAACTCACATATTTAATGCATCCTTACGCACCGGATCGTTTCCAGATATTTTCAAAACAGCTAAAATTAAGCCGCTCTTCAAAAAAGGCAACAAAAATTAAATTCAAAATTATCGGCCTATTTCTCTTCCATCAGTTTTTCCAAAAATATTAGAGATACTTTTTTATGTACGAAAGGCAACCTTTCTCAGTAAACACGACGCGCTTTCAGATTGCCAACCTGGAGTTAGAAAATCAAAATCAACGGAAACAGCCATATTTTCTTTTCTTAATGATGTCGCCTCATCATTGGATCAAAACGAGGATTGGATTACTATTAGATCTCTGAAAAGCTTTTGACGTCATTGATCACGACATTTTGTGGGAATTATGATTTGGTGTTGTTGACGTTCTTATCAGAAGAAATAAAAGAGGTCATCTTCGTCAACATACTACGTCTATAACATACCACTTTTCTCACGCCATTTTACTTTCAAAATTACCTTCTTATAGAATCCGTGCTATTGCTCTTGATTGGTTATGTTCGTACCTTAAACAACGGTCTCAGAGAGTGGAAATACCTTACTGGAATATTGGAACATTACGTACGCACCTTTCCGATTCTTTGCCCATTGCACGTGGAGTTCCTCAAGGATCGATTTTAGGCCCTATTCTGTATCTACTTTACGCAAACGATATGCCCTCGATAATTCGAAACGGAAGAACAGTTCTCTTTGCGGATGATACGAACATCCTTAGCAATAAAGAAACCGTAAATAGTACAATATCAGATGTTTCAAATTGGTTCCGAAATAACAAATTAATAGTAAACGAAAAGAAAACGGTTTTAATGCAGTTTTCCATTTCAAATAAACAATGCTGTGCTCCATTGAAAATTAACGGTGTACCATTGACTGATGTTAAGGAAACAAAATTTTTAGGTCTCTCAATTCAGTCAAACCTTAAATGGAACGTCCATTTAAATGAATTGAACGCAAAATTAAGTTCATTAAGCTACGCGTTCAGAATTCTTGCAAATTCAGTTAGCCTTCGTACTGCTCGTTGTGTATATTTGGCGAATGTTCATTCCCGCCTGAGATGTGGCATAATATTCTGAGGAAATACATCTTATAGCTCCCAGACTTTTATATTACAAAAACGAATTGTACGAATAATAACCAAATCCCACCCACGTGATTCTTGTAAGCCTCTCTTCGTTAATCTAGGAATTTTACCATTACATTGTCTGTTGATTTACGAATCAGTGTTTTTTGTCAAAAATGACTTGCAGAAGGGCGGGGATATATTTTCAGAAAATGCCGATGTCTATTACTATAACACTCAACGTAGAAATTATATTCATCAGGTGACAGTATCAACAGCTCATTACAAAAAATTCACAGACAATACATGTACATTATTTTACAACACTTTGCCAGATGACATTAAGCGATTAAATTCGATAGAAAAGTTTAAATTCAAAGTGAAATCGTTTCTGCTGCATTACTGTTTCTTTACAATTAGATACTATACTGAGCATCACAAGGAAAGTAACATTAATTGTAAGTGATATTTAATATATTATTTACCATTGGACGGTATAATTCTAAACAATATATAACAAGTATTGTGTCGCAGCTTCTGAGTCAATGACCCCCATCTCGATCAGGTTTTTCGTCCAGTTTCCCTGATCCATTGAGCAAATGCTGAGAAGGCCCCTTGTTTTGCTTCTGGACATAAATTAAACTTCATTATCTGTGTTCGTCTTCTAGAATTCAGTGGGAAATACAGTTATTCAAATTATCGTTTCCATGTTGTCGCGACAGGAAGTATTATTCCTTGACGAACGACATCATGGATAAGAGCCCAAAATTGATTGCTTATTTATCCTTAAAAATAGATTTTATTACATGGGCGCGGGTTTTCCCCCCTTTTATTCCTTTCAAAATTCAAGTAGTATATGACTCAGTGTAGGGATCACAGAATTTTGAAAATGTGCACAGAATTCACTTCTCCCCATAGCACGTCATACGCAGTTTTAACTGTTTTTGTTTGACGTAAAATAAAATAAAAATAGTTATAGTTTCAGGTACTGAAGAGGATCTGGCAAAAGAGATGGAAAATCTGTCGTTGAAATAGAATTTTTGACTTATGACTGGAATCATCGCCTGTTATTTATCAAAATAATGTGCTAATATACCTTTATGAAAAATCAGAGGCGCACCAGAAGCTTTCCTGGGGGATGGGCTTAACCCATTTTATATTTTCAATTACAGATAAATATTTTTATACGTACGAATATTGCTGAATATAAACTGTATTTTTATTTGTTGACTTCAGGTATATTTATAACGTAAACAATTGATATATTGAAGGGCTTGTTAGTTATAGAAATTTGATAAAAGCTATAATTTTTTGTGTCTTCTGGGGAAGGGAGTGGAATCCCGTGAGTCCCCCTCCCCTTTGGTTGCGCTACTGTATGTAATGTTATTCTACGTATAATACAATGCACCATTGTCTTTGGACATGAAAGTAGTGTTGGTAATAAATTAAAAAATTTGATAGTGTGATACACTCTTGCATTTTCGTAATTGGATTTATACTCAAAAGTTCTTTTAGTACAAATACCAACATCCAATTATATTAAAGATAACTTCTCGTACTTTGGACACGGATCTATATTCTACTGTACAGACAATACAGATCTGCGACTGATGTTACACTGACAAACATGGCGACTAGCCACACAACCAAAGTTAGTGAAAAGTTATAAAATTTTGACATAAACATTTATTTAAATACTAATTTGGCCGTGATAAAATTCTTGATTTTGCCAAACATCAAAATCATTGAAATATCGTAACAATACAAAATAACAATGAAACATAATTTTTAAACAATTGCCAACTAATAAGCTATGTAGACTATAGATTACTTAGGAACTTTGAAGATGAAACACGTCTTCGACGCAGGTTAAATATACGTTGCACCAATCGATGCTCTCGCGAAGTCACTGTTACTTTGAATACGGATGTTGCAATCGAGTTGAGCAACACATATTGACTTTCGTGGATGTGTATTTTCATACGAATGTGTAAAATTGTTCTAATTAGTGGTATGGCATGCCTGTAATATATGTAGTTTACCAAATGTTTCGTTTCACATGCCACACTTGTTGCGGCTTCTAGTGAGTTTTCAACCACAGAACCCCCAAAGCCAGAACATGCACAGAGAGCACCCACAATAACGAGTCATCCCGCTATTCTAAGATGGCGGAAGGACAGGATAGCTCGAAGAAAATTAATGTTACTGTAAAGACTCCGAAAGAGAAACAAACCGTCGAAGTTGAAGAAAATGCATCGATAAAAGACGTAAGTATTGTTGTGGCTCTTATTAGTACATGTATTGGTTCTGGGTATTAAGCCGCAGCTGTAAACAAGCTGATGACGAAGCCACTTTCTTGATCATGTTTTCTAGTAGTGTATGTGGTTTATTTCATGTGTATTGTTTTTATTTTGTAGTTCAAAGATATTGTTGCGAAGAAGTTTAGTGCGGAGCCAGATCAGCTATGTCTAATTTTCGCGGGAAAAATTATGAAAGATCATGAAACATTACAGACTCACAATATTAAGGATGGCCTGACAGTGCACTTGGTTATTAAGACTAGTTCTCGTGGTAACAATGAGCAGTCAGGAGCTACATCTACTGCGCCTAGACCTCCAGGTAATATATGTAACCATTAACAAGCTTGACAATAGCAGGTGCATTTCTTTAAACCATTACAAAATGTTCTAGTTACTTTTGAAACAGATATGGGTGCACCTACTGGAGGAAGGTGTGTAAGCACTTTTGATAATGTTTCAATTTAGAAATGCATTTAATTAAACTTTGATATTGCAATACAGAACTGGTCTATACGATATATTTTGATTTATTTTTGTCCTGGTCATGGTTTCTGTAATATGATGCTATCACATTTGTCATTGCAAGTGACATAATATTGCAGTTGTTAAAAGAGTATTTTGTATCATTTTATTCAATTCAAGTGGCCTGCAGGAGCAAAAATGCTGTTGAATAAAACAAGACTAAATGGTGTTCCAAAATGAAGCACACACACTCCTCAAGAACAATAAATAAAATATTCTTGAAGATCACTGCAATAAATTAAAACAAAAACCGTCTTCGAGAATATACCAATAGCATAGTTTAGTATTCATTCCAACCATAGTTGAGTATTCATTCACAGTTCTTTTCATACCAAGAATATCGCAAAAGTTGCCATTCCAAAATGCAACATGTGAATACCAAATATTTTTAATGGTCTGAGGAATAGTGAATATATAGTGCTTCCTTGGAGCTTTGCTGTTACTTGGCATCAGCTGTATCTTAGACGGTAATGCACTGAGAATAAGAGTTCAGTTATAATGGCTGAAGAATGCAGTATGAGAGAAGGCAGAATAATTCCATAAAATATTAGCATTTTGCAATTAAAATTGAAACTATTTCATTGTTTTTGAATTTTTCCCCGAGTTTCTGGGTGTACATAAAAATTATAAACGCCTCTCATGTGACCAGAGACTGCCTAGTTTTGTTTCAGTTTCTGCGTGCATTAGACATTAGTAAAATACTGTTTCAAAATGGTTTACGCAACGGTTTTAGTTTTGTCAGTATTGAATATTAGTCTTCAACCAATAACTAGTTAGTTTTGTATAAAGGCGGCTATACATATTCAGTATTCGGCGAACAGTGAGCAACCACTCATCAAATCTCGAGTAGGGTGGATGAGTTGCTTGCTATTTGTTGAGTAACGGAACATTCAGTGCCTGCCCTACCCACAGTGTGTCGGTCTTTTGGACACATCAAAGAAAGTGAACGTTTGCTGAACACATAGGCTGTTCGGGATTGGGCAAGCAATAGCTCACTGCTCGGCGAATGCCGAATGTGTGGAGCTGCCTTAATATATATACTGAATATTGATAAGTTGAATAAACTAAAGTAAGTTTCAGGACTTCGAATTGGGACATTTAGGAAGAATTCCTTATGTAGTTCTGATGATAATTGAAAAAACATTGTGCTTAAATGAAGTAATTGATAGAATATCTAATGTTAATGTAAACATTTTTTTCTGGATCGTTTGAATATTGTAGCTGATGTTGGAGCAACTCCATTTGGCCTTGGATCATTGGGAGGCTTAGCTGGACTGGAGGCTCTTGGAATGGGTTCTGCCAATTTTATGGAATTACAGCAACGTATGCAAAGGGAATTACTTGGAAATCCTGACATGATGAGGCAAATTTTGGACAATCCATTGGTTCAGCGACTAATGAATGATCCAGAAAACATGAGAAATCTGATCACATCCAACCCTCAGATGCAAGAGTTAATGGAAGTGAGTACTCTAATTTCCCCCTATGTGTTTTAGTACCTTGTAATGTTTATCATTATGTAATGTACTAATTTAAGTGTTACTTTATTCTGTTTGTAGAGAAATCCTGAAATAAGCCATATGTTAAACAATCCTGACTTACTTCGTCAAACCATGGAATTGGCTCGAAATCCATCAATGTTACAAGAATTGATGCGTAATCATGATCGTGCTATTTCTAATCTAGAGTCCATTCCAGGTGTGTATTTTAGATCAATACCTTTCCTCAAATTCAATTATAGAAACAACTTCTAGGAAGATGTACTTCACTCTTTCTCTTAGGTGGCTACAATGCTCTTCAGCGCATGTACCGGGACATTCAGGAACCAATGCTTAGTGCTGCCAGTGAACAATTTGGCAGAAATCCGTTTGCTGGTTTAGTAGACAACTCTGGTAATGCAGGTATGTTTATACTGTTAGTACTAATCTTAACCCTTGGACTCTGTTTGGGGTCTTTTTTGACACCAGGGGCAAATGATGTTTTCCAACGCTGAAAATTATTCACATGAACTTCCTCTAGATGGGGTCACAAATACGAAATTTGACATCTAAATTACAAAAGAAAAATTATTAAAACATGTTCATTTCCGTTCTGTTCTATTATGTTGTGGCTTTTGAGCGATAATTTGGGTTACGTGTCTATTATGATTTGGTAGCTCTGTTTCAAACATTCGTATACTGGTAAGATAGACCCATGTAAAGTTAAGGAATTGCTAGAATGTTGTTCTGGAAACATTATTCTTTGTTATTCAGTACAATATAGTAAATAAAGCAAATAAATAACTTCACTTTCTCAATTAATAATTTCAAATAACATCCACGCATCAAATGCTGTAAATTATTGTGTTAAATGAATGGGGTCAAAAATGACCCCAAACAATCTACATGAGTATTGGGAAGACAGAGTCAAAGGGTTAATAGGTTTCTTCAGTATAAATATTTTGAGAATGTAGAAGTTATTGGAAACTGCAAAAAACATTGTGTATCGGAGCACACACTACAATGACTACAATGTTCACTGGATCTGCTAAAATGAAGAGGATGATGGTACACATAGGTGAAATTAGAGGGCATTAGACAAATTTAAAAGTAAAATAGAAGCCTAAGAAACTAGGAAATTTGGCGAAATTAACCCTTTCACTGCTAACGACGCACCTGTGCGTCAAGCATTGCTGTGCCGTGAGTGCTAACGACGCACTGGTGCGTCAGAGTTTTCCGTGCCACCACTGCTACTAACGCACCGGTGAGTCAGTCTGCTCTTTCGGGTTCTCGTTGCCGTTGTTAGATCGCGTTTGAAATTAGGCGATTGCCGCGACATGGGTCCTGTTGTGGAAACTTTGAAGTTTATTTTGGTGCCTACTAGATAGCGCTTCAATGCTTCTTTTGTGAGATTTTTTACTTGTTGTGGAAGCCATTTGGCTGTCTACACCGCGGCCCGTCCCAGGGCCCGCGTACGGCCCACTGAGGGCGCACGGGTCAAAATTTTATTGCAGTACCCTCATAAATTCTGTTGTATACTCACCCTCCGTGTTTCCTTCAACGCATTTGCGAGTTCTGCTTCACACTTATGATTTTGCTTTCCTAGTGTGCGGTACGTTTTGATTTTCGATTTATGTATTAGGCGTTTGGCATTGTTTTTTGATACGATTTCGTGGATTCTGGCTCAATTAATTTCATTTTGATATTAACTTCGCCAGTGCCGGTCCAAAGCCCGGATCAAAAAGAAGGATGGAAAGTATCTGATGTTTTGAGAGCGCACGCAATACAAGACCGCAGGAAAAAGTATTCAGCGCACGGGGTGCGGCGGCGGCCAGATGACTTAGCACTGCGCGGCGGCCGGCGCGCCTAATGCGAAGCAGTGAAAGGGTTAATGTTGCTTGTTTCACATGTCAAGAAGAATGACAGGAATTTGTTTAATATCACTTGCAGCATTTAACTTTCACAAAATTTGAAAATTATCAATTAAGTTTTGTTATTAAGAGGCAGAAACAAAATTTTGAACCTGAGCTGTGTTTCTGGAGAAGGTGGCAATAGTCAGAATTTGCTTTACTTGCAAAGGTGCAAATAAGCTTAAGAATCTATGCTTTAGGAAATTTTTTTTATTATATGAATGTAACTAACTCACGTGTTGACTCATTATGTTCATGAAATGCATGCTAATTTGTTAATGATAAATATATTGTTTTCACACTCATCTGTCAATTATTGAATATGAGATCTAATTCTGGTTTAATGTTAACATAATAATGCGAGTAATGAATGTACATTACACGTTTCAAAAAGTTTTTTTTTACACACATACCTATAAATTTTAAATTAAATACCTTCATGTTTCAGTATGATTAATTTCAAAGGATAGAAGTTTCATGCTAATATAAAGAAAGCAATATTCTCTTTTATTTTGTAAAGGATTAATACTTCTTATCTGTTTACTTGAGTGAATTTTTTATTTCACTATTTTTGAAAGTGTGTGGTATGGTCATTTTATAGGTTTTGTGAATAGATTTAGTGTATAAAATAGTGTGAGATTGTTTTTATTTCATACTTTACCAGGTTTCCATATTGTTGATTATTTGGTGTTAAGTTCTTGGTTTGATTTATCATTTTGTTTCAGATGGTTCTAATCCACAACAGGGTCAAGAAAATAGAGATCCCCTTCCTAATCCATGGTCCCCTGCCTCTGGGGAAAGTGGTGGTGGGGGTGGAGGTGGTAACACCGGTGGATCTCAAACGTCTACAACTGGAGCTCGGTCATCATCATCATCATCTGTTCGAGGATCTGGTCTTCTGAGTACCCCGGGCATGCAAAGTCTTATGCAACAAATGATGGAGAATCCACAGCTCATGCAAAACATGTTATCAGCCCCTTATACACAGTCCATGTTACAAGCTTTTGCGGCAGATCCATCTATGGCTTCACAAATAATTAATAGTAATCCTCTCTTCTCTGACAATCCAGCTCTTCAGGTATGCTATAATTATGCACTATAAAATTTGAGAAAAGCATGGGAAGAAAAATTTGGTTTGTTCACGTTTGTATGTTGGCATTGTAAATAAAGACACAAAGCTGATTTTGTATTGCTCAGAGTATGCAATAGAAATAGATTTTAAGATTTTCAGTAATATTGAGAAAATTGCATTTGAAAACGGTATAACTCCTCATCTGTGAATGGGCTATCTTTTAGGCTCACAATAAAACCGTTTTTGTGTAGGTCTAATTTATTATAAAGAATATATTGCTATGTGTGAAAATAATATCATAATTTATATTATGTAAATTTTAAACTTGTACCACTGAACCAAGTTGTGAGCAATTTTTTACAAATCTCTGTTCTGAATTTATTTTTTACTTTGTTCACATTGAGAAATTATCTTCAGTTCTGAGAGTAAAGGATCTCTAGCTGAACCCTTGTGATTATATCACCCAAAAGTAAGAACTCGAGAAAAGTTTCAACAAAAAGGACTACACATCCTCTATGTGGAAAATCAAAAACCCCCAAAATATTGTTTCTTGTCATTCATATTCTTCAAACCTGATCAAACGAGGGAAGTTTATAAATTTGGGAACAATTCAGTCACTATTCTTTGTGAACACAGATTTGAACATGTTTCTGAAAAAGTAATTGAAATGTATATTTACCTAGATCCGTATGTGTATGATGCAGTGGACTTTTGTCCAGGAAATCCTGCTATCTATCTTTACTTCAAAATAAAATGAATCTGTAATAATTACAATCACTGAAAAGTTTTTTTAAAGGACAGACGATTCTGGGACATTCGTTTATTTATATACACATACTAACCTTTGCATTTAAAAACTGTCAATCTTTGAACATAAAACACACTGTGCCTTTACTTTCCTCTTGGCAGTCTGGTTGACTATGACTTTTCTTTGCTTCACCAACGGTAACCTCATGATGCAAGGATATCCTTGCATTGTATTGTAGTTGGTTTTGAAAACAACATAATGAACATATTGTAGCAGATATGCATTCATTCTATTAATTTTAATGTATTATTAAAATTGAGTTGAAAGTATAAAATGAGTTAACAAGAGGTAGTGAAAAAACATCTAAGGCCCATTCCTTTCATATAAAGAAACTTAGTGGTGCTAAAGCAGCATATACTTTCTCACCTTTAGTAATGGTTATGTAATACTACTTATAACACGATTTCTCTCCGAATTAACACATTTTCTGTATTACAAATCGTAGACCATTTGGTGCTAAAATTAAATATTTCCAAGCAAATATCAACACAAGTTTGACAATTATAACTGCTTTTCATTCATCTAAATCGTGTCACAACAATGAGACATAATTCAACAGAAATTCACCTGCCGAGTTGTAACACGGAATGCCGTTGTTGCATTTAATTTATTCCCTGAAGGCTAGCAATTTTTCTTTCATATATTTCAAATAGGTTTTAAATAAATTCTAAAAGATTAATTTGTAAACACATAACAAAAGCCTGTAAGAAACGAACAAAGAATGTTATTACATTCACGAAGCGCAGGATATTCAGAGCGGGTGACTGATTTTGACACCTAATTTCCAAAAAAATACTCATGTTTTTGAAAAATTCAGTATGATTGTATTTGAAGATTATTTTTGGGGACACATTTCGGTAAGAAAAATGTTTATCTTCATGACGTTGTGGGAAGACGCAGAAAAAAATTTTGAATTTTTGCAATTTTAAAAAAACGAAAATTTTCAATGAACATGAGACCTGCACCAATATTTTAAGTGTCCTATAAGCTATCTATGATCCAAATTCAATTAAAACATGTGAACGTTTTAAGGAGAAACGGTTTAAAGAAAGTTAAAATTGCCTATTTTTGACACAAAATTTTGCACAAAATATTCGTTTTCTCAAAATTGAACCCGACATAATTTTTCGATCTATTTTTCATGAACTCATTTCATTAAGAAAAATATGTTTATCTTCATGATTGTAATTGTAGTTGAAATCTCATCAAAAATGGATATTCAAATAATGTCAAGTTCAACTTTTCAAAAAAGAGTATCTTGCAAAATTTTGAGTCGGAGGCAATTTTTATTTTCTTTAAACCGTTTTTTCTTAAAAAGGTACAACATTTTTTGATTAAATTTGAACCTTAGATAGTGTAAATGACACTTGTAAGAATGGTGCTGGTTTCATGTTCATTAAAATCCCTAATATTTCGAAAATGTAAAAATTTTTTTCAGTGTCTTCCTACAACTATGATTGAAGATATAATTTCTTTTTTATTGAAATGTATTTATCAAAAACAGATCTTCAATAAGATCACTTTCAATTTTTCAAAAGTATGTGTATTCTTTGTGTAAATTGGGAAAAAATTTGCAATGGTAAATTGAATTTCATGCGCTTCGTTTGAGCTATTGCCAGTTTGTAAAAGTAGTATGAGAACTGCTTGATATTCTGAAAATCTCTTCTCATTGTTTAACTTAACATTAAGTTATTTAATTAATTAACTTAAAATTACAAATAATAGACCATTAGATGCGAAACATATCTATGTTAAGTACAATTCAAATTAATATTATGTAAGTGTTTTAAATATTGCAAGGAAGAACGTGCTATCTCACAATCATTTGTTTGAAGAGCAAAGTAAAATCTATATAACAACAAGTAAGAGGGGGTTAATTTGGAATATATATTTGCTTTAAATGTTTCTTTCAGGGCCTAGAGAGAATTCTAATTTCTAAGATTTGCAAGATTTCCAAGATTTATCTTGATGGATACGTGTGTATGAAGTTGCTAAATTTTTTGTTAAATGAAATCTATTCTAAACTGGAGGTGCTACAGAATGGCACAGACTTTTTCATAGCAAATTTTTCTAATTTCTTTGGTGTTGTCTGGCTTTAAGGTCATGTTCCATTTTCTGGCGAGCTGCCATCTATCGTTCCGCAAAGTACATTTTCTCAACTTTTTGCTTTCCTAATAATACAACCGAAATATTACTTCAACAACGTTAAAGAAGAGTAAACCCTCGTCATAAATTGAAATTTTCAATGAAAAATTTGAAGCCACTTTCTGAAAATGGCGATTAAGCATTACTGTAAATGCGAAATTTGAAGCTCTATTTCACAGAAATCTTCTGAGTTTTCGAAAAACTTCATTTGAAGCACTCACAAATGTAATAATGTATATAAATCGATGGAAATGTGCATATTAACGGCTTGAGAGAGATATTAAAAAAAAACTTATTTGTAATTTTTGAAAAAACAAAAGAATACACCATAATGAACTTTACGTCATATTAAACCATGCAATTAACACCATCCATTGTAAAAATTTGAAGAAAAATTTGGAACCTTTTTGAGTAAATGTTTCAGCATTTCTGAAAATGCTGAATTTTGAGCACATTTTAACAGAAAACTGTTAAGTTTTCCGGAAACTTTATTTGAGATTATTTAAAGCACATATACTCTTTAAGTATAATAATGTGAAGAAATTGTCTGTAATGTAAATATTACCAAAGTGAGAGACCAGTCAAAATAATTACATTTTTGTTTGTATTTTGTAACAACAAAAGAATAGAGCAATAAAGTGTTTATAACATCGTGTAGGGTTCGTTGACTGACCCTACCAAAAATCTAATGAAAAGATTTCGAGCCGATTTTGAGAAAATCTTGTTTTTGTTATTTTTTAAATTGCACTTACTGCACGCACTATTGGCTGAAAACTAAGACAATTTTCAAAACAATGTACATGACCTTAATGAAAGAACTGGTATTTATGGACAAGAAATTTCATTTGAAGGAAAAATCTTTATCTTCAATTTTATTGTTGTAGGAAAAGGCTAAAACAATTCAAACTTTTGCAATTTTTGAAAATTCATAGTTAATCGTGAAAATTGGACCTATGCCACATTTATAAGTATATTTTTCTATATTCATAAAAGAAATTTAAAGAAAAAATTTTGAGTCATTTTTGAGAAAATTTTGAAAATGTCTGGGGATCTTCAAGTAAAGTACACCCAAATTTTAAAGAATGTTTTTCAAAATTTTAGTTTCAACTAGAGGTGGATGGACAGGGGTTTCTTTAATTTCAAAAAGAATGTATGTGTGGTGTAGGCGCTAGCACTGTTCACTGACAGACAGACACATGAACAGATGAGTGTTTAGAAAGAAAAAAAGAAAGAAAGAAAGAAAAAAGAAAAAGGAAAACAAACAAAAAAAAAACACTTTTTTGGTATCAGGGGACCCCAAAAACATGTATTTCCATTGAAATCTTGAAATTTATTTTTCTCTGCATTACATAACTCTCTCTGCTCTACGTATATTATTCTGTATGTATATGAGAAAAAAAAATAGGTTCTTTAAGAAAGGTACTTACATTTCTTAAAACTAGAGGTGCTACAGAATGGCACAGACTTTTCGTAGTGAAGTTTTCTAATTTCCTTGGTAGGGACTGGTACTATACAATCTTGCCCTTCCGTGTTGCTGGCTGCCATCACCACAAAAAAAATTTTTTTTGAATTTTCTCAACTTTTTGGTGTCCAATAGTAGAATTTAAATAATATTTTAAGAATATTAAAGAAAACTAAAACCTTGTCCTAAATAACAATTTTCATTGAAAAATTTGCCACCATCTTTAAGAAAATGGAGTTAAGTGTTACTGTTGATACGAAATTTGAAGCTCTTTTGCATAGGAATGTATTGTTTTCGAAAAAGTTCATTTGAAGTAATTTGAAGAACTTCCATTCACAAATTCAATAATGCATTCAAATCCATTGAAATGTGCTTATTCATGGCGTGAGAGATATTGTAAAAAAATTATGTTTGTGTAATTTTTGAAAAAACAAAAGAATACACCTAAATGAACTTAAATCATATTAAACGGTGCAATTAGTACTATACGATGGAAAAATTTGGAGCCATTTTGAGAAAATGGCGTTTGAACGTTTTAGAAAATGTGAAATTTCGAGAACATTTTAATAGAAAACAGTTGAGTTTTTGAGAAACTTTATTTGACATTTAAAGCGCATGTACTCATAGATACACTAACGTGAGAAAATCACCTCTAATATAAATATTACTGATGTGAGAGACAAGTAAAAAATATTACATGTTTGTAATTTTTGAAATAATAAAAGAATAGAGCAATATGGTGTTTATGTTGTCTTATACAGTGGATTAACCATAACAAAAATTTAAAGAAAAAATTTGGAGCCGTTTTTGAGAAAATCTTTTTTGTAAATTTTTAAAATGCCAAATATTGCACGCTCTATTGCGCAAAAACTACTAAAATTTTCAAAAATGTCTACACTACCTTAATGAACTAATTAGTGTAACAAATTTCATTTGAAGGGAAAATCTGTGTCATTTTTATAGTAGTAGAAAAGAATTCAAACATTTGCAATTTTTGATACTTCGGAGTAAAGCATGACAATTGAACCTATGTCACCTTTGTATTTTACTCTATTCTTACGAGAAATTTTAAGAAAAAAATTTGGAGCCGGTTTTTTAGAAAATGTTAAAAATGTCCAGGGGGCTTCATGTAAAGTAAACTTTAAAGAATGTTTTTCAAAATTTTGAAGCTTTAACTAGAGCCAGATGGTCAGGGATTTCTTCAATTTGGAAAAGACTGTATGTGTGGTTTAGGTGCTGGGTTTGTTCACATGCGACATACAGATAGACCGATGGACGGACGTGTTGCTTTCAATTGGTTTTTCGGCATTAAGGACCCATAAAGCAGGGATTCTGGATACTCTGGATACTGTTAGGGAATTTTTTTCTCTTAATTTAGCAACTGGATTTATTCACTTTTTCATGGTCAGGTACCGGCAATTAATTCTTTTGTGCCAAAAAGTCCGCCATTTTTTTCACGCAGCATTACATGACTTTTTCTATACTACATATATTACTCCGTAAGTATACAAGAAAGTAAAAATGTTAGCAGTTTGGTGTAAGTTTGCGTATTCTAATATCTTGTGCTCCATTTAACCTATCCTTCAGGAAATATCAGATTGGATTGTAACAATGGCATTCCACGGTGTGAGATGGTTGTGATATCTCAGTGAATTCCGTGTCATTGTTTGTACATGATTAAGGTATGTGAAACGCAGTTTTAATTGTCAAATTTGTGTTCATATTTGCTTGAAAATATTTTGTTTTTGCACCTAATTTTCTATGATTTGTAATGTGTTTTACAGAAAATGATGTCCGAGATATGTTAGTTTGAATGGAATATGCTGTAGATGTTTTTGCCCCGAGGGCGACTTTCAATGTCAAGGGATTGGAAGTCACCTGAGATGCAAAAACATCTAGTAACACCCGTGGTGCAAACAAAACTGGTTTTCTAGTTTGTTGCTGAATCAAACAAGAATTTGAAACCTCTTATAGTTTGTCTTACGTCTAAAGTGAAAAGATGCATTGTAATCGTCACTTGACAATACGATGTCTAATAAACAAAACTGTGATTCTAATTATTATTGCATAATCATTGTTGAACTGATTGGTTTGTTTCTGACGAACTGGTTGGTTTCAAACTGAAAGAGTATTGTAAAGTTCCTGTGGAAACCCTCGCACAAGCTAATAAAGCTTCGGACAGTGGTTTCCAGTAAAATCTCGAGAAATATATGAAAATGATTGCGGTGTATCGGAGAGTTGACGGGTGGGTTGTGGGTGGTTTTAGTAGTTGGTTATTATGGAAAATAATAACTTGAATTGCGCTGATGAAACGGTACTTTAAGGTAAATTGGCTCTATTGCCAAAGGTATTTAGAATATTTCATAACATCATAAAATATCAGTTTGAGGATGTTCGTTTACAACTTATTACTACTAGTAGTTATTACTACTATTTCTCAAGAAGCATGAATGTATCTCTCTCTAAAATGGTGATATGTAACTGTGAAACATGAGTGACCAAAGGCAATTTTAAATTCCTGGGAACATTCCAAAATCGCAATTTTCATGTCAGTTATGCAAAATAAGGTTTATTATGAGTTATTTTACTTATTTGTGCATTATGGCATTTATTTTATTTTATTGTATCTTAATTTTAATAAATCAAATTCATAAAATGTAAGATGATGTTGAGTGGGTATTTAAGTGGGCCATAAAGTATTCAAAAGGTGCATGTGAGCGTAAAGAATCAGAAAGGCTTGCAAACATTAACAATACATGCAATACAATACAATGTGAATTGTTTCAGGTCCATAGACACACAGCAATGAACTAGTAAACCATAAAAATCAATTTGTTCACTGGGGTTAATTAGGTCATAGTGTTTGATGTAACCAATTGCACTTCTAGAGTGAAGTATTCATGTTAATGTTTTAAAGAAATATGTTGGAAATTTTGAATTCGTTGTTTCTGCACATTTCATATAATCAATTTGTTTCATGTTGTGCTTTATCATTTAAATTAAATCTTTCTCCCAAGTTTTTATGCTACAAAGGCTGTCATGTTTTCAGTGCTAATGTGAGACAGTAGTACTACAATTGATAATGAAGGTGCAATAGTGGTTTGGTTACAAAGTATGATGAAATGAGGTGAGAGAAAAAAGATAAACAAATGGTACTAATTTTCCCCTACTGTAGGTTTTTTTTTTTAAAGTGGTGACTCTCTTTTACCCCCCTCTGAATCCCTTTGCTGGCTGCCATGTATTGGTGGCAAAAATATCTACCATGATTTGCCTAAAAAACCCTGGGTAGAATTTTCAGTGAAAAGCTCTTTTATGCTCCCCACACAACATGCTAGATGTCACCTTGCTGTATGCGGACATGCTGTCTGTACAGACCCGTGATTTCTGGATGTTCTGTTAATTTAATAATCTTTTCAATTAATAGGAACTGACTACACATTATCAGGCTTGATCCAAGAAAATAAATATTTATTAACAATTTAATGTTACAATATTGAATGAACTTATCTTTTTTAAATTTCTAATTTTTCTTTCATAAAAGAATTGTCCTTCCTGTACAGATCAAATTAAAGTTTGTGGCTTACTGATGCACAGTGAAGACTTCTCAGTTGCACTCCGGTTGGAATGTCCATCACTTCTTCTTTCTTGATGTCACGTAGTTGATGTCAGTTTTATTGTCCTGCCTACCATAATATTTTCCAATGTCGAATTCTAATTAAAATATCACCCATGATTTTGTTAGTTGGTTTCTGGTTCTCGAAATAATTGTTCTGATTTACCTCATGGCCGTGAAGCTTCCCTATTCTATAACACGTGTCGGTATCTTTTTGAACTAGCTGATCAATAAGAATTTTTTGAATGCAAGAAACATGTTAAGATTTTTCCCTATTCTAATTTCGTCCTTGAATATAAATATATTCCAAATTCCAATTAATATTTAAAATACTTTTAACTTTTGTAATTTTCTGATATTAAGACTTCAAGAAAAATATCAAACACGATTCTGTACTAGACACTTCCCTATCTCTGAAATAATATTGCAATTCTCCAAATTATGCGTCCGTGTGATGGTGATCATAACGTACCAACTGATGTGTTTCAGTCCACTGTTAGCTATCGAAACAAGCCAAACTCGCCTCTCTATGCTTCACCACACCTCCCACACACATTTTCTTTAGGAGCCTTGTTGCCTTTCTCTTCTGGCATGTGACCACATTTGTTTGTCCTCGGAACTGGTTTATTTACTGGTCGCATGGACAACCTGTATTCCTTGACTTTCCACTATTCTGTATACCTCAGTTACACATATTGACAATATTTACTGAATATTATGATATTGTTCATGTATTAAAAGTGGCAGTCTTTCTGGCTTATCTCAACTTCCTCCTAAAGCGGTTAATATCTAATACAATTGGATTTTACAAGACCTAAATTTTCCCCCAATATGGCTTGTTACTTTCAAGCTCTTGATGCATTATCACTACACATTCTTGCACCTACACCACATAACTACACTTTTATAACTTGCATTATCTTGATTGTTACTTTCATTTGATTACATATTTAATTGCCATTTTATTCCTATCTACTTTATTATTATATTATGCGTTTACATGGTTGGTTTTTTCTTCTTTTCTTTTTTCCTTGGTGCAATTAAATATCACCCTGCATAATAAACATAAAAATAAATAAACACTATTCACTACCTATAGTTATTGCTGTAATTAACAATAGATTATTACTTTTGTTCAATTCCAAATAGGCTCTAACATTATGAACATAAACATTTCAGAAACGATTTCTTATCTGGTATCATGCATTGTCTGTAACAAATGTAAATAATTTATTATTGTACATTTTTCATTGTGATTAAGTTCAAAGTTTTTTCATATGCATTGATTAAGATAATTTTCTTAAATATTGGAGTAGTGTTAATTCTCACTACTATGCAAAATAAATGTTTCATAAATGTATTGAATGTATTATTTTGACAATAAATCATCCTTTAATAATAAGATTATAATAATGTTGGATTAGTAGACATAATTAACTGAATTAGACATAATAACATAGTTTTGTACATAAAGGGCTTGTGACACATACTATGTACTCCGCGCAAGTATGCATATCCTTTATGATCACGAGGGCCGAGAAGGATTAACTCATTTAGAATAACCGAATCTTATAACATTAAGAATTAACTTTTTATTTCTACAAGTAATAATTTTTTTTTAAAACCAAGGAAGTAATTATAAATTGTAAAGTCATCCAACATGAAAAATATGCTCTGTGCTGTATTAGAACATGTTGTGTCCCAGTGATAATCTCACGTTGCTTGCTGCTTGCAAATGAATTGTCCACAAAATTGACACCTGTATTGTAGTTTTCTTCACCCGACTGCTCTTCACATATTTTCTGTTTGATTCCTGCTCTGCTTTGATCTCATTTTGCTGGACCACCTCAGAAATGTACGCAGATCCAAAGGAAATAAGGATATTTTTGCTCTTCTAACTAAGTTTCAAGCAAAGAAAGTTCTAAAATTTTCTGCGGCTTCTTACGCAGTCTTTCTTGTTGCCTTTTGAGAGAATATGTGAATTCACACCTTCAGTGTCCAATAATCGGAAGAAAAGAGACATTGGCTACCCTCCTGTTATATGGAATACTAAATGCACATTTGATCCACAGTGTTCAGACGTCCTTTGTAGCAATATAATCCATGATAAACAGGGTTTTCTCGTGTCACATTCAATATCAAGCTTGTCATGCATTTTGGTGAGCAAAGAACGCAACTCCTCTACTTTCCCTTGGTACACCAGAAACTAAGAGTAAAATTTTGGAATAGAATCCAAAAGTAGAGTATTTACTTCCTGTGTTTTGTTCTCTGGAAGTTCTTTTTACTTTCTCGCTACCACATAAGCAGTAGAGAGAAAGTTATGTAATGCTGCCCAAAAATTGTGAATTTTCGACAGAAAAACTTTTTATAAGGCCATGGTAATGAAATAGTGGATAAATCTAGTTGCCAAATTGAGAAAATAAATCCTCTAACATGTGCTGTTACCAGAATCCATGTTTTGTAGGTACTTCATACTGAAAAATCCATTGATGTTAAAATGTGTGTCCATCTATGAACAATGCTAGCAGCCAAACCGTTCATCCAATTTTCTCCAAGATTGATATTCCCCAAAATTGAAATCCCCAATAGATCTGGCTTATGTTAAAAAAAAAAAGAAGGCGCCATCGTTTTTGATTAAATGTTGTTGTTGGATAGAGTGAAGAATGTTTAAGATAATAGTGCAGATTTCATGTTTGTAGAAAACCCTAATTTTTTGAAAATTGAAAAAGTTCAACTTTTTACCGGGGTTTACCTACAACTACAGTTATCAAGATAAAAAATTTTCCTCTTAATGAATTATGTTCCTCAAAGCTATATTTTGAAATAAGTTTGAAATAACAAATATTTTTGCAAAATTTCACGTGAAAGTACAGCCGATAAAGTATGTGCTGTTTTAGCCCCACTAGCTTGTTTTTGCATAGTCCCTAATGTTGTCAAACCCATATCTAAGAGCTGTTTTGAAAAAAAAATTAGCATGGGTAGAAACTCATGTTTCTGTTGGTGTTTTGTTAATGTGGAACTATTCTCACAACAATATCATCTGGATAATTTCACAGTCAGTAAAGGTTCTCCCATCCTTCTGCATTCCACAGAAGCGCCATGCCTGGGTTTTAGGATCACGCTGACTCACTGGGATGGGTGTGTGTGACACAGAGTGCAATGACAGCATTGGCTGTGGTAAAAGGTGACAGGAAATTGCTATCGCTATTTTCACTGAGATCATTCCAACACCATTCGATGACTGACACTGCTGTTGTAATCATCTCTGTGATCAGTTCCGAAATTTTCTGTTAAATACATAAGAAGCAAAAATGTATGCAGTTTGCACTCTGTGCAACAGTGCCCCTGGTTAAAGGTTAAGATGCAGGCAAACTTTAATAGTGTACTGAGTAATTAAGTGAAAGTAAATAATGGTATATCTTTTAAAAGCAAGGAAATCGATATTCTTGAGTGTATGTCATTGGTAGAAAAAATAATTGTACATTCATTTTTGTTGGTTGCCGACATTTCAGCTTTTTATTAGGCCTACATCACAAGTGATATACACAGATTTGTTGTCTTCTGCCATACCCAATACATAACCTTCAACTAAAACAATCTATTTTTCCATAATTCCTAGTTTGTAGAATGTATAATAAGAAAATGTAATAGCGTACAAAATATGTAACGAAAAATTTGGACAGTATGTTAGGATTGTGATGATTTGCCAAGATCACAATTTTGAGAAGTGAACATATAAAGACAAAAAATCTGTAATTACTAAGATAATGGACTATATTACATGAATACTACTTTGACAGCTGTTCTGATATTATTGTCTCTCTACATGTTAATTTTGCTTCCAAAAATCGTTTGAAACCCTTTTATTATACTTAATACTAGTTCCTTTACATAGCTTGGACATTTTGCATGGTTGTGGAGGTATTGAATGTTCATTCTGTAAATTATGAAGAAGTATTCAGCTTAAGTTAGTTATTAGTAGTTAAATTGACTTTCGGTATTTCAGGAACAGATTCGTCTAATGCTGCCAAATTTCCTACAGCAACTGCAGAACCCTGAAGTTCATAACCTGATGTCCAATCCCCAAGCTCTGGGTGCTCTTATGCAGATCCAACAGGGGGTGGAACAGCTACGAAATGTTGCTCCCAGCCTTGTGAACAGGTAAGTAACTACAAACAGTTTTGAAGCGTTGCTTTCATTTTGTAATTTGTATCTTTCCAAGTGAGCTGTACACTGTAACAGATACAGTGCTCTTTTAATCATTTAATATACTCTTTAAATTTTCGAAGCCATTTAATAGTTATTCATCATCAATAAACCTACTCTATACAAAAAACAAAAATGCTCACAATTGTTTACAGTGGGCCACATTCAAAAAGTCTTGTTTACTTTACGTATTTGTATATACTCCAGCTTTCTGTTTATTTTTCTCATCCATTTAATACAATTCATAAAATGTAATTTTTTGAATTTTAATGTACATCCTTATTTAAAGTAGTTAAGTAACCGGTGCCTGTCTGTCATCTCCCGACCTTTCCTGAGTCCCAATTGAGACAAATGAGTCATTCACCGCATCTCGGTCTCCTAGTGGAGAACTGATAATTTTTTGGAATCCATGCAGATGAGTCTTAGAAATTGCTTTGAAACCTTTTTTTTTTCACTGTTAATGCTGCGATCTGGCGATAGCCATGCGAATCAGGTGTCCCAGCGCCACGGTATAAGGTGAAGAATGATAGGTCACCAAAGATTCTGTCAATTGGTCGCCACAGTATCGGTACTGTATCGCCACTGTGTCGGCAGGGCTTGTATGACGGATCGCTCGGAAGGAAGACTACGTTGGATAATTATTGTTTCATAGGATAATTTTGTCATGTGTAGCATACACAAAAGTACTATTGAAGATAATACCCTTGTGTCGGTTAATTTCAATCTCAAAATTCTATTCCAATATAAATCCATAAGAATGGATGTTGTAGTATGTTGTAGGATAGGAGCTTCTAAATGTAATTTTTTTAATAAACCCCTTTGAA
This sequence comes from Teleogryllus occipitalis, assembly GCA_011170035.1. Classification (NCBI taxonomy): domain Eukaryota; kingdom Metazoa; phylum Arthropoda; class Insecta; order Orthoptera; family Gryllidae; genus Teleogryllus; species Teleogryllus occipitalis. The sequence continues at coordinate 228,905 of BLKR01001972.1, forward strand.
ATACACTGTAAGAATATACTCTTCAGAACACTTACCAGGAGCCTTTAGATTAGGTTCTCCATCACGGTTTTCTGGGGTGAGTAGTGGCCTTAGCTCCAAAAAACATCAGACAAAAAGAGCTGTAACACACATTTTTTGATTTCTTTTATTGTTTAATTTTAATTCATAATAGATTATTTTTTACGTGTATGCCCAAGGATGAATAATCCAGACAACTGAATGATTAGTTTCTTTTTATTCAGAAATCCATAGTAGAAATTTTCTACATATGAAACTATTTTTAAAACACTTGAAAATGTCGACGAATATATTATTATTATTGACAAAAATTTAGCCCCTCTAGTGCTTATCTGTTTTTGACGAAATTAGTTAAAGCAGTGTTGTTATTAAGTGTTCGGTATTAGTGTAACATAGTCAGTTGGCCGCCAAGCTTCCCTATGTGCTAGCGGGCACTGAGGAACAGAAGACGCCGCAAAACCCAACCAGCTGAGGAGGGGGAGTAGTGATCTCCCAGGGTGTCCATGTGTTGGCTGAGAGGCCACACTTACCCCTCAGGGAGGCTGTGGGTGATCACGTGACTGCCAACAATAGGAGAGCAGAGATGCCAAGATCAGACTTTTTTTACTCCTGCATTTTGAATATTATACCTCTACTACATTGTGTAGTTAAAATCTACCTTTTGCGGGACGTTGATAACGAAAAATTTGTATTTTGGCAGAATGTTCTTTCATCTCTAAGAATCGCTAGCGCTCACCGTTTTTGTCAAATTTGCTTATTTATTTTTGGTTTATCTGGATTAGGTCACACCTTGGAATTGAAACATATTCTAATTCATTGTGAATACTCTCCATATGTAGACACGGAGAGAAAGTTACGTACTGCTCGGAGATTTTAACAAATACACGTTTGGGATCCACTTATACCCCTACGGTTCACCGGTCCCGCGGTCAGAATGTCCGTCGGCCAAGCAAAGTGCCAGTCCATCTGGCAGCCAGTCGGTGCGTCCCTCACTTTCGGCCGCTGCTTCCGTCAGAGTCGGAGAGTTCGTCCGTCAGTCAGTCTGTAGGTCAGTGCTTCCGTCAATCTTTGTAGCCGGGTTGCTTCCGTCAATCTTTGTAGCCGGGTTGCTTCCGTCAATCTTTGAAGGCGGGTGCGCCCGTCAGTCTTTGTAGGCGGGTGCGTCCGTCAGTCCTTGTAGGTGAGTGCATCCGTCAGTTCTTGTAGGTGAGAGTGTCCGTCAGTCCTTGTAAATCGGTGCGTCCGTCAGTCCGTGTCAATCGGTGCGTCCGGCACTAAGCCTGTTGGACGGTACGTCCGTCAGTGTCAGTGAGGGCGTCCGTCTGTCTCTTTCGGTGCGACGTCCCTGATTGTCTTTGGGTGCGCCGTCCGTCAGTGAGTCTGCGCTGGATCAATCTCAAACTATTGAGACAGGAAAATAGCCATGATATTATCATGCCATCTGATAGCATTGATAGTGTGCTTTTGTAGAACATACATCTGCTGTATGTACCTTCAGGTTCTTTTCTTAGCACTTCAGGTTTTTTAATTAGACAGAGTCTAGTTCAGTCCTTTATCAAGTCCCTATTTCCTTCATTCTTTTCATTTCACATGACTAACGAAGTGAATTAAAAAAATTACACAAAATACTATAAACGTCATATCAGGGTACGTATACTGTACTTGTTAAAATGAGACATGTTTCTACAGATTCATCTATTTATGTATAGTTGTTAGACACTATATTGGAAGAATTTGATGAATCCTTGATCTCCATGTGTTATTTTTTTGATAAATTTTTCCACGTCATTCCTGAACACCTTTTTTTTTACTTTCTCCAATACATATGTATATACAAAGTAATATACGTAGTATAGAGAAAGTTTTGTAATGCTTCAGAAAATCCATTTCAAAATTTAGACGGAAATACCCATTTTGGGGTACCCTGATACGGAAAAAGTGTTTTTTTTCAAAACTTCCGTCCCGGCCCGGCCCGGCCCAGCCCGGCCCGTAACGTCACGACACGTCACGTCACGTCTCGTCTCGTATATGTGAAAAACACTAGCGCCTAAATCGTGAGTTGCACGTTTCCAAATTTAGGAAACCCCTGTCCATCTGACCTACGTCGAAGGTCATCGATTTTGAAACGCATATGTGCTTATCAGTAGTTTCATTTATTTTTTCCATTTTTCTACGAAGTATTCTGCGTATAACAATCTCTTAAAAAATTAAATAATTCTAAGATTCGACTTATTTTCTCCACTTTTGACGAGTATGTGACTGTCGTTCTGTCGGGCCTGTCCGTTTGTCTGTACGTCCGTCCATTTGTCTGTCCGTCCATTTGCCTGTCCGTCCATTTGTCTGTCCGTCCATTTGTCTGTCCGTCTCCCGGTCCGTCTCCCCGTCCGTCCGTCTGTCCGTCTCCCCGTCCGTCCGTCCCCTCGTCCGTCCGTCTCCCCGTCCGTCCGTCTCCCCGTCCGTCCGTCTCCCCGTCCGTCCGTCTCCCCGTCCGTCCGTCTCCCCGTCCGTCCGTCTCCCCGTCCGTCCGTCTCCCCGTCCGTCCGTCTCCCCGTCCGTCCGTCTCCCCGTCCGTCCGTCTCCCCGTCCGTCCGTCTCCCCGTCCGTCCGTCTCCCCGTCCGTCCGTCTCCGTCCAAGTCCAAATCCGTCCGTCCGTCTCCCCGTCCGTCCGTCCATCTCCCCGTCCGTCCGTCCGTCTCCCCGTCCGTCCGTCCGTCTCCCCGTCCGTCGTCCGTCTCCCCGTCCAAGTCGTCCGTCTCCCCCGTCCGTCCAATCTCCCCGTCGTCCGTCTCCCCGTCCGTCCGTCTCACGTCGTCCGTCTCCCCGTCCGTCCGTCTCCCCGTCCGTCCGTCTCCCCGTCAAGTCCGTCTCCCCGTCCAAGTCGTCTCTCCGTCCGTCTCCCCGTCCGTCCGTCGGAAATCCATCCGTCTCCCCGTCCGTCCGTCTCCCCGTCCATCCGTCTCCCCGTCCGTCCGTCTCCCCGTCCGTCGTCTCCCCGTCCGTCCAAATGCCGTCGTCCGTCTCCCCATCCGTCCGTCTCCCCGTCTCCCCGTCCGTCCGTCCGTCCGTCCGTCTCCGTCCGTCTCCCCGTCCGTCTCTCCGTCCGTCCGTCCAAATCTCCCCGTCTGCCCGTCCGTCCGTCCGTCTGCTTACCTGATCCATCCGTCCGTCTGCCCGTCCAAAAGCCACTGCCCCGTCCGTCCGTCTGCCGTCCGTCCGAATCCGTCCGTCTGCCCGTCCGTCCGACTGCCCGTCCGTCTTTATTGCCCGTCCGTCCGTCCGTCTGCCCGTCCGTCCGTCCGTCCGTCTGCCCGTCCGTCTGCCCGTCCGTCCGTCCCGTCTGCCCGTCCGTCCGTCCATGCACCTTGCGTCCGTCGTCCGTCTGCCCGTCCGTCTGCCCGTCCGCCCGCCCGCCCCGCCACGCCCGCTGCCCGCCCGCCCGCCCGCCCGCCCGCCCCGCCCGCCCGCCCGCCCCGCCCCGCCCCGCCCGCCCGCCCGCCCCGTCCGTCCGTCCGTCCGTCCGTCCGTCCGTCCGTCCGTCCGTCCGTCCGTCCGTCCGTCCGTCCGTCCGTCCGTCCGCCCGTCCGTCCGTCCGTCCGTCCGCCCGTCCGTCCCCCGCCCGCCCGTCCGTCCGTCCCCCGCCCGTCCGTCCATCCGCCCGTCCGTTCGTCTGCCCGTCCGTCTGTCCGTCAGTCAGTCCGTCCGTCCGTCAGTCCGTTTGTCTCTTTCCGTCCGTCAGTCGGTCCGTCCCTGTCTTCTGTCCTTCCGTCCCCCTCTTCTGTCCGTCCTTCCCCCCGTCTGTGTCCGTCCGTCCCTCCCCCATCTGTGTGTCCGTCCGTCCCTCCCCCCGTTTGTTCGTTCGTCCGTCCGTCCGTCCCCGTCTGTCCGCTCGCCCGTCGGTCTGCCCGTCCGGCTGTCCGCCCGTCTGGCTGTCCGCCCGTCTGACTGCCCGGCTGACGGTCTGTCTGCCTGTCCCCCTGCCTGCCCGTCTCTGTGTCCGTCTGCCTGCCCGTTTGTCTGCTAGCCCGTTTGTCTGCCTGTCCGTTTGTCTACCTGTCCGTTTGTCTACCTGTCCGTTTGTCTGCCTGTCCGTTTGTCTGCCTGTCTGTCCGTTTGTCCGTCTGTCCGTTTGTCTGTCCGTCTGTCCGTTTGTTCGACTGTCTGTCCGTTTGTTCGACTGTCTGTCCGTTTGTTCGACTGTCTGTCCGTTTGTTCGACTGTCTGTCCGTTTGTCCGTCTGTCTGTCCGTTTGTCCGTCTGTCTGTCCGTTTGTCCGTCTGTCTGTCCGTTTGTCCGTCTGTCTGTCCGTTTGTCCGTCTGTCTGTCCGTTTGTCCGTCTGTCTGTCTGTTTGTCCGTCTGTCTGTCCGTTTGTCCGTCTGTCTGTCCGTTTGTCCGTCTGTCTGTCCGTTTGTCCGTCTGTCTGTCCGTTTGTCCGTCTGTCTGTCCGTTTGTCCGTCTGTCTGTCCGTTTGTCCGTCTGTCTGTCCGTTTGTCCGTCTGTCTGTCCGTTTGTCCGTCTGTCTGTCCGTTTGTCCGTCTGTCTGTCCGTTTGTCCGTCTGTCTGTCTGTTTGTCCGTCTGTCTGTCCGTTTGTCCGTCTGTCTGTCCGTTTGTCCGTCTGTCTGTCCGTTTGTCCGTCTGTCTGTCCGTTTGTC
>BLKR01001973.1:0-233447 GCA_011170035.1 Teleogryllus occipitalis
TGTGACGTCGGGAATACAATACAGACACGAGCTTCACGATAAATATGTACAGGTTTATTCACAATATGTACAATAATACTTTAAGTTACTCAGCTCTGGTAGATCTTTATTTCCTGATCGCAGGAGCGATCCTTAAAAATGAATAACTGACTCGTGGCCCGCGCCACTCCTCAGCGAGCCTCCCGCACACAGCAGACAGCTCCGGCGACCTCTTCTTGTCACCCGTGGATATAGTCCACAACGGCGTCTCCAACACATACTTGCCGCACGAGTTTAGCTCGGCCCGCACCGCCCTGGGCGCAAGTTTTTGTGCGTTCGCACGAGGGTTCCCTCTCAGCTCAACAAACCCCACCCCCGCGCTCTGCGTCCGCTCTTATATAGCCCCCACCCACGTGACCTGAAACGTCACTGGGTTTTGCACCCGGCCCACCCTGACCGCTTTGCCAGGCATTTTTGGACATCCATTTCCCTGGATTCCAAGAATTTGACACGCGGCACGCGGCAAAAATGCGCTGTCCCGTACTTTGGGCATCCCTTTCCCTAGCTCTTAGGATTTCCCAGAATACCTCGGCGTGTCACATCCCGCCTGGCCCCTGGCGTCTAATCCTCTGCCGCCGCCCTTTTGTGGCGATTTCTAGCAGTAGCCTTACAATACGTTACAATGCATTACATTTGCGGAACTCATGACCTTAGCAGTTGACGCGCCCGAAATCGTTAACAATCAATCAATCATGTGATACCATTGTACCGGGCCCCCCTCAGTGACCTCCACCTACCTTGAGAAGTTCCCCCATTCCTTACCCACACCCACGTCGACATCAACTGAATCCCTCCACCTCCTGTGGAATACCGTCGCTGGCCTCTCCTCGGCCGTCCGCCCAGTCCGGCCCAGGTCGAATGGCGTCCGCGCTTCGATGTCGAGGACGAAAGAGAACCTCGTAGAACGCCAGGAATTTCAATAAATTCTGCGTGAAAAGAGCCGCGCGGCGCACATCGTTCAAAGTCTTCGTTGCGTTGGGATGACACAGATACGGCTGCCGAGAGTAGAAATCTCGTTTATGACATTTTTTTTTCTCCTGGCAGAAATATCGAATTGAAATTATTGATTGTAAAGCTGTGAAGAGGATTTCATCTAGCCTGGATTTGTTGATGAAAATTTCTGTACACGAGAGGATTGGAGGAGAGTGAGGGAGTGAAGGAAGCGAGAGAGAGAGAGAAAGAGAGAGAGAGAGATTAAGAGGGAGAGAGGAAGAAGAGAGTAGGATGAAAATAAAGAGAGGAATTGCATTTGGAGAATAAATTACTTGTCTTCCCCCATATTGATTTGTTCTAGAACTGAGCACATCTCACCAAATTAAGCAATTGTGTCTTCACTTCAACTTCACACTATCCAAAATATTATTATTAAAGAGGAACAAGAATCGAATTATCAACACATTTAATTGTCTCGGCAGGTTTGAAAACAGGCAAACTAAAAATATATTCTGATGTCAAATGTCGCAAAAAGTTTCACATCTTCTAAAATTAGGCCGTCGTTCGGATATACGTCATACAGGCTGACAGCTTCGTTCTATTTCTGAGAGTTATTCTAATTTATTTCGCAATAAAAAGTAACTATTACACGTTCAGAAGGACTTTAGTTGGCCACTATCTTTCGTTTACTACATGACATTACTACTTCTTAATCGCCGCTGACAAAACTGCTTGTCCGCAGATACACGGCAAAAGGTGGTAGCGTGACAGTATATGGGTGCAAGAAAAAAACAGTTGAAATTCATCTATTCGATGAACATACTACAAATGTACCTTTTGAACGAACACCGTTCGCATTTCTCAAGTCCCAACTCTCTGTCGCATTGTTGGTTTGACAATTACTTTGGAATTACGTTCCTCACAGTGAACTTAGTTTATGACGTGACCTTATTGCAGTGTATTTAATGCATTTGATAATGCAAAATGTTTACAACATTAATCAGGGTTAAACATTAAATAGTAACGGTATGAAATAAAAATACAAGGCGTTGTACACGTAAGCTGCTGTACACCTGGACAGCCAAGAAGCCAATAAAAGGCGTTGTCTTGGCCAACAATGTGTATTATAGCAACAGCTTTCGATGGCTCAGCCATCATCATCAGCAGCAGCAGCATCATCATAATTAGCAGTGAACTGGTACAAAACAAAAGAAAATCACCAATGAACTAACAAATAAATAATTGAAAGTTTTAGTAAATATACAATTTTCATTTGAATTTAAAGTTGAAGTGAACTCTATACAACGAATTAATATTTATACAATAAACATTTTATAAAGTTAATTTCTTTTATTTTAAATTAAAATTATATGTTTACTAAAACTTCTAATTATGTATTTATTAGTTCATTACTGAATGTTTTAAAATGTTTTGAACCAGATATGTAACGATGGCCAAGACATCGAAAGCTGCTACTGTAATAAACAGTAATACTGACCAAGACAACGTTTTTTGTTCATATATTTGGAATGCCAGCAACACATCACCAATAATCCAATACAACGCCCTCTGTGGTCAGCCGAGGCCTCCCTCATACGCCAAGCGCCGTGCGTGTGTGCGCCGTACAGCTGCGTGCAGATGAGCAGGAAAAGCCTTTTCCGGCGTCCCCGATCCTCACGGCGACGGCGGGCCATCGCGACACCGGCTGACCTAGAGAGCTGCGGTGGTGGCGGCGGCGGCGGCGGCGGCGGCGGCGGCGCGTCAAGACGACCGCTCGGACAAGGTCGGCCCCTCCCCCCCCCCACTGTCTCTTCCCACCCCCGCGGGCTCCTTGTCCGTTTCAGCGCTTGCGGCTGCATTGCTCCTACCCCGATGGCTGGCGGTTTCTCTACGCGAATGTGCATGCGTGATCTGGCGAATTAACTTCGAGAAGAAAGCGTTTGCTCTCTCTTGAAATGGCACGACTCTGTAAAACATGTAAAAATATTATTACTGCGTTATAACGTTCGTACTTTGTTACTAATAATGCTTCGTTTTTATCTTGGTTTTATTTGTTCTTTAATCTCTCAAAGCTCAATTCACGGACGTTTTTATATCTGTTACGAAAGTATTTTATTACTTTATTAATATTGTTGTTATTATTATTATTATTATTTTGGTATTATTTATACGGGTTTTAGAGTTTATTCAATTTCTAAAGTGGTTCAGGCCCGTGAATGTTGATCTAAAGAGTAGATAATAGCGAAAATGAGAATAAGGCAATTGATGTTGACGCACAGGTGGAATGAGAGCAGGATAAGCGGGACGGCCAGGAGGAAAAATCTTAGAGCTTTTTGTCCACCACAGTCGGTCTCTACAGCCATGGCGTTAGTCGGGGATTGAACCGAGTCCTAACGGTGAAAAGCGTATGCGCTAGTCTTTACCCCACGAAACATACCGGTACTCGAATACCTTTACTATGTTTCAGAAACACTTGCCCTTAAATAAGGCTTCAATACGTTACATGACTCCGGCTCGACGCTGGGGCCAGCACAACTTGAAATACGGCTCACCCATGCAGACAGTGTTACTTGAAATTACTACCAGATCAGATGCTACTCTTGGTCGTCTTGAACTTTACGTGCGACGTAATAGTGTATAGCATTTATCAAAAATTTACGATAATATTGACAAATGAAATTTTAAAATCGAAAATATTTATTTTATATTTAATGTAAAGTACATTATTCATAATAATTTTAAAATATTAGGTGTTCCTCATTTCGTAGGACGATTCCCCTCCCATAACAAATGTTCGAGTTTATTGTCGGTATTACCATCAAACAAGCTCCTACAGCGTCAGAACAAATATTGCAAATGATCCATCTTCCGTAACGAACGCTGGCAAACTATCGGACGAATTTCTTGACACTTTTAATGTTTATAAGCCGTATTTTCATGACGGTATGTCACTAAAAAGAAACGTGTGAAACACATACTTTGTGTCTTATTAACAACCAAACCATCAAACAATCCAATTCCTAATTTTTGTTCATTTAATTTCTTTGTATTCTACAATACAAAGGTCAGTGTATAAAGCCAATCCAATTCCCATGCAACACTACTGTTCATTTCACCTCCAGTCTACTCTCACATTCTCACCTTCTCTTTCCATATGCGTTGCCTCCACCATCGTCCACAGCCCCACGACACCGGCATCAAGTCCGCATCACCTTGCCGCTTCCGCCTGCCCCGTGCCGGGAGCGCTTCCGGCGGACGCGGCACTGACCGGCGGTGCACGCGACCCTCCCTCATGGAGGGCGCTCACCTTCCCCTCCCCCCACCCCACGGGCGTGGCCGGGAGGGGAAAGAGGAGGCGGTAGAGTCCCTAGATACAGAGAGTTGCGCATTCCTTTGCGCCGACGATGCCATAATTTTGTATCCAGTTGTCGAAGTTCGAAACTGTGTTTGGGAACCATCAATTTACTCCAAATCAAAATACTTTGTATAAAATAATTGTCAAAAATAATTGTCAAAATAATTTAATAATACATTCAAAAATGGCTGTAATACCGTCAATTTTTTAATTTATCCTCAACTCCTGTATGCTCTGTGGCTGAACGGTATTTTTATTATAATTATAATTATTATATTATTATATTATTATATTATTATATTATTATATTATTATATTATTATATTATTATATTATTATATTATTATATTATTATATTATTATATTATTATATTATTATATTATTATATTATTATATTATTATATTATTATATTATTATATTATTATATTATTTTATTATTATATCATTATATTATTTTATTATTATTATTATTATTTGTAATTGTCATTATCATTATTATTGTTTACTCATAAATATCTTATTACAGGGGACGCTGCAAGCGGCAGCGTAGCAAAGATGATAGTCGAAGGCACCAGTCCAATTCGTACATCCTCCTTCCCCCACCCCAACAGACACCAGAAGGTTGAATACATATGGGAATTTTGGCATAATGGAGTAATATTTTACCTAAGGTTGCTCTTTTAACCGATCGGTCAGCGGGAGTGGAGTATCTTTGTAATGGGTTGATTTAATTTTTATTTGTTTAAATTTTAAAGAAAATAAGTTTTTTTTATTTAACACATTTATTAATGTTAAGTGGATTACATCGTTCAGTACGATCACTTTACAGATGTTAAAGAAAATAAGTAACTGTGAAAAACAAACTAAACCTTTACGCTAATGAATTAACAAATTGTATAAACAAAATAATAATCTGGCGGAGCTATTGGTGGTAAGATATTAAATGGCGGCTGTCGTTCAGATTGTACTACTCTATCTGCAGACTCTACCCCCTCCCAGCGACAAGCCATTCCCCGCGCCGTTAACTGCTCTTCCCAGGACACCTTTCTCTCTCTTGGAAGTCTCGATCGTCCGAACCGCAGATGCTTCCTCAATCGCTGTCTAAGGTGTAGTTATTTCTGCCACCGAGTTCATTGAAAGCCACATTTCCTTAATAAGCTGAATGCAGGTGCACAGTTCTATGATGTTATTTCCAATGCCTGTCGTTCACGACGCTTCGAACTTTCACTTTCAACGTTCCTGCCCTTGAAGACTGGTGACAGGTTGTTTGTTCACACGTGTGTTACCAAAAGTGTTTCTACTCCTTGAGATGGCCGTTGCTGTTCACCTGTGTTTTGATGTTCCGTCAAAACTTCGACCACTCGTCTATTCAGCAAGCACTTCACCCACATCCGTTGTTTTCTCTTTGAGTAGCATACTACAAGTCAACCATTACACAACGTTTCTTCCTACGACGCTGCAGCCAAAGTAGAGCAGGAGTTTGACATCCGAGTACGGGTAGTACTGCTTGAGCCTTTCCACTTTATGGACTGTGTGGGGCTGAGGCACTATCACGATGACAAGGATCAGGGTAGGGGAAAAGATGGATCGAAAGCGGTCCATAGCCCGCTTCTTAACGTTCTACTCCGGCAACTGGACAAGAGAGGTGACTCAGGGCATCAACTGATGCCACTGTAGTGCCTCTGATCTGGAGATCCTAGGTTCAAGTCCTGACGGAGGCAGGATTTTCGACATTAGCTACATAGCTAGGTCGAGTTGAATCACTGGAATCTGGATGAGAATTCTAGCGGCCGGCCGGCCGGCTGGCTGCTCTGATCGGTAGTTTTCTGTGGTTTCTCCGATCAATATGCGAATGCCGGAACAATACCCTAACAAACGGGTCACGGACCACGCGCAATCTTTCCTTCCTCTTCCTTGCCCTATTCTCACCTCTTACTTGCATAGACTCACACGCACTTCACTACCACATATGCCGGGAAACCGGTCGGGAACTTAGAGCGATGCCCCGCTGGTGGGAGATACCTGGTTGGGAAAAAACATTCTAGCCGACAGTAGGCCGTCGCCGGAAATCACCAACTAGCGGGGAATGATCACTACCATCACTACCACCACCACCACCTCGCGCGATAAAACATACACTACACTGGCAGGACTAATGTCCTCAGCAGTTTACTCACCAGGAATCACTAATCAATCAAATCCGGCAACTGCTTGGAACTGACGTAGGGGAGCTACGGAAACAGTCAAAGAGAACAGTATCTCCATACCAGCAATGTCCTCGTCCAACCACGCTATTAAGCCAGTGCCAGAGTTGGAATTTGAACAAAGGACTTTCGATCAACAAAGCTTCAGTTGAGGACACATCTGCATACGCCAACGCTCCCGGTTTACACACCATTTCAACAAACAATAGCTTCCAAAGGCCTCGAATTACCTATTATTGCCCTCTCTCTCCAAAGCATCGAGAAGTTTCTCGTAGGCGGTCTTCTCGGATGTCGACGCATCGAACACCGTCTGCCGGAGAGTTCAATGGCGGCTTCCTGGAAAGGTAGGAGGCTGGCTCGAATCGCCTCTGGCTCCACAGTTAATATCGCATCTCCGGGGGAGGGGGAGGCAGCGCCTACGCCTCGGCCTTTGTGAAAACGCCCACCCCATGGGGAGCGCCAGACCGTTTCAAGAGGGCGCGGCGCTCGGACAGTGGAGAGGCCGCGCGTGTTTGCATCATCACTTAATAATGTTTTGAAACTTTGGGAAATATTGTATTGGCTGCAGATCTATCTATGCTGTTTTTACCCTTGTATTTCTCGGTGGAAGTTTCAACGTTTGCCGACCTGCATGGCCGAGGTGGCTAAGAGCGAGTACCGACTCAGCGCTTCGGTCCGAAGGGTCGCGGGTTCGAGTCCCGCCTTGGGCATGGCTGTCTGTTCCTTGACTTTGTGTGTGTTGTCGCGGAGGGCCTCGCGTTCTGCTGACCCCAGATCAGAGGAGCCCGCAAGTGTTTGTCTAGTGTATGGTCGAATATGCGTCCCTTCGGGACGTAAAGGGCAACCGGCTGTCGGCTGGATACAAGCCCTAGGAAAAAAAAGTTTCAACGTTTACATCTGAGCGAGTTGACTTTGTATGGGTGTAGAATTAAAGTAGCAAAGAAACGTATGTAATTATGGGAAACATATCAAAACAATGTATATCAATGGGAGAGTTATAAAAAATTGGATGTTAAGTAATGAGTATCACAAGTATACAACTTTTTACTAAATTCGGTATTGTCACATTAATACTCTGGATTCTCCGAGATAGTAATAAAAATATTAATACTAACTTTGCGGGAGAGGAAAATGAAATGAGTGATGCGTTTACATACTTCTTCTGTTTTATTAGAAGGAAAATGTATTTTGTGTTAATTTACTGAATTTATTTGAAATTTGAAACACATCTTTTTAAAGTTATCCTCTGTGACATGAACTTAGTGACTCTAAACTTTCCCTTGATATCTGTAAAGCTTGAGAGTTGAACCCTGCAATTCACATAAAATTAAGCAACAAATTTTGTCAATAAGCTCCCTGAGCGCTACACGAATTTCATATTTCTTTAATTCATTTCCAAAACTTTCCTTAAAAGTCTAAAACAGCGACTTCGTTTAGAAAACGTAAGGATGAGGACCGTTTCTTTCCACCGCGTAGGACAGAACATACAAGCGTAAAACTATTATTGGTTAACCCTTTTCGCTGAGAACGAGACCTCGCGCAGAAAATCGAGAAAAAGAGCTGCAACGAGGTGAGCGGATGAGCTCATGTGGTTAGGGCCTTTCCCCCCAGGCGACAAGGTAATAGCCTTTGGAGATACAATACGCCAGGGACAGGGGCTCGGCGCGAGGCAGTCCTAGCCGATTGCCTGGCTGCTGGCGCCGCTGCCGGCGTCTCGGATCGGCTCCGCGCCGGCCGCCAGAGGGCGGGCCCTTAGCACACTCGCTGTGAGAGGTCTCGGCGAAACAAGGGTTTGGCGAAAAGAAAGGAAATGGAGAAGAAGGAAACGTGTGGGAATGAGGAATATTATGAGGTGGTAAAATGGTGAACGAGAGCGGCGGAAATTGCTTTACATATTCTGAAAAATCTATCTTCGTTATTCAACAGTTATGTCAATCGGGTTAGCCCTGAATGCGAACATTGCAATACGGATAGGTTACTAGGAGAAAAATCATATATATGAGCAGTATTATTACAGAAAATCGCAACCTTATGCCAAATTTGCATATAATAATATAAAAATGTCCATTCCAATTTTCAATCCATTTTGTAGTATTTTATATCACGTAATGATCAATGACACTTTATTTTTATTGTTCACCTAACTTTGACTTTGTATGCTTAATTCAAAAGGTAGCATTCGGTCAATAACATTTAGGATCTCCGAACACTGTTGCGCAATATTTCTCTGTGAAGAAAGTTCACGAACAATTTGAAAGCTATTTATGTTGCGTGTGAATAGCAACTTCACTTTTTTACAAGCAATTTTCATTTATCAAAATCCCATTCCGTGAAAATTGTACTTAAATTAATATTTATAGAAACAATATTGCAACAAATATTGCTTGAAGTTCAATATAATTAAGTTTTCTCTTCAGAAGCATTGAAAACATTACAAGTGAAAATTTGTAATGCTTTCAATGTTTCTGATAGAGAACACTTTATTATTTACAACTTCTCCCACTTATTAATGTAGCCTGTCAACATTAAGTCTTATTTCACATAAATCGAAAATAAAATCACAATTCCATAAAAGAATAAAATTTACGATTTTTTTAAAATTCCGGCATTGAAGAAAATAGAGCAGCTCAATAAAAGAGAAGCATTTCTAACGATAAAACTACAATAACTCAGTATCAACAGTCTGTTACGACCAATAATTTTTTCGGATACGGGATTTGCAAACAAAAGAGATAATTTTACTCCACAACAATTTCAATTTTACTTAAAATTCTGCATAACATTTCTTAGTTTTACTGTATGAAATTTCTATCGTAAATATAAATGACTGATAAGCATACTACTTCATTATTATCCAATAGGAGATTACAAGACTTCATACAGCAAGTTTTCTGACAAGTAACTTTGCAGTCAAGTTACCACCAGCTCCCCAAACACGGAACAAACTTTGCTCAGCGAGGTCACAGCCTGAGTGGAAGAAATTCGGAGTCGCAACCGGGCGCACATCCACTTACGCATTCGGCGTGCGGACGCTCGCGCAGGTGAACCGGGTGACGTCAGGCGGCCCCGATCCCGCAAAGAAAGCTGGGGAGCACCCGAGCATCCGAAATTGCGGAGGAGATCCTGCAGCGGCGGCAGCGCGGCGTGTTCGCCCGCCCACCGGGGTGCTGGGTTCGGCCGCGGGGAAGTAGGCTTGGCGCTGGCTGGCCAGCTGCGTGGCCGCGGGTCGCGATGTTGACCCGGCGGAGGCGGCGGTGGGGGCGGTGGCGAGTAGCCCCGGCCACGCCGTGACCCTGGCGCCGCCGCCGGGTTGAGGACCTCGCAGAAGCCGGTTCTTCGGCGAGCCAGCGCCAGCGGCGGACCTGGAGGCGGGAGAAGGAAACGCGAATTCACCTGGATTCGGAAACGCGGAGTTTCCGGCTCGAAATGAAACGTTGTTCATCATCGGCTATAGGTTGGAGTCTTTTTTTATTACTGTTAGTTTTTAAGCTCTCTCTGCCTGTTGTTCGGACTCTTCCACCACCTATTCTCTATTCCCGATGTCCGAAAAACCTTACCAAACCACTTGCTTGGGTGGTTTATAACATTCCATCCTCCAACCTCATCGGCTCGTAGGCCGATCTCAGACACTTGTCTACTTTTTCGGTTCCCTGAGGTACATTTTAAGCCGTTCTCATCTCTTATGAATCGTGAGGGAGAGGGATTGGGGTGAATGATTTATGTCACACACTTATCACCTCCCACAAACAGTTTCCTGCTCCATTGTTTCACTTCGCTGCTGTGGGGATGATTCAATAATTACGGGGAAGAGTTAATGGGGGATTTAAAAATGCCTCTATTTTTGTTGAATATGGTGTCAACATCCGTGCCATACATGCAATTCGAGCACAGAGCATGAAGGTGTACGACGTAGGGCCATGCCCCAAGCCACTGCCCCACGAGACCAGCGTGTTACCGGGAGCGGTGGCTCAGTGCATCAACAGATGTCACTACAGTGCCTGTGACCGGGAGGTCGTAGGTTCGAGTTCCGACGGCTGACGGATTTTAGACACTAGCTTTTCAGCTAGATGGAATTCAGTCGCGGTCTGGAAGAGAATTCTAGCGGCCGGCTGCTCTGATCGGTAGTTTTCCGTGGTTTCTCCGATCAATACCAGGCGAATGCCGGAGCAGTATCCTAACAAACGGGCCACGAACTGCGCGCAATCTTTCCTTCCTCTTCCTTGTCCTATCCTCATCCCTTATACACACACACATACTTACACTATCATGCACTACATTACCATAAATTTCGAGGCACCAGCCGGACCTTGCCCCGGCTGGGAGATACCTGGTTGGAAAAAAACCCGCTAGTCGACGGTAGGTCGGCGCCGGATCTCGCCATCTAGTGGGGAAGATTACCACCACATCCCTATTAGAAACATGCACTACACTTACGAGACGAATGACCTTAGTAGTTGACGCGCCCAGAATCACTAACAATCAATCAATCAATCAACCAGCGTGTTGACCTTGAATCATTCGTCAGCAAGGCGTGTTACTGAGGAACCAAAATTGGAGGTGGAGTCGTGGTTGTAGAGACTTGATAGTGAGTTTGCGATCACTAGTTTATCGATTTAAAACTTTATATTTTCCCTATCAGTTTTTGATTCTTCAAATTATTTTACAGTCGGCTTCACTTTCTAACGGAGATAAAATATATTATAAAGTAGCTTAAGAAATCTGGCATTGATCTGTTAATATCAAAATTTTTCATTTCGTAATCTTCATTTCAGAATCTCACGACAGAAAGTACATAAATCGAAGAAGAAATTGGAATCCTACAAAATTATTTCAGTTCAGAAAGTTCGTAATGAAACATAATTCAGAAAGACTTTTAAGATGGATTTCTTCCTATTAGTATCTAAAATTAAATATTCCAAATATTTACTGACAATGCCGAAAATCGACGCGTTAATCCACATCTCCTTATTGTTTGGAAACCACCACACTGAGCACCCGGAAAACTATTTCAGGACAGAAATTTGTGTATAAAAACATTATTCTGAAAGATTTAGGACAACCTTCACACTCACAATTTCTAAAAACTAAACATTTCATCCACTGGCCTCATTGCCGAATATCACCACGTTCGTGAAACTACCACGCATCCTAATTCATCAGACAGCAATAAGTCACCTCCCACAGCGAGCACCCGGATTTCGGGCGCGAAGTCCGGACTGGCCAGCGAGCATAACTCTGGGGGCGGCGACCCGCTGCCGCGACCTCTCCGCTTTCCTCCCCGACGTCGCCCACTGACGTCACCCGATTCACCTGCTCGAGCGGCGGCCGGCCGCACGGAGACGGGGCCTCCGCGGAGAAAACACTGCACGAGACCTTTGCGTTTTGCCTTGCGCGCGTTGCCTAACAAGGACGGCTTCTATTTGACGTGAAAGAGCGACAGAAGTTCACAAGTTTTACTTTCTCGCCTATTACATAGTTTGCAACGAGTTCGTTGTTGGGATCGTATTAAAATAAAGACACTGCTACAGGGGTGGGCCTCATGGCCGAATATCACCACGTCCGTGAAACTACCACGCATCCTAATTCATCAGACAGCAATAAGTCACCTCCCACAGCGAGCACCCGGATTTCGGGCGCGAAGTCCGGACTGGCCAGCGAGCATAACTCTGGGGGCGGCGACCCGCTGCCGCGACCTCTCCGCTTTCCTCCCCGACGTCGCCCACTGACGTCACCCGATTCACCTGCTCGAGCGGCGGCCGGCCGCACGGAGACGGGGCCTCCGCGGAGAAAACACTGCACGAGACCTTTGCGTTTTGCCTTGCGCGCGTTGCCTAACAAGGACGGCTTCTATTTGACGTGAAAGAGCGACAGAAGTTCACAAGTTTTACTTTCTCGCCTATTACATAGTTTGCAACGAGTTCGTTGTTGGGATCGTATTAAAATAAAGACACTGCTACAGGGGTGGGAGACTGCGGTAAGGTACCGCTCTACTTCGTGTGTTACGAAATATTTCACTACCTGAGATAAATGTTTCTTATTTATGAGATTTTTAATTGCCAGTGATAATGAAATAAAACTTCAAATATTTTTGCACAGTTCTTTAAAATCGTCCATCCAGTCCATAGACACGGCAGTTTTACGACTCGATTAGTTACAATTTGTTAGCTTATAATGAAAATGTAACTTAAAGGCGAACTAAAAATGCATAAATTAAGTTCTCAAAATTGTAAAAAATTAAGGCTAATGCGTTTTTCCAAGTTGCCATTATGTAAACACAAACAAATATGGTTGCTTCAAGATACAAAATTATCTTGTCTTTTTTAAATTTAAACAAGTGCTTACTCTCCGTATTTTTATTTATTCATTTCAAAACTTGACTGCATCCTATTCGAAAGAATTTCTTAATTACTTTCAATTACATCATCATTAGTGAACTAAATAATTTGGGTTGTTTGATTCGTTCTGTCGGTTAAACAGAATCTCTTCACTTTCCATTTTCTATCCTTTGAATTTTCTGCCCCTAAATTTTCGTTTCCGCAGACTTTAACTTGAGCAATCGGCAGGTTTCGGTTGGTGGAATGCAAATGGTCGACTGCTCACACAGGGTTGATACCCTTCAGCCACCCCAATGTGCAGACATCGAAAGGTCAAGCCGCCTGTGAACTTTCGTCCATAACTTCCCCGGCGTTTGGCAAGGCGCTTTGGCAGCGGCAAATGGCCGCGACAGCTTTGACGCGGACTTGTTTTGTTCCCTCTCGGCACCGACTCGCGGGCGGTGACGACTGCGGAGTTCAGTCAGCCCTGGAAGGAAATCTGCAAGAGGGAAAAATAACGAGAAAAGGCAGCGGCGTTTCTTAGTCTCTCAAAAAAGTTCGGTGGCGCGTAGTAGAACCGTACTATGCTTCGGTGGCTGGTCTCTCCAAAACTCGGACCACTGTTCGCCCGGCAGAGTCGGGAGCACAAACGGAGAATTTTGCCAATGGAAGCTTGGAGGCAAAACGACCAACTACGTTTACTGGTGAAAGAATGTTCAGAGAGATTTTTTAGTTAATAATTAATTACGAAATAATACGGAGCTGTGTTATTTAGTTCAAATATGCCGCGGTTAAAATAATATTTGAGCTGCTTTTTGACGGAGTGTTCGGTCAACTCGTATTTTTACACGTAATGTACTTCTGTTAAGTATTCCGTTGCTGAAATTAATTAATGTGTACGTGCTAATTTGTATGTATGTATTTTAAAAGTTACTTGGTCATTATTGGTTAATTTACGAAAGGCATTTGTAATGCGTCATATTGCTTTCAAAATAATTCCTTTATACAAAATACAAGATGCGAATGATAAAATGATACTTATCTATTAAACCAGCAAAAATGCAATACAAGCATTTCATTTGTCGCACTATACATAGAGTGTAATATTTACATACTTTAAAAAGCATGTAATCATTATGAAAACACTATGAAATCATACATATCACAAATAATATACTAAAGTGTAATCAGTGCAACCAGATTCTAGAGAAAATATGAGCCAAGTCAGGTTTACGATAGTCTAAAGGTAAGTGAATTCGTTTCATTTTACAATGTACTTTTAAAATGTAGAGAGCACCTGAGAATTGATCCGAGAATTCCCACGCGAAGCAATTTTGTTCGTATAACTAGTTAGCTCTTAACAGGAAAGAAGTGACAGTTTCTTCATCCATTTCTCAGAGAAGCGGGCTTTCTTGAAAAGCGAGATCTAGACTTGTGAACTAGTTCTCTTCTCTCTGACACCTGCCTCGCGTGCCACTGGCATTGCTCTCACTCTCTCAAAAGCATCCTAACTACGCGCCGGCCGCTCGGCTCATTCATTCCTTTTCCCAGTTACAGGAGGCCGCGGAGTCTTTTCGCGCGGCGTTTATCAATTTGTTGCAGGAGGCTTCGTCGATAGCCTGACCAAACACATTAACGCAGGGCATTAGCCGGCGGTTAAGTCAACACGAAAGAGGATTTTCGCGTCCGTCCCCGCGCCCACCCCGCCGCTCCCCACTCCCCGCCACCGCGCAGGCGTGGCGCCGCTCAAAAGAGCGTAATCGCCTGCTTAAGCGGATGCGGCGTATCTCATTACAGAGCGCGACGAAGAGATGGGCGAAGCGGGGATGGGCGGAGCGATGTGGACAGAGCGGGGAAGGGCAGAGCGGGGACGAGCAGAGCGGGGACGAGCAGAGCGGGGACGAGCAGAGCGGGGACGAGCAGAGCGGGGACGAGCAGAGCGGGGACGAGCAGAGCGGGGATGAGCAGAGCGGACGAGCAGGATGCGTGGAAAACGAGCAGAGCGGGACGGAGGCAGATGGGACGAGCAGAGCGGGGAGCAGAGCGGGGACGAGCAGAGCGGGACTAGCAGAGCGGGGACGAGCAGAGCGGGACGAGCAGAGCGGTGACGAGCAGAGCGGATTAGCAGAGCGGGGACGAGCAGAGCGGGACGAGCAGAGCAAGGACGAGCAGTGAGCGGACGAGCAGAGCGGGGGACGAGCAGAGCGGGGACGAGCAGAGCGGGACGAGCAGAGCGGGGACGAGCAGAGCGGGGACGAGCAGAGCGGGGACGAGCAGAGCGGGGACGAGCAGAGCGGGGACGAGCAGAGCGGGGAAGAGCAGAGCGGGGATGAGCAAAGCGGGGATGAGCAAAGCGGGGATGAGCAAAGTGGGGATGAGCAAAGCGGGGAAGATCAGAGCGAAGAAGAGCAGAACGGGAGGAAGAGAAGAGCGGGGAAAGATAGAGCGGGGAAAGGTAGAGCGGGGAAGGGCAGAGCGGAGAAGGGCAGAGCGAGAATCGGTAGAACGGGGATGAGCAGAGCAGGAATGGTCGTGGCGGGGATGGACGATGCGCGAATATGCAATGCAGGAATGTTCGCAAAGGGGATGAATGTATCCCAAATATGCAGGGTGGTGATGGTTGGAGCGGAGAGGTGCCTAGCGGGGATGGGCGGGTGAGGATGGGAGAAGCGGGGAGATGCGAGCAGACGAAGAGAGCAGGCAGAGAGAGAACACTCAGAAGGGTGGCAAAACGGAGGAGGCAGGGCGGGGAGGTGGTGCGAGGAAGCAAAATCGAGAGAACAGGAGGGGATAACGCGATCGAAGGGGTAAAAATAGAACGCGCCCCTGGGGACTGGCTCGGCGGAGGATTGCGGGGATCTAGCTCGAGAAATAAGTGCCCTTCTCGTTAGGAAGGATGGCAGGACTAAGCCGATTCTTGCTGTTGGAACTGTTTCTGAACGAACGAAGGTCTGATACGTACTTACGTCGGAATAACTCATCGTCTTTCTCGTATCAGTTTTAGCGTCCACCTAGGTAATTACAGAGGATTATTTTCGTTTCTAGTGGAAAAGGCAATAAACAAAAATGAAATATTTCTTCTCAAGGAGGAACTAAAATAGAAATCCTCTTTCTCTTGATATTTCCTCTAATCTCACAGTAAACATGTCGCCAAAAATGTTGCACATTTAAATACAGTAGACGATTATCAGCAAACGCGCAAATGTTGCGTTTTTCATTAAAATATAAGTGATATTGAATTATCAAACAAAATTCTACATTAACAACAATTAAGTATTTGTAAGCAATCATTTGTACTGTTTTCTTGTCTAATGTGTCAAAAGTGTACTTACAATATTTACTATGAAAATTCAAATATTTATGAACTTCAAACATCTAAAGTCATGCATTTGCCATTGATCACTATATCTGAGAATGTAGACCGAGATTCCAGTAGTCGGCCAAATATGTAAAACTTTCTCCACTATCGCTTATAACCAGATTCTGAAAGACGACAAAAGTAAAAAACTACGTGTATTTCCAATTTCCCCTTGACGTTACCCCGTCAGAGACGCGTCAACTTTCCTTATCTCCCTACGCGACGCACGCCGCAGAACCGCTCTATCGACGTGCGTGGGCGGGGCGCCGGATTGATTGTTAGTGATTCCGGGCGCGTCAACTACTATGGTCATTAGTCCGTAAGAGTATTGCCTATCTTTTCATCGAGATTTATTGATTGATTGAGACTCCCGGCACGTCATCTACTAGGGCCGTTATTCCTGTAAGTGTATGCATCTTTCTCCGGGACGTGGCGCTGTTCTTTCCCGCCGATATGGTGAGATCCGGCGCCGACCTATCGTCGGCTAGCGGGGTTTTCCCTAACCAGGTATCTCTCACCAGCAAGGCCCCGACCCAGCCAAGACAAACTGTAAGCTCCCGATCGGTCTCCCGAAATGTGTGGTAGTGTAGTGCAGGTAAGTGTGTGTGTAAGGAGTGAGGATAGGACAAGCAAGAGGAAGGAAAGATTGCGCGCGGTCCGTGGCCCGGTTGTTAGGGTACTGCTCCGACATTCACCTGGTGTTGAGAAACCACGGAAAAGTACCGATCAGAGAAGCCGGCCGCTAGAATTCTCCTCCAGACAGCGACTGAATTCGACCTAGCTGATAAGTTAGTGTCGGAAATCCTGCCACCGTCGGGACTGCAACCTAGGACTTCCCGGTCAGAGGCACTCCAGTCACATCAGTTGATGCACTGAGCCACCAAAGGAATCCGCCAAAGGCGCCCACCTGGGCAGAGACCTCGAAAGTGGTGCGGCCCGCCCCGTCACGCATGCGGCCAGGGCGATTAGTGCTGGCGGCAGGGCGAGGGGCGCCGCACCTCGACACCCGACGACGTCGCGTGCGCGCCACCCGCGCCGCACCCTCTCCACATGAGTTGTCGCAGTGGAAGGACAAGCGTGCGTAGCAATTAGACGCAGATATTTAAATAAATACCCTCCCAAGCAAATGTTTCTGCACGCTTAGTCAACAGAATAAAATCAACAAATCAAAAAAATTTTGTTAGTTTGATTTGCAAACTTTTGTAAAACTTTTTCTGTAAGTTCTGCAAATACTACGTAATTCAAGTATAATGTATATTATTTAGTTGTAATAAAATTAATCATTGGCATTTCCTTTCATTTTATAATAGTTGGATGAGTTTTCATTCCATTTTTTGAATAATATGGTAGAATTATGAAATATCTGTTAACATTTGCATGAGAAGGCAACTAAGAAAGTTGATTTCAAAATGTATCAATTAAATACTAAAAGGGAAAGGAAAAAGAGCAAATAGCAACAATGAGTTCATACAAAATACATTTGCTTGAAAAAAATTATTCACAAACATTCAAGATTATGAATACAATTAATGACAACACACTGTTTGTAATAGTTATAAGTTTAGACAATACTTATTTGCAGTATCCCTTATATGCAGAGATTAATTCTTTAAGCTCCGAATTAAGTGGTTGAGACAATTTTCTCTCATTTTCAGGACACGTCTTTTCTAGTTGTCAGAGTTGCATAAAATCGGAATAAAAAAATCAATGAAATTTAGAAAATGTACTCCAATGTCAGTACCTTAAAACTATAACAAAGCCGGCGTAATTACTGTTATCAGTAATGAGGTAAATTAAAATTCATGTCCTGAAACAAGGAAATTTGTCTTAACCACTTATTCACTACGCATACAGAAGGGATTAAGGAAACGTTAAGTCCATAAAAGAACAAAATCCATCTTTGAGTTATACTGTTTACAAAAAATGTACGAAACTACAAAAACTAAATGATTTTTGCGGTATTGTTCACTCTTCGTACTCTCGATAGAAACAAACTATTGGGCTTTATATATTTTCAAGAGCTCTGCAGTTCTACGTTTAAGACAAGTATAATCCATTAATGTTATTAATTATAAAAAAGTATTCCACTTTTTTGTCGGTTGAAATGATTTCTTCGGAATAACACAAAAGTGTACTGCCCATCCTCTTCCACACACTGCGCAACGGAGAGGGGGTGGGGTGGGGATGGGGAGGGGGAGGGGCGGGTCGTGGGACCAGGCCACCGTTTGTTCGCGCAGAAATCTCCCAGGCATGTAAACGGCCGCAATAGCGCGAAGCGGGGCCATCCGCGAGGCAATCTTCATAAATCATAACAGGCGCTGTGAAGCCGTTTCCACACGCTCGCCCGAACGCCCACCCACGTTCCTACTACCCCGCACGTGTCCCTCCCCCGCTACACCCAGCCGATTCACTCCCCGCGTCACCCGCCCCCCGCGTCAACCACCCGCGATATCACCCTCGCGTCACACCCTCGCCGTCACCCCTAGTGTTATCCCAGAGACAACCTCCCTCGTCAACCTCCCGCGACAACCACACGCGTCATCACCCTGGCGTCACCCCCTGTGTTATCCGAAAAACAACCCCCCTCGTCAGCCCCCCTCGCGTCAAACACCCGCGTCATCACCCTGGCGTCACACCCAGTGTTATTCCAGAGACAACCCTCCTCGTCACACACACCCCGTAAACCACACTTGTCGCACCTCGACGTCATTCCCCTCCGTCGCTCCCACTCGCGTCGCCTTCCCCGCGTCAACACCCCGCGCCAACCCCTCCTCACTTCTTACTACACGCGTCAACCCCCGCGTCACACCCCAGCGTCACACCCCCCCGCGTAACCCCCCCCGCATTGCCACCCCCCGTCACACCCACCACGTCAATCTCCCTAGCGTCACCCCTCCATGTCTCCCTCCCCGCATTGTCCACTGCGTCCCCTCCCAACGTTACCCCCACCTTAACCACAGCGTTATAGTCCCGGCTTCCCAATTTCCCGCTCCAGTCTCCCGCTCGTGTTCCCGCCTTTCAACACCAGATCCGAAACCTTCCACCCCATTCTACCTTTCCGCGACCCCCATCTCCTACACCCGCCCCGCTCCATCTCTACCCCTGCACCTCTGCTCTCCGACCTCGCTCTTCATTCCCCGACCTCTCTCTCTCTCTCTCTCTCTCTCTCTCTCTGACAGTTTTTTATTCTCCTCTGTATCATTCGCACCCCGCTCCAAATTCCATCTCGTCCTCTGACTCTTCCTCTCCCTTGTCATCTGTCCGTGACCCAGTGCCCATCCAGCCCTGTACCCTCCTTGACCTACATTTCCTGCCAGGCATTGTGATTCGCCCTCTTCTCAGCTCCATCGTGGTTTCCACTCTGGACTCTGTGCCCATCCTTCTCCCCGCCCAACTTTGCGCCCCTCCCTGGCCCGCCCGCACGTCCCTCCCTCTACTGCCCCCCCCCCTACGGTCATTTACGACAACGAATTGACACACGGCCGCTGTTCGCCGCGTATCTCGACATAGCTCACAAAACGCTTCCCGCGTAAACAGAATGCACAAATAAAAGGCTTTGGAATACCTCAGGGTCAAACGCATAGAAATAACAACGTGCAGTGAAATGAGGTAGATGCCTCGAATCAGTGCAAATTATGAAAACCTTCCATTCCGACATACAATATTCGGAGCTGACGGACTGTCCTTGATCGACGATTTGCATCTCTAAAACAGAAAACGTCCGTTACGGCTTCATTTACAATTATAAATGAGTTAATTCTCTTTGAGAATCTACAATGCCAGTGTTGCTTTGAGAACTACTTCTCTGTTTAAGTAGAAAAAAACACATTACAACAACATTCTAAGCCACAAAACAATGTTTTTATGGTGAAATGAGGTAGACACCTCGAATCAGTGCAAATTATGAAAACCTTCCATCCCGACGTACAATATTCGGAGCTGACGGACTGTCCTTGACCGATGATTTGCATCTCTAAAACAGAAAACGTCCGTTACGGATTCATTTACAATTATAAATGAGTTAATTCTCTTTGAGAATCTACAATTCCAGTGTTGCTTTGAGAACTACTTCTCTATTTAAGTACAAAAACACATTACAGCAACATTCTAAGCCACAAAACAATGTTTTCATGGTTCTGGAACACTTAGCAAAGAGCATTTAAAACGAATTGTTTGCTCACATGTATCTTTACACAAAGAATAAAATTATGCCCACTTAGCACTCAGAAAAAGTGACAGTGGAAAAGTGGATATTTCACCGGAAGACCCAAGTGAGTAAATAAAACTTTACTGCTTGTTGTGGCTTGTTTCTACTCGAGGGAAAGTTTGCAGAGATCCGTTTAAGAATTATGAGTATGTTATGAATTATCATGACTTATTTCCCTTTTGTTCGCACGCGATATTTTCCTTGTTAACCAACTCAGACATACTGCAGGAGCTGTTCACATAAGAAATATTTCAGCTTAAAAATACCATACTATCAGAGTATACAAAGTGTTGACATACATGGTTTTAGTCCTACCATGTTCCGTTTGAATGTTAAATTAATTTGCGTTATCATGATAAAGTGCTTTAGAGCTTCTGTAAAGTTTGTAATTTATTCCGTCAGTATCATTTTTTTAAGTATCGTGCAGCGTTTTGTGCAATAACTCTTTGCGCTTATGAATTCCATGAGTTGTTTCGTATGCAGAAGAAATGGAATTCGTGAGGTGCTCTTTTAAAATATCATGCACTTTTTACATAGAAAGTTATAAGACAACACAAGGGATCAGAATGTAAACTAAAACAAGGGAAAGCAAATTACAATACATTGTTAAATTTATGAATATAATATTATCTTATTTTTGGAATGCTTGTTAAGATGACATTTAAAAAATATATCACATCAATTGAAACATTTTATATCAATTTACAACGCGTGCATGTAAGAACACGGCATAGTTTCTGACTTTTAGGCGCCCAGAAATTCAATACACTTGTAATCCCTTATTAACAACACCGCTTAGTTACAATTTAACAATATTCCTATATTTTCCCAACTAGCGTGTGCGCCTCGCAAATTGACCGAGCGGGTTTCATTTCTTCTGAACACATTTCCAGAAAGAACTTCACTTTTCTCGTTTTTCACGCCAGATAATTTCACTGTCAGGAATGAAAAGTAGTGGAAAGTCGGGAATTAGTAGAAGATTGAACTATCTTCTAAAAGTGACTGGAGACGGCGCCGAAAACGTGTTTAATGCAACATTTTCTGTCATATTTCCTATTCAAAGGCAAACCCATCGACGTTCCGTCCCAGCCGCAAACTGACGTCCCTATCCTCCGCCGAGCGAGAGAATGCGCGATGAAGTCTGTAAAGCCTCGGAGGAGAAGGCGTCAGCGGCGTCGGCGGGGGTGGGGCGGGGGTGGGGCGGGGGCGGGGGTGGGGCGGGGCGGGGGCGGGCCCGCCGGAGAGACAGCCTCTTGGCAGCTCTCTCGCGATTGGGGCAGGCTGCGCGGCGGGGGCTCTAGGCAACTCCGCGTCTGGATCATTTCTCCCACGGAGAGCACGAGAAAAATGTGGCCGTGGCGAATATAGAGGAATAATGAGCACGTGGAGGAGAAGGGAGGAAGAAGACGTGGAAAATGATGAAGAGGAATGGGAGGAGAAGACTGAAAAAGAGAAGTGAAAAGAAGACAAGAAGTGAAGAGAATAGAAGGATGTGGAGGATAAGAGGAGAATTATAAGGATGCGAGGAGGAGGAGGAAAATAAAACGTTGAGCAGAATAGGACCTTGAGAAGTTAGAGGGAGAATGAGTATAATAGGGAGGATGAAGGGAATAGACGGAGAAAGAGAACAGAGGGAGGATGAAGATAATAGAGGGAGTATGTGGGAAGATGAGGACACAGAGCAGAAGTGAATAATAAGGGAGGATGAGAAGAACAGAAGGACGAGAAAGAGATTAGGAGGATAGGAGAAAGATAAAAGGAGGACAAAAATAGAAAGGGGAGAGAAAGGGAATCGAATAGGTGGGGGATAAGGAGAAGAATAGAAGCAGTATGAACAGAATGAGGCTTCGTATAATGAAGAGAAAGATGCGAAGAAGAAGAAGTAGAAAGGAGGGAATGGATGCAAGAGTAGGAAGAGGGCGAAGAGAAAACTGCTCACAAGACGTTCCTTACAGAGATATGAAGATGGAATATATCAAGTGGCAGCTAACCATCGCCCCGAGCCAGATGCGGCCCGCTTTCCAAAATTATTCGGCCCGCAGTCCCGTTAAAATATCTGTCCGCCCGCCCTTGGGGTCTTGAGTGGAATTTATAAAATCTGCCACCAGCGTAAATGATTGCCTTCACGAACATTTGCTATCTCTGGAGATGTAATCTGTTGAGACTGGTCTCAAAATTATCATTCTGTCAAGGAGCATTGGTCTTGAAACATCCCGCGATTTCTGTGCTAATCTAAACCAGAAATTGTACAACAGCACAGTTCCTCGCATTCTTTTTGACTTTTGCAATTTCCAAAAATTCAATGAATTAAATGAAAATGAGATATGCGCCATTTTCTTAAGTATCCTTATCTACTTTAAAAAATACAAAACATTGTTGCGAAAGTTATAAGGCAGGCTAAAATCATGAAAAACGATCAGGATATTTTGAACTCAAATAATAAAACAAAAGCAATGTGGAATATAATAAAAAATACTACCAAATCAACTAGAAAACCGTAGAGAATGTTTGTTTTAAAATCATAACGATATAAATGTGAACGATCAGCAGCACTGAAACAATCTCACGCCAATACTTTTCGAGAATTGCTGCCGATCTCACTAAGGGTCTTCAGCCACAAAATTCAAAAACAGACAGTTCACCTAAAATTTTAGACACAATGTTCGTTTCCGAAACTTCTTCCTATGAAATTCTCAAAATAATCGGTAAACTAAAAAATAAATATTCGTCCGGTTTAGATGAATTCCCAGATTCTTTGTTAAAGACTTGTGCGTATGCCATTATACACCCGTTAACTCACATATTTAATGCATCTTTATGCACTGGAACGTTTCCAGATATTTTCAAAACAGCTAAAATTAAGCCGCTCTTCAAAAAAGGCAACAAAAATGAAATTCAAAATTATCGGCCCATTTCTCTTCTATCAGTTTTTTCAAAAATATTAGAGAGACTTTTTTACGTACGAATGGAAACCTTTCTCACTAAACACGACGCGCTTTCAGATTGCCAACATGGATTTAGAAAATCAAAATCAACGGAAACAGCTATTTTTTCTTTTCTTAAAGATGTCGCCTCATCATTGGATCAAAACGAGGCACCTATTGGATTATTTTTAGATCTCTCAAAAGCTTTTGACGTCATTGATCATGACATTTTACTTTCCAAGTTACCTTCATATGGAATTCGTGGTATTGCTCTAGATTGGTTATGTTCGTACCTTAAACAACGATCTCAGAGAGTTGAAAATACCTTACTGGAATGATGGAATATTACGTACGCATCTTTCCGACTCTTTGCCCATTGCATGTGGAGTTCCTCAAGGATCGATTTTAGGCCCTATTCTGTTCCTACTTTACGTAAACGATATGCCCTCGACGATTCGAAACGGAAGAACGGTTCTCTTCGCGGATGATACGAACATCCTTTGCAATAAAGAAACCGTAAATAGTACAATATCAGATGTTTCAAATTGGTTCCGAAATAACAAATTAATAGTAAACAAAAAGAAAACGGTTTTAATGCAGTTTTCCATTTCAAATAAACAATTCTGTGCTCCATTAAAAATGAACAGTGTACCATTGACTGATGTTAAGGCAACAAAATTTTTAGGTCTCTCAATTCAGTCAAACCTTAAATGGAACGTCCATTTAAATGAATTGAACACAAAATTAAGTTCATTATGCTACGCGTTCAGAATTCTTTCAAATTCAGTCAGCATTCATACTGCTCGTTGTGTATACTTCGCGAATGTTCATTCCCGCCTGAGATATGGCATAATATTCTGGGGAAATACATCTTATAGCTCCCAGACTTTTAGATTACAAAAACGAATTGTACGAATAATAACCAAATCCCACCCACGTGATCCATGTAAGCCTCTCTTCATTAATCTAGGAATTCTACCATTACCGTGTCTTTTTATTTACGAATCAGTGGTTTTTGTAAAAAATGACTTGCTTAAGGGCGGGAATATATTTTCAGAAAATGCTGAAGTCTATTACTATAACACTCGACGTAGAAATCATATTCATCAGGTGACAGTATCAACAGCTCATTACAAAAAATTCACATACAATACATGTACATTATTTTACAACACTTTGCCAGATGACATTAAACGATTAAATTCAATAGAAAAGTTTAAATCACAAGTGAAATCGTTTCTGCTGCATAACTGTTTCTATACAATTAGAGACTATACTGAGCATCACAAGAAAAGTAACATTAATTTTAACAATGATACATAATGCATTAATTACCATTTGGACTGTATAAATAAGTATAAACAACCTGTAACAACTATTGTACTACAGCTTCCGGTCAATGACCCCCATCTCGATCAGGTTTTTCGTCCAGTTTCCCTGATCCATTGAGCAAATGCTGAGATGGCCCCTTGTTTTGCTTCTGGACATAAATGTAACTTCATTTTCTGTGCACGTCTTCTAGAATTCAGTGGGAAATACAATTATTCAAATTATCGTTTCCATGTTGTCGCGGCAGGAAGTAATAAGAGCCAAAATTTATTGCTTATTTATCTTTGAAAATATATTTTATTACATGGGAGTTTTTTTGTTGTTTTTTTCTCCCTTTCAAAATTCAAAATTTATTGCTTATTTACCCTTGAAAATAGATTTTTTACATGGGAGTTTTTTTGTTTTTTTTCTCCCTTTCAAAATTCAAATTTTATTGCTTGTTTATCCTTGAAAATAGATTTTATTACATGGGAGTTTTTTTCTTTCTTTTTTTTCTCCCTTTCAAAAATTCAAAATTTAAGTAGTATATGACTTAGTGTAGGGATCACAGAATTTTGAAAATGTGCACACAATTCACATTTCCCCATAGGACGTCATACGCAGTTTTAACTGTTTTTTTGACGTAAAATAAATAAATAAATAAATAAACAAACATTCACGGACATCATTTGCAAAATGTGCAGGTGCTCCGTCCTGCATGAAGTGAAGCTGCGGGTTGTTCTACTGTGAAATTACAGGTCATACAGTGATTTCTTAGGGCTCCTCAAGAACATTTCACGAATGCTGCTAACATTCTCTTCTTTCCTCGAAGTTGAAGGTCTTTCTGATCTGGTACCGGCGGTACTCTCTGTTGTTAGCAATTTCGAATGGCAGTTTTTAACTGTTTTTATAACCAGTGTTGCATGAATCCCTCCCCCACCTTTGTACTTTCACCACCGATCTCCAGACCTAATAATGAGCTGCTATTCTGGCTCGTTCTTCGGCACTCAAAACAGGCGGCATTTTTAGGGAGGGAGTTTCGAGGCGTGCGCGCGCGCGCCCGCACACACACACACGCGCGCGCGTGTTGATATTGTTTTTGAAGATAATAATAAGTATTTATTATGCCATTTATGGGACACTCGTCAATAACCAACCACGGGGGTTTGCAATGTGATTACCTAAAACACTGGGATTGTTTTCTGTATATTCGCTCCGGTAAATTATTTAGGAGCAGGTTTATAAGTATTTGATAAACAAAATATCCTTTGACGTTTTTCGTCTTAAACACAATTACTTCCGAAAATATTTTTTTAGGACTTTTTAATTGCTGAACATTCTATCACGGCTAGTTTAGATATTTTGTCATTATGGGTACTAAGTAATTTAAGCTTTATTTGTATCGAAAGAAAAATCTCACCCAAAATTCTTAAAATACTGTATTATTGGTAAAAGAATCAAACATATGATACGAAATAATATTACAATGTGCATCCTGTAACCAATGAACCCAATATTGGAATGTGATCACTTATAACCACATTGGTTGATGTTTTGAAAGTAAAATAAATGCATAATCTCATTGTTACTTTGCTAATTTTTTCCTGTCAGGTGTGTTGTCAACCTTCTACGTGTTTAGTAATTTAAGAAAAGAACGATCCTTTGATATGGAAGTTTTCGAGTTTGTATTACGGGTTGCGTTCGTAGCATTTACCACATTGTAAAGTTAGAAGGCTCCGACTGTCTCCCTCTAAGAAGTTCCTAGCTTCACCTACCATGCGATACTTGTAACATACTTTTGGAATTTATTGTCGCAGATGTCACAGCGTAAACAATGCGATAAAGGACGAACGAAAGAAGTCGTGATACTTGTAAAACAGAAAATTCGACGACAGTCGACGGTTTTGGAGGGATCACCACCGCCAGCCAAATTATTAGCGCGTGGGCAGTAAAAGATTTGCTTTTACTCGGTTCAGATATATTAGCTCAGTACATCTGGTACTATGTCCACCACGCCTCTGTCAACCAAACAACCGTACCTTTCATTCATCCGTACCAAACGCTCTCTATCATCGTTACGATCCCACCCATTATCAAAACCATCCCACCAACTGCCGCCAACATCCCCTACCGCAATGCTATCCCACAAACAATTTGGTCCCAAGTATCTCCCACTTGGCTAATGTGTATCCTTCTTGTGCAATTCTTAATATTATAATATCATTTTCATAATATTGTTCTTGTGTTCCAAACTGTCACAAAGAGACAATGGCATCTGAATGAGTGCCATTATGAGCATTAGCCACCCCAACCGCTGCTGCCGCCGCGTGGGCGGGAGTCCTGTAGCAGCACGGGCGCCGCCAGCGCGTCGACACGCGATCACGTCGGCAGCCAGGGGCAGGGAGGGGGCGCTCGCGTCCCGGACCACGGCCTCGACGACGTGCCGGCGCTGCGTCCGCGGAGATTTGCCACCGCGGCTCCCGCTGCCACCTACCTGCTTTGTTGGAGTAGGCGTCCCGTCGGGTCCGTTCAATTTGAATCTGTTGGCAAGCCACTGCTTTCTTTGGAACCCGCCCCGCCCCAACACAAGCTCATCCCGCGCACTTCGAGCGTTGCTTCTTCCGTCGAGCAGCCCTACCTCGTCTTCCGGTTTCCATTCCACCTCACTTCTTCTTACTCTCTTACATCACCCCTTTCCTGCCCCATCCTAACTCTGCCCAACGTCACTCCGCCCTATCTCACTGTGTCCAGTCTCACACTGTCCTGCCTCACACTGCCCAGCCTCACTGTGCACAGCATCTCTGTCCAGCCTCACACTGCTCAGCCTCCCACTGCCCGTCCTCCCTGTGCTCAGCGTCATTCTGCCCAGCGTCACTCTGCCCAGCCTCACGCTGCCCAGCCTCACGCTGCCCAGTCTCACTCTGCCCATCCTCACGATGTCCAGCCTCCCTCTGCCCAGCCTCACTCTGCCCAGCCTCACTCTGCCCAGCCTCACTCTGCCCAGCCTCACTCTGCCCACTCTGCCCAGCCTCACTCTGCCCAGCCTCACGCTGCCCAGCCTCACTCTGCCCAGCCTCACGCTGCCCAGCCTCACTCTGCCCAGCCTCACGCTGCCCAGCCTCACTCTGCCCAGCCTCCCACTGCCCGTCCTCCCTGTGTCCAGCGTCATTCTGCCCAGCTTCACGCTGTCCAGCTTCACTCTGCCCAGCCTCACTCTGCCCAGCCTCACTCTGCCCAGCCTCACTCTGTCCAGCCTCACTCTGCCCAGCCTCACTCTGCCCAGCCTCACGCTGCCCAGCCTCACTCTGCCCAGCCTCACTCTGCCCAGCCTCCCACTGCCCAGCCTCACTCTGCCTAGCCTCACGCTGCCCAGCCTCACTCTGCCCAGCCTCACTCTGCCCAGCCTCACTCTGCCCAGCCTCACGCTGCCCAGCCTCACTCTGCCTAGCTCCCACTCTTCGAAGCCTCGCTCTTCCCTACTCTGCTCTGGCCTTCTTCGCTCTACCCTATTCCTCTTTTCTCTATCCCGACCGATCCTACCCCATCCTACCCTACTGCGCTTTGCTCTAACGCGCTCTGATCCACCCCGCTCTACTCTTCCCCGCCTTGTCCTACCCCACTTTGACCTACGTCACTCTACCCTACCCCGCCCTGTCCTACCCCCACTCTGGTTTACGTCACTCTGCCCTACCCTAACTGCCCCTTATTTTGCCTAGGAGCTAACCACGTCGCAACATGTTCTATATTATGGGTGTGATGTGGATGTCGTCTTTTAAAATATTTTAGTGGATTGTTATTATTACTTATTTTCAAAGGAATTATATAAATATAAATAAAGCAATTCACTTTGTATTTAATGGCATTACTCTCTAAGCAAATAGTACGTTTACCAAAACGCACATTTTATTTTGTGAATCAACAAATCAGAATCCGACTTTTAATTACTAAACTGGCTGAATTCTTGACATTTGCACGTGACTACACCATGCAAGATCAGTGTTAAAAACTATCCATTACATTTGTTTTACCTTTCCCAGGAGCATGATGTAAGTTTCGTCAAATATTTATGTTCGTGAATTATAAATAAAAAGTTTACCGAATATCTTCGTTTCTTACTTTCTGGCCTTACGAAGTTTTAAATTGTATTTTAGTGCATTTTGTATTATATCGAAATTTGACTATTCTTGTATTTCAACTACATAAATTCGCATCGTAAAGTGCACACCCTAAACATGTTCTTTTATGTAAAAGATTTAAAACCATGCGTGCCAAAAATTGTTTGTCCCTCAAAAAGGGCCGTATTTCTCTTATTTTGTGTTGCTGTAGGCTAATCTGTTTGAAGTTACCAGTTACGCCGGATTAAGCCAGCTGAGATTGTTTAGAGAAGTCTATGCCTGAAATCCGTCGGTCAATGACCGCTATCTCGACCCGGTTGTTTGTTTCGTTTGTCAGTAGACGCTCACGCGGGGCATTGAACCGTAATTTTCCCGCTTGCCGCCCTGTCAAATTCCAAGTTTCGCTCTTAGTGTCTGATTCGTTTTGGCTTCCTCTAATAGTAGTAATAATGGAGTTGTTTGAATCTGTTCGCCAGTTTTGCTTGAGTAAGTGGAACGACCAAAGTAGATATTTACCATCACACGTGCGTGTGATACACACATTACGTACGTCAAGGCAGAGATGAAGATGTAATTCATTATTATTGGAATCCATTTTTTAATTTGCTAAATCAAACCTTTTTAAAATAAGAAATAGTAATAAATTGCATAAGTATTTTAATGCTGTTAGTCATAAAATTTGCATTTTTCAAACTCGTTGTTTCCAGTTCTAACTTTTTCGCCTTCGGTAAAAGTTATCCAGGGTCAACGACGGCACACCAGTCTTATAAACTTGCTCCGGTAGTGACAACACTTTCGACTGATATTCACAAGCCACTCTGAACTCTTCTTTCAGGAGTACAAATACTATAAATGTGACAACAATGCCAAAATTGGACCAAATACTGACGGCTAGAAATAAAATATTGGAACGGGCGTTGAATTTCGCTCATTTAAAAAGTAGAAATAATTAAAAAATACAATTTACTTACGCACATTCTTATTTGATCCGTCAACACCCCCTACAGATGTATGCAGCATTCTGGCGCAAGATCTTCGTCTTGGTGGTCTGACTTCACTTCCGCGTTCGAAACGAAAGGTTCTTAACTCGAAAACAGTACCTTCTGATAAAGCTCTTAAAAGAATTCATGGATGTTATCGCGGAATATTGTAAATATTACACTTGTTTACGTTTAGGTTTTGAAATGTATATGGACGTGTCAATGCTCACAGGTTTGTTTAGCGATAAGCGCAAGTTAGGGAGGTGTAAGAGGGAGACGATAAGGCGCAGAATACTTGGCGGCTCAGTTGTCCGTCGGGCCCACGCCCGCCGTGTGCGTTTGTCGCGTCCCGCGTGGTGAAGTGTGTGTTTGTTGTGTGAGAGTGAGAGAGCAGGAGACAGACAGTGAGTGTTGGGTACACGCGCTCCGTCGTGGTCTGCCGATCGTGGCTCGGCTGCGGCGTGGTCGTGTCCGCGGAAGGTCTCGAGCGTGCGGGTTTGCCCTGACGAGAGGGGTGGCGGAGCGTGCCACCGGGCACGCGTGACGAGCGTGCGAGAAGAGCAGGAGCGTAGTGGTCGAGCGTGGCAGCCGGCACAGGTGAGCTCTGAACACGACTCCGGGGGGGCAAAGGTGTGTGTCTGAGGAACGTATAGGAAATATTATATCACAAACCACAATATCAGATAGATGCAACAGATGTCAATGAATCGAGTCTCTTTAGTCTTAATTTATTTTATCTTAGCCAATGGGCATTGCCACATTTGTGACATTTTGTGATGAGAGTTCAGAAAGTAACAAAATGACACTATTACAAAAAAGGACGACCAAAAGAAAATTATGAATTAATTTAATAAATGTATGGTATATTTGAAGTAAAGCCAGTGAAAGTAGTCGAGGTTGCTATGGCTGAAAAGTCACAGATGCCTCGTGCTTGAAAGGGAGCGGGTTCGACTCCCGCCCGGGGCATGGGTGTTTCTGTGTGCCCGTATTCCGTTACCGTTACCCCAATGTCACTTACGGTGCTGGCCATATGACCTTAGCAGTTGAAAAGCGACCTTAAGAAAGTTAAAAAGAAGTCAATGATAAAATGCACGCCAAATGTCAGAACGTTTATAATTAATTTGTATTCTGTCTTTAGGACGATCAAGCCATTCAGTAACTTTCTTGTTTCTATTTGTATTTCGGTGTATTTTGTCTCGTTAGAGGGTGAGATACAGTGGCTTAAACTCGGCGACGATAATTCTCACAATCACTCCCCCAATCGCCAAAGAAAAAAGAGCAGCTTCTGGTTTCAATTGAATGAATTAAAGATTCCAATAATCCATTAAGCGAAATTTATATTAGATTTTTTCTGATTCTGAAAATTTGACCGAAATAAGCAGCTGCTCCTATGAACAAACCTGTGATTGGTTAATAGGAATCTACTCTAATGATCAAAACAAAGTTAGTGTTATTTCGTATTTGAGACACCCACGTGTGTCTTGTTTTCTGTACTTCGGAACGTGATTAAGTGAAAGCGATAGATTTATAATACGCGTGACTGAAACGTCGGATTTTTATATTTACTTTCATTCAAAGATCACTGAGAAAAATAGAGTGATAACATTCAAATCAATGAGATAATATACAGATGTGTATTATAAGGCGGTCTCAAGACAAAGATTGTTTACTTTGCATAAGTTTCTGCCGAATGAATTAGAAATGAGGAAGCGTAAGGGTTGATGGTGTTTATGAAATTTCCGTCTGTTGAATGTCAATGATGGTATTTCTATGATTGGTCACATGATTGCTGCGCAAATATGAGTACTAAGTTTGATTGTATTTGTTTGCATTAATTATACTCGTTATCAGCATAATTGAATATTCAGAAATCTGAGAGTAGCTGATACATTAAATATGGTAAAATAGTATTATAAGTAATAAATAATGCAAAAAATGTCGAAAACTAAAGATTATTCTGTAAAATATTAACGAAAACACGAATTTAAATTAAGTTGTGCATTTACCGGTGTTATTTCCCTTCTAATCAGCGTTTGAAATGAGTTAATACGTTAATTATTTAATTACCTGAACCATTATCATAAGCATATGCAGTATGTTCTACAATATTGCGTCATACAAATATTAAAAAGCTGTGTACAAAGAGGTGATTTTCTGCCATGAAGTAAAAACTAATGTCTTTAAATTTTACGAAATCGGTTATCAGTTAAAAAGTATAGTTCTGGGTGGCAAGTTCGTAGATGCCCTTGGTTACCGTGAAAGTCCATATGGCCGAGGCGTGCGTTGCAACTTTAGCTAGTGGTCGTTACGTCTGTGATAAATGCTTTCCGAGCAAAGTCGTTAAACATTTCTTGACCATGAATCGCCACCAGTATACAATTCCTTCTTATTAGCTTCCACTAGAACGTTTACATTCCTCAGGTTTGAACGAGAAATGAAGATGAATACCTAGAGTAAACATGCTCCTCGTTAGACTTGCACATTTTATCTATTCATAATTTTGACGCATTTCGTCATATTTTGCAACGAAGAGTTTGCCTCTGCGTGAAAGTATATTTATTGTTCTGAATTTGTTGTTTGTGTTGTTTTTGAATTGTCTACAGTATGTTTCAATTTAAAAATGAATGTAAACAGTTTTATGAATAATCTTCAAAACTAAAGTTTTGTTGTAGATTTAGTTGTAGTTCTTATACAATGTCGTTGACCTTTCTCAATTTCATACATTTTCATTACACCTATATTTGCAATGGTGCATCTGAACAACAATTCCCACTACAATAATTTGTATCCAGTCTTTAAATTCGGTAATCGGTACGAAGAAATCTGAGGACATTATAAGTGGTTTTCATATAACCAAATAGGTGCTATGAAGGTACACTAAATTCATAAATGGTTTATTTATAATGTTTTGTTACTTGTTTGATTTATATCAAATGTCAACTTCCCAATAAATTTCTACATTTAACCGCTCAATTAAAAAAAAAAAACTTGATTCATGAAAGTTATATTATTCCTTGTTTCACGACAAAGTGTAAATTCTGTAATTAACAAAATGAGTAATATCGCATGTTGCTGGCAATAAAAATTAATTAACGTATATGCGCGAAACCTTGCGTTTTCTTCCCGCATGCAATTTTACATGACGCGCAATAAATATCGCATCGCAAATCGCGATGGTTTGTCAGAACAACGTCTGGATTTGCATGTTTATTGCACTTTTGTTGGAATAATTTTTCATTAGTTATTCATAACGAGCCTTGCCCACTGTAACTGGACCTCAAGTATGATGCGTAAAAGGACTAATTATTACGCAAATCCTAATAAAAGAGCAGAAAGTACTCATATCTTTCGACATTTCGCTCAGCTTTCGATTCACCCATCGCGAGTATTTGGTCCTTTATTTCTCCCTACAGCTCCTAGCCGAAATTAAGCCTTCAAGAGCCCATAAATGTTCTTCATTTGCATAACTTAACACCTTCACATTTTTCTTGCACTGACGTTCAGGCGGCACTGAAGGTAACCGGGCTCAGCTGTCCCTATAAACCGGCAACTTGTTTACGGACCCTCGCTGGCGAGAACACTTTGCACGCTTTTTGAAAACAGGTTTTTGCTCGCTTTTCATATGAGTAATACGTTAGATGAATGATATATCCAACCGGTGTGGTGAGAAGGAAGCGGGTCCAACTTAATTTTTTGGGTGTTGCTTTCGTAATTTCACACGGAATACGGTAGTTGCGTATACTACTTTCCATATTCATGCAGCTTTATATTAATTATTATACATGTATATGCTATTTATCTACATCTACATGTCATAATTATACGTAACTAGTCGATTCAGTAACTGCACATCGATAGAGGATTTTTTCATTAACTAAATTCATTACCGATTTAGTTCTTATTGAAAATTAAATCTATAATGAACGGTCAGTTTTTAATCCCTACTAAGACAATGAAAACCTGTCTGGGTTGAGAAACACTTAAAAATTTAAAATTGCTGCTCATATATTGGCAGCGGAAGAGCTCTGAGGATATATTCCGTTAATCAATGCATGTTCCACTCCGAAAGCTCATTGATGTTCATTTACATGCGAACAGAGTTCTTAGCAAACGTTTTTTAAGAGAGCATAAGGAGATATTAATTGCAATGAGGATATGCATTTTTAAATTTGTAACATAGAAAGTGAGAGTTAATAAATACCATTATTTATGAATATACTAGAAACGCTAATTAATTTGATCATTAATGTAAATAATATTTTGGGAAGTTTTCTGCTACTCTTCTCAAAGAGACGCGTCTATAATGCGTAGTTTTCATTCATACGTTAATGTTGTAAATAGCTTAGCAATTTGGTTACTTTTATTCTTATTTTAATCTTGCATTCGAAAAGGCATGATAAATTATTTTTAAAATGTTTAAAATTCTGTAAGGTGATTTCATACTATATACCCATTTCGAATAATAATAATAATAATAATAATAATAATAATAATAATAATAATAATAATAATAATATTTAATGATATAATAATGTATTGATAAAATGATAATATAATAATATAATATAATAATAATTTGAATAACATTTTCTCTGGGTCCGTGTCAGAGCGTGATGTGTCGATTATATTTACACTCCAATGATCTTTATTTTCTCTTTACGTATGACTTTTTATATTTCATAGTAAATTACACTAAAGGTAATTTGCGTTTGTAGTTTGTACGATTGTATTAGATAAGGATCGAGCAATCACGAATAATTATTCACTTGGTTGTTTATAAACACTTCTCTCAATGAGTATCTGCCTCCTTCATTGTGTATATGTATGCCTTGCAGGGAGACGCTGTAGATAATGGTTGTGTGGTCCGTCTCCCTGATTAGCATACATTACAAGTATTGTTACAAAGATTAAAGGTTTATACCACATTAGTAATTCAAAACTCCACACAAAACTCTTTCCCTTCTTGCTATTAAAAAAAGTATCAAAATACAGTAATAGAGTTGTGCATGAAAAAGTTGCTCAGAAGCGAGTTGGAGAGGCAAATAAGATAGAAAAAATTACAAATTGAAATTAATAATAAAAGTAAAAATCCATTCGAAAGCATATCTGAATAACTGTTGAAATTGAGGAGAAGATTCATGTGACCAAAGCGTAGATATGTGTTTTTTTTCGGCTTAGAAACAAGAGTAAACAAATAAATATTAATATTAGTTGTGTTATGTTGTTTTTATTTGTTAATATTCAATAATTGGAGAAAATTGTGTGAAAACCATGACATCTACAACTCCGCAAAATGCCTCAATCGATTTGCTATTAACTTATTACACTTTAATGGGGAAAATTACACTTTTTTGTTGATATTTTACTTTCATGGTTGAAGAGACCAAATAGTACAGGCAAGGAACGTAACAAGCTCGTCAACACGTATTGATCAATACCCAAAGTATCTAATATATAATTAAAAAATTTCTTTGGAATAAGAATAGAAGATTAATAAATTAAATAAAAATCATCTTGGATACAGAACTAATTAGAAATAATAAATACATATATTTTACTGTATTTTAAATAACAGTATCATAATTTCGCGTGTATATAGAATAATGGCGCATATATAGATACCAGATGTTAAATAGTACATGGATGTATCCCTACTTCTTTCTGTTGCCGGTATCCACGGCAAATATCGTATGGAATCCAGCATTATGACGTTGCTGGTTGAACAGGGGCCAGAGCGCGAGTCGCGAATATGCCGGCTGGCCCGGGCGCGGCCAGGCCCCGCGGTCGCCTGCCAGCCAGGGCCCAGCGAGTCCCCCGCCCCCGGCCCGCCCCCGCCCCCGCGCCGCGTCCCGCCGATACCCCTGCGGCGGTGGCGAGGGCGGGGTGTGTGCGCAGAGAT
This sequence comes from Teleogryllus occipitalis, assembly GCA_011170035.1. Classification (NCBI taxonomy): domain Eukaryota; kingdom Metazoa; phylum Arthropoda; class Insecta; order Orthoptera; family Gryllidae; genus Teleogryllus; species Teleogryllus occipitalis. The sequence continues at coordinate 35,639 of BLKR01001973.1, forward strand.
GGTCGCCATGGAAACCGCGCTGGCCGCGGCCGCCTCCGCCTCCGCCCCTGCCCTCCCCGGCTCCGACGCCGCCGCCGGACAGCCTCACGCGGCTGAGGGCCGAGGCCGCGGACTGAGGGCGCAGGGATCCCTCATGATGAGAGGCCGGCCGGACGCCCCTCGGCGCGGGTGACTCATGCATAGCGCATGGCAAGCGCCTCCCCGCCCGCCACATCGCGGCGTTCCGCATTCCGGCGTCTGTGTCGCTCCATATCTGTGTGTGCTTAAGCGAGTGCTTTCCAACTTTCTTTCAGCGAGGTTCTAACAGATCTCTGCTGACCTTGCATTGCCGTATTTAGATTTTCAATATTGTGAAAATACAAGTAACACAAAATTTTATTACAAGTGGAGGTTGATCTATATTTCCTGTGCATGAGAGGATACGGTTAATCCGAAATGGAAAGGGAAATCATCCTTACAGCTGTCGACGATTTTAAGTCGATTTCGAGTTAATTATTAATGTGGAGGAGAAATGGCTGGTTCAGAGAATAATTTGCGTTATTGCCTTTCTTCACGTAGTTATATGGCTTAGCAGTTTCTCTTATGTTATCGAGCTCTTGGAAAATCAAAAGAAAAATTAAACAAGGACGTTATTTATAAGTAGATAATAATAAATTTAAGACAAACAAATAATATAAATATAACTCTTTCCTTCAACCAAGACTACTTCATTTATAAGTGAAATAAAAATCATGAGATTTGTAACAAATGTTTGCAATTAAAAAACCCTGTTAATATTGAATCTAAACACTATAACCATTCTTTACAAAATTTTACTTAAGTTGCATCATGAAACTCTCACCTATGTCTCAACCTTTGGAAAAGCCAAGGCTTTGTCTACTGCTCAGTCTGCGCACTTGATGTTGCCTTTTGATAAACATCGTGTATTGAGCGTGATTTTAGCTAATTCTGTTATTTCTAGACGAGCGAAGTAAACTGAACTGTGGCATTGCTCAGCCAAAATTCTGCTAAACAAATCCATACAATGTTTTTCCAAACAGTAGCTCTCACACTTCTCAAGAAAAACAAGTTAAATTCTATGGTATAAGATTACAATAAAGTATAGATTTTAACAAAAACAATCTTCACAAATAAATCAATAACCTAGTGTAGTATATATTCAGTGTAACAATTCTTTACGCACCAAAAATGTCCTATACGCTCCCTCATTAGTGTTCCTTTTATTTCTTTTGCATTTCCTTTCTCCTTCCTGTCAGTTTTGCTCCTTTGAGTGTATCAAAAGTATACAGACAATGAAGTATTGCCTTTACACATATTTTGTAGTTTCCATTATTTTTATTGGTCGTTAGATCTTCATTTTGACACCTTCTGAAATTAAACCTCTTGATTTAATTTTCTCCGAACCTATCGTTGTATTCCTCTATTTCGCACTCGTCGATCATTAAACCGTTAAAAAAAGGCAATCTGTGTTTATTTCATCTCTATATCGATCTAATACCGTTTTAACATATTTTCGTCAGTTTTTCCACAGAGAGTCTGAACGTACATTTGACTCGGCCACCATTTTCATCTTGTAGTCTATTTAGTCCCTCACTTTGAACCTAACGTCCCAATTCCATTTCCCCTCCACGTCCACCTCCAGCTCCATTTTCTCCTCCGCCTTCACCTCTATGCCCACGTCCATTGCCACTGTCACTGCCCCTGCTGCCCCTGCCCCTCCCACTTTCACCTTCGCCTCCTCTGCCCACTTCTCACCTTCACCTGATCCTCAGTCTCCACCCTCCTTCATACCTTCCCCAATCCTTAGCACCCTCCCTCGCGACCCCCGCCCCCGCCTCTCATCCCACCCTCCCTCGCCGCTTGCGATCTGCCCCTCCTCCCACGCGGCATTCGTGCGACCGCGGCCCTCCTAGTTGCGCCGGCTGCCGGCGGAGGAAATCGCTTTTCAAAAGGAAGCTTCTTCCCTTGAGGCGATTGATAGGTCCGCCCCGCCTTCCGTCCTCCGTCCTCCGTCCTCCGTCCTCCGTCCTCCGCTCGGAGGCCGCTGCCCACCGCGGCGCTATTTGCTAATCTAGCTCACGAAAGTACTGCGCACTGGCGGAATAATACGGTGAGTCAGGCAGGGGCTGCCCCCGCGCCGGCGACGCTCTGTGCGCGAGCGGTCGACCGGAGCTGGGGAAGCTGCCTATAGAATTTCTCAGAGCTCGGCAACGTGGCTGGGAATCGTATGCTCACGCATTCAGTGTGGAGAGGAGCGTATTTGCTACATCCTCTTAATATAGGGGCTCTAACGTTCGTATTCATGGGAATCCGATTAATGGAGATTGGACGTTTACATCGTGGAATATATACCAGGTACAATACTGACGTAAAATACGGTAAGAATATTTATTGTTACTTTTCTGTATAAATATAATTATAGTTTATGACACTTTCCTCTGCTACAATGGCATTAAAATTCATGATAAAGAAAAATTCGTGAAACGAGAAGCCCGGAAATACATGATAATGGAGACAAACGTTACTTAAATTAAAAGGCTGCCTCTGAAAGAGTAGTTTGGGCGTTATATAAAAAGTATAAACAAAAATATATTTATTGCTTTCAACCGTCTGGTGCAACTAGTACTGTTTATTTGTGGTTATTAAATTGGTAAACTATTGGTGGTATAATAATATAAATAATAATATTAATTATTATTATTATTATTATTATTATTATTATTATTATTATTATTATTATTAATATTATTATTATTATAAATTTTGACTACTGAGAGAAGGATAAGATCAGGATGCAAAAGACGTTTCACAAATTTCATTTACTACTAATATTAGAAGAAATATCCATTTAACGTCACAGAACATAACATTTATGAAATATAAATATGTTGCTTTATAATAAAATGGACTTCATTACTCTTTCAAGTCCGATTACCGCGTGAAAGATCCTTTCTCCTGCGAAGAACCTCCTCAGAATCTGTTGAGTAGTGTCAGCGCGTATCATGTCGTTCTAAGAGTTGCATTGTTGAACGCAAGTCTCGGAGACGACTGAAGTAGGTTTTCACCAGCGGTGGACCGAACACAGTGTTGCTGTGGGTGGGATTACATTGAACGCGGTCAAGCAAGCAGGCACACGACACAGAAATTAGTCAACATTTGGCAATAAACCGCATTCCTTACAAAACAACCAGTATGGATTGAAGTAGTTATTGTACTGAGAATCAGATTTGAAGATACTATTTATATAATAATGATACTAATGAATGAGTTACCATTTGGTTTGTTTTGATTAAAAAAATACTGAATGCTATAAAATACTGAATACAATTAACTTATTAATTCATGTAATCAGCTTCTGGCCAGTGACTTCCATTTCGAACGAGTATTTTGCTCGATTTTACTTGATGGGCTGCGCAAATAGGCTGTCTTCCCTCGTTTCGCTTCTGAGCAGAAAGTAGAACTTTTCTGCCGCGCAATCGTCCCGTAGGTTTCCCATTTCTGGAAATTAAAAAAATGAAAATAAATAAAATTTAAAATCCTAGGTTATCGATACATGCTTCTTCACTCTTTGAAATACACTTCTCACAACCCGTCCACCTTTCTAATGTCTTCCTTTCCGTGCAACAACCTCTGACGAAGTCTGAGCCTACCGGCGGCTCCTAGGCCTTGCGGTCATGGGCTGTAGAATACGTGTGGTTAACACGTAGGCATCCCTACGCCGTATTCTGGTCTTCTCCACCTGAGAAGTGTTTTCTCCTCGGCACACAGCAACAAATACTCAGACATTGCAAGGAAAACGTACACTATAATCTTCGGCATTTACTACCAGAGCGTCACATCATCCTGGCTCAGAGCTGATGTCACTGCAGTGCCTCTGACCGGAAGGTGCTAGGTTCGAGTCCCGATGCTGGCAGGATTTTCGGCACTAGCTTGTCAGCTAGGTCGAATTCAGTCGGATGTACTGTCTGGAGGGGAATTCTAGCGGCCCGCTGCTCCGATCGGTAGTTTCCCGTGGTTTCTCCGATCAATACCAGGCGAATGCCGGAGCAGTACCCTACCGAACGGGTCACGGACCGCGCGCGAGCTTCCCTTCCTCTTCCTTGACACTAACATGCACTATACTACCAGACACGCCGGGAAACCGGTCGGGGGCTTCGAGCTTGTCCCAGCTGGGGCGGTGCCCCGCTGGTGGGAGATACCTGGTTGGGAAAACCCCGTTAGCGGACGATAGGTCAGCGCTTGATCTCGCCGTCCAGCGGGGGATCACTGCCACCTCCTGATGAGAAAACAGGCACTACACTTAGGGACTAATGACCTCGGTAGTTGACGCGCCTGGAATCAGAATCAATCCATCGCCACCTCATTGAATTCAGGGTGTCCAAGAAGGGAGTCCCGCAGGCGAGAGCGGGAGGTTTTTCACCGCCCCAGCGGAACACAATATTGTGTTTGGGAGCGGGCGAGCGCTGGGGCTGGCGGTGTGGCAGTCGTTCTGGCCGGCCGTTCGCCGTCATAAAAGACGGGTGTGTTATGGCGGGCGGGGGCGAGCGGGCGAGCGGGCGAATGCGGGCGAACTGCAAGACGCGCGCTCGATGAGGCGCGAAAGGGGCCGCGTTTGCTTTAAAAACAAAGACGCGCGTGCCGCCGCACGCGGAAATAATCCCTCGCCCCGCCCCCTCCCGCCGCCCTCCCACCGCCCACCTCCCACTGGCCTCTGGGGAAGCGGCCGCTCCCATCGATCCAACCGACGCCAGAAGAGGAAGGGGCCGTGGGGTGGTGGGCGTGCTTCGTGGTTGGGAGGCGCCTGGACCGAATCTTCCGGTTCAAAAAATATTGTATTAATAAAGTATTTTTACGATTGAATTGTTTAGTGAAGACTAAATCGACTCTATTATGTTAGAGCCGATACTTATTTAAAAAAAAATAATTCTTTGCAATTATTTTTTTAAATTTTATATTTTATATTGAATTCGAACTCTTGGTTTTTAATATGAATTATGTTCAAAGTGTATGAAATTGTGGGGATGTTCTGTCTCTCTCAATTTATTTTTTACACTCGATTTTTAGATGATATTTAACATTTAATTTGTATTTTAAAGATCGATAGAGAGGAATTATTCCATTTTATTTTAAAATTACTGTAAATTGACATTATAATTATTTATTTTAATTCATGACAATATTAATATTTTATACCAGTGCAGACACATGTTTATTGTTAAAATCCCGCGGCGTATCCCCATTTAGTGAACAAGTGAACTGAAAATATTTGCAGACTTGTATATTTGTTACGAAGTTTTATCCTACAAAGATACTTGTATATTCAAGTGTTATATTCAAGTGTATTTATGGTGTTACAAATTTATACTGTGCCCTTGGCTAATAAAAAATTGGCATTTTAAATTAAAATGGTTGGATGCTGTATAAAATGTTCAATTTGGGAAAAGTTTGTAAATGAATAGAAAAAAATATTAATACATTCAGTAATTTTTAAAAAAAACTTGGTTCCTTTACATTACGATTTAAATCAGTATTTTTCATTCTCGAATAAAATCAATGATTTCAATCATCGCCTCATTATTATAGACTGAAAGACGAGTTCTCTTCTCATTAATCGAACAAACCAATGAGTTGGTGGCAATGGAGAAAGGGATTAATTCCGTACTGGGGAAGTGCGTAGATCGAATTTCCTGAAGATAACCTTTCTCTACCATTAGAGACTTTATTGAGTAATATCAAAAAAGGGAAGATAATACCTACTTGGTAATAATGATACTAATGCATCAGTTATTTGTTAAGTATGATTATAAAACGCTGAATTTGCTTAAAAAACTATTATACTATTGAATTCATCTTCTGAGTAAATAACCTCTATCTCATTCTGATTTTTCATTATATATTCCTTGATTCAATGAGCGAATATTGAGATGGTACCTTGCCTTTCTTTTGAACAATAAATGAAGTTTGTTTTTTCGTTCGAGCGTGCCAGGATCGAATGCCGTAGCGTAGAGTTTGTAGTGATGTGTTTTTGATTGAAATAAGTTCAAAATGAAAATGCGTTTTTGCTATCTCTGTGTTCTTCTTTTTACTAAGCAGATGATAATGGTTTTTGTCCCTGCCTTCTATTGCACAATTTATGAGTAACAATGAGTAATTTAGGAGTAGCAATGAGTAATTTAGAAGTAACATTGAGTAATGTATGAGTAACAATGAGTAATGTGTGAGTAACAATGAGTGAATGGTGATAAAAATGAACGATAATAGATGGAATGTTGGTTCAAATGAATGATGGTTCAAATGTAATTCACATCAGAAGACATCCACACCCGAGTCACAAGGAGAAAACAACCATACCTTACTCAGGTCTGAAAACCACAGTCTTCGGCCAGGCCCGTATTTGAACACTGCTCAAAGCCTCTTCACCATCACGGCAGACCAGTCATCTTACTAGCAGACGTATCGTGCATGGGCCGGGCATTTATTAATAATGATCATCTATTCGACAATAAAATGAGTGAATTCTATTTATGGTGTATCACCGCCCTTGCGTCGCCCTGCCTCACAATGGCCTGTCCTGCCCCGCCCCTCCCGTCACTCTCACCCTGCCCCACACCACCCGCTGGACATCTTGCTCTCCTCTTGCAGCTGTGAAAAGATACAAACTTATAATGAAAACCTACTTTTTACCTTCTATAATTCTGACTCTAATTGCACTCTTGGAATGAATCAATATGCACTTAGTAGGGGATTTTAAGAGGTTTCTGGAACGTTCAATTCACTTGGATGAATCTATTTACTTATTTTTAGATAGTTTATGAAACCAGAAAGAGTACTTAAATTTTTCTTCTAGGGGATAGAAAAGGGTGATATTTACGACATCTCACACACAACTTATTTAAAGATTACAACGTGTACAAAACTGCAGTGAGTTCTCAATAAAACTACATTTAGCCTAAGTTATACACTATAAAATTCCCTACCATTGGGTGAAAACCGAATCGAAATAGGTTAACCGTACCCGAGATTATCCCGGACAAACAGTAAAAAAACTCGTAAATTAATGGAATAAGTAAGAATCAAGTAAATATCCAAACGAGATTATAAAAACAGTCATTTTGAAATCAAGGACATTTTATTTGTAGAGATTAAGTTCCCCCCTTTACGTACACACATCGTTGCAATCATGGAAGACAAGTATAAGCATTGTTTCTGCTGGAATATTCCCCAGTGTCTGTCGTGTGGGAGTGGGGAAAATACTGAAGGGCACTCGCGCCGACGGCGTCTGCGGGTTATGTAGTTAAAATTGGAGGAAGTAGAGAAAACATTTATTTCCTTTTCCTTCTTTCGATGAACCCTTTCTCACAGAATTACGCTCGTCAATAGTGGAAAATTCTCAGAATCATTCGAAATACTTTTAATGGATGTATTTTTGGTAAACTATGATCTTAATGTAATTAAAAACTTCAAAAAGTACAATTAGAGTGAATTTAGAGTGTAACTGCACGCTAGTAGTTCTGCGCCTTGTCGAGAAAATGAGTAAGTAGTACGATTGAATAGGTCGTCGTCCAATTACGGCCAGGGAATGTTATGTTTTTTTCGGATGAGAAACTCGTGTGGAGCCGCTACGCGGGTGCATTGTTTCGTAATGGAACTATGAAATTAGAGAAGGAGATTCGGTATTTGATCGCAATATTTATGATCTTAATAACCCGCTCTAATAAGTAACTCTCCTTAATTAAAAACTTGAAATAAATAATGATATTCCACCTTCTTACTTCCGTAGTAAGGAAGTTGAATAGACATTGAGTCTTGGCACAAACCCAAAATCAGCTAAAGCAACTCTGAGTTGTAGTACTCGTAGGGATAACCATTTAATGGCGTTGTGAACTTTAGTAATATGCATCACACGAATTGTGTAGTCCTAAAGGTATTAATTAAAGGATATCTGATCTATAGATGTTTCTAGAATGCCTGTCTGCTCTACTTCATCACATACATAGTCTTCACAAATAAGTAATCACACTCTTTTTTATTTTCTATACACACTTATTACCAGTGATTTTACTTCCTCGCTACCGCGGTAGAAAGAAAGTTATGTAATATTGCGCGAAAAAAGCTCTTATTTTTGATTTGAGATAGTTAACATTCTTGCTGTATGAAAATATTTTATGTAGTAGTGCAGTATGTAATGCAAGTATGTAATGCAAGTGTGACCCGTGTAGGTAAACTACAAACTCTTTATATCAGTATTTCAATATGCCAACTAATTTTTGTCAGAGGAAAAAATTCAGTCACTTTTAGCGAGATTATTCACGCGAATTTCTGGAGATCCATGTAAATTTTTATTTTCACGTAATATTTGGTTCATATATAGTATTTTCACCACGACGGAAAACAACTTCAGTAGAATGTTAGGGACTCACCTATCAATTGCTAATTAACTAACATAGCTTCAAACATCCCGATCGAGGAAGGGGTACATCAAATTATTTTACGAAGTGTGTGAAAGATAGGTGTAATATTAAAGAGCAGACAATGTTTAAAAAAATGAACATAAGATATGATCGAGAAATAAAGCTATGGTGCGAACTTTCGGTCTTGGAGCACTTGAACGGTCTCGGATATTGAACTTTCCGAAATTCAAATCGGCCTGATAACGTACACGCTTAAATACTTACAATCCAAATCCACAGCTGACATGTGTTGATGAGCGAATTTAGCAGAAGAGAGAGTGAGAGAGTGAGAGAGTGTCGGTTCCTTCCGCCTCTGGCCCCGGTGTTCGATCCCTCGTCAATTCTTGTTGAATGTGTTGATGGCGTAGCGAGCTCTCGGCCGATTTTCTACGGGTTCCTCCTTATCACTACCTCTCAATCCACCATTCATTACCATCATTCACATCATCGCTATTAGCGCTGACATAAATTTGTTACATAATCACTCGTGAACCTCAATGATCTCCACATCTAAATCTTAATAAATAGAAAGTAATAATTAAATAAATGAATATACAAATAAATAAATACATTTAAATGAATAATAAAGAAATATATTTAAATTAATAATTAATAAATAAATTTAAAAAAATAAATAAAACAGGACAAACAGTGTCTTGAATGCCACAATAGAGTAAGAACATATCGGTCCGACTGCTCGGAGTATTGAGTTAGCCTATGCGACCAATCTATCCGAGCGCATACCCAAGCCCGAAACTGGCGCAAATCATGGTTCCAGCTTCGACATTTGTATTTTACCACCGTCTTAAAACAGGTTGTCCGTGCCAGCCACAGATCAAATGTTTAACATTTTCTCAAATATGAAATTATGAAAGTAAGGCAAGAAAACTTCGTTTATAAATATCATTTGTAATAACCAAGGAAGTGAAAATAAAAATTGTGCGATGTGACAAGTTGTTAAATGCCCATGAAATTTAATGTAGTGTAAAATATTAATGAAATATTGACAACCATATTTTGATGCCTTATGACCATGCAGTTGAACAGCAATCTAATTTTAAAAAAATATTTGTTTGAGATTACTCAAACAACAAACTATAAAATGGAAGGCGGACTTTTGAAAGATGCACTCGTAATATTGCCGTACTGCCTTTCTTCATGAAAAGAACTAAAGCACCTTCAGTGAGAATGCTATTACCCGAATAGGCATAACCTGTGTCTTACAGGAAAAAAAAGTTTATTTACACTAGTTATTCCTCTTTAATAACCCATCAACACGCTGTATGAATAATGCAATGTTTTTACTACTGACTGTGTAAATCCTTCTTGATCTTGTTACGTTTTCGTCCACTTATATAGTGAGGATTCCGCACTGCGCTGGGACCAGACGTGGGCACAGGACTTCGAGGAAAGGGCTGGAGTGGGAGGGGGGCAAGGGTCTTCGGAAGCAGAGAATGTGATGGGCGGAGATGACGAAGGGGGCTTGGGGGCAAGCGTGCCCCCGCGCCGAGGCCGAGGCCAATTCCCGTAATACGACCTGGCGCTATCTCGTGCGGGGCATCGGGCATCCATCACACCCCAACGCCATCTCAACGCACGCGCTCGCCCCCGCCCGCCCTACGTTGCCACCACATGACGAAAACATGGCCAAAATCTCGAATGCTTTCAAGTTAGCTCTTTGGGAGCATTTTTAAAATAGCTTGTTACAATTGATTGATGGATCGATTTTTTCGTGTTTCCGGGCGCGTCAACTGCTTTGCTCATTAGTCCCGTTAGTGTAGTGCATGTTTCTTTTTCGCGGGAGATGGCGGTGATCTTCCCCCGCTGGATGGCGAGATCCGGCGCCGACCTACCGTCGGCTAGTGGGGTTGCCCCCTAACCAGGACTCTTCCACCAGCGGGGCACCGCCCCAGCCGGGACAAGCTCTAAGCTCCCGACCGGCCTCCCGGAATATGTGGTAGTGTAGTGCATGTTAGTGTAAGTGTGTGTGTAAGGGGAGAGGATAGGACAAGGAAGAGGAAGGACAGATCGCGCGCGGTCCGTTTGGTAGGGTACTGCTCCGGCATTCGCCTGGTGTTGATCGGAGAAACCACGGAAAACTACCGATCAGAGCAGCCGGCCGCTAGGATTCTCCTCCAGAGAGCGACTCAATTCCACCTAGCTGAAAAGCTAGTATCGAATATCCTGCCGCTGTCAGGACTCGAACATAGGACCTCCCGGTGAGCTTGTTACAAATGTGATATTAATATTACAAAAAACAACATGACAGATCCCACATGACGAGTGCGAATGTGAAAAGACATCAATATTGCGTGCTGTATTTAGAAAATATCATCAAATTGCAATCCGTTGCTATCTTCTGTTAAGCTTTGTTTGATTGAAAATATAACGAGGTTGGACAGATTTAAACTTTTAGAATTCTATTTCATCTGTTCTTTATTAGTTATTTGACATGTATCAGCGCTCAGCAGATACAAGAATTGAGGAGCAGCAGATGAAGACGTAATAAATCCAAGTCAAAATATACGTTTTGAAGTGGTAAGTTCGTGTGTCTGAATTTTTTTTGGTGCAATAGCCTTATTTTGGACATTACGTATATGAAAAATATTAGTATTATTTAATTTTGTATATTTTGGGGGTATGTTTATAAATGCGAAAAGCTTAAAAAATCGCTTCAAACGATATTGAAATAAATAGTAGTGTTATTACAGTTGCTCCAGAATTAACCTTCCAGTTTTATCGAATCATCAGACATTTCTCTACCAAAATTGATCGTCAAAATTCCCTAAAACAAACCTTAATTTTGAGATTTTATTTGTTGTAGCAATTATTATTGGACACTGAATATAACGTTTTTTTCCTGTCATATATCATCGGAACAGAAGCAAAGAGACCGAAATGCTCATTTGTGCTAAGTGAAGAAATACGTTTAGAAAATAATGTATTTTTGTTCATAAAAAATTCATATCATTCACAAGACAACCGATATAGGGAACAACTTAGTCCTTTGCCACGAAATAACTAATTCGCTGAGGATAAAACCAGTCAACTTCCAAATGACAAGTTTGAGATGTGTCACTTTTCTGGTGCACAGACATAATAGATTTTACTGTTTTTAACGTTATTGTAATAGGAGATTTTGATCACGTTTGCGATATTTGATCACACTGTGCGTCTACACGCTTGCGCTCCAACCTGCGATATTGTCCGGGCCTGGTATAGCCCCACAAGGGATCAAAGGTGTTGAGTGAAGTAGATTAATATCAAATTTGGCAATACAAATTACTTGAATTAAAACGCTCCAGTGTGTGAGTGCGGTGGGTGCGGGAGGGACGTTTATGCAAAATCTGCGTTGTGAATTTGCCAGGGCAGATAAAAAGCCGATGGTTAAGCGTTGTTTCTTCCATGAAACAGGTCAGGCTATACGGCGATTACACAAGCGTGAAAATTGCTGGCAAACAGTATTTCCTCGCCAACCCGTAGATGAGTGAGAAATTCTATTACTTTAAAATTATTGCGAGTGAAGCATAGTACTGTGATCTTGTAAATTTGTAATACAGGTATGATAAATAATATTATTTTTTTGCTTTATTGCGAGTGGTTTAAGGAACAGGTAAAGGAACAACTGTTTGCAGCAAGAAATTTCTGGCTTCGCCTAGCACAAACTTCCTGTTCGTCGAAAAGCTTCATGCATAGGAACTACTTCTATCTTATATAAAATAATTTATAATAATTTTTAGTATTGACCACATTGTTTTCTTCTTGAAAGTGTGCGGCAAAATGTTTTTTGAATCCAGGTGACAAAATCATGGAAACAACAGTTCTCAAACTTAAACGATTTGTTCACATGAACCATAACAATACTGAAGATATTATTTGACTACAAGAAATGTGTGCCTACAGAAACACACACTACCTATACCAGACATAAATTATACAACAGCTCATTCTCTGTCAGGTTATTCTTTCTACTAAAACTACCGCACTTGTATTTGTTATTTCTTTCACATTTCAGAAAACTGAAGTATATCCACTTAATTTCAGAGAAATTTTCGGGATTCTTATAACTACTCATCTTTATCAGTGTTTTGTCCCGTTTCCCTGATCCTTTGAACAAATGATAAGATTGTCCCTTGTTTTACTTCTGAACATAAATGTAGTTTCGCTATGCGCAGTTTCCATTGAGCTCTCCTTTTGCTTGTAGTGCTACGAGGACAGCTGAAGGTGAGTTACTAAATTGTTAGCAATGCAGAAGAATCAAACTGCAGTTCGCTTTTTGTTGCTAGTATGTTTTCTATAACTCGGGAACGAAAATGTCTAGTTTTACACATGTTGCTGATATAGCGCTTTTAAAAGTTAAATTAATAATAATAATAATAAATAATTTAACTTCATCTTTCAACTATATGTAGTTAAAATGTTGGGGTGGGTTTCTGGTACTCAAGAAAACGTGCGCAGATAATCTTCTCCCCCATACGCCATACACACTTTTTACTGTTTTTTGACCAAATAAATCAATAAATCAAATACCCCTGACCGACCCTAGGGCAAGTAATGAGTGTAGGAATGAAATGAGGGGGAAAATCCTACTTTTTTTTACTGAAAAAAATATTTTTTCCTCTTGTCATCTTTCTATTTAAGCTACGAAAATGAAAAACGAAAAACAACAACAACAACAATAATAATAATAATAACAATAATAATAATAATAATAATAATAATAATAATAATAATAATAATAATAATAATAATAATAATAATGGTGGTGGAAGGAGGATTTTTCTACGATGCGTAGGGTGTAGTCTTCACTTGAGTTAAATAATATTTATTTATTTAGTGTAATATTTTCATTAATGCAGAATTTAAAATTTATTTTTATTTGTTTATTGATATTTACTTATAGTGCTCTCAATTGAGATACTGAATGACTCCTTACTACATAAAACGAGTAAAAGCTATATTTGTGAATGTGGGTCATGAGGGAGGGAGGCCTTCCTTAGGTGCGACACTGGTAACAACGATCTGAAAGCGACGTTTCGTCCGAAGACATGAGCAAAACTTCTCAGAGTGGCCGGTCGTCGGCCATGCAACGACCTTCTAGGAAGCCACAGGCGGCACAGCGGCGGTCACCCGCCCAGCGACCACGGCGCGGGAAGCTAACGCACGCGCCTCACATTTCCACGAAGCGGCAACAAATCGCTCAAGAATCGGCGAAGGCTGCGTGTTGATGGTATAGATTCGGAGAATATTGGGTGGAAGAATGTGTTTGTGGAGATGATGCATATTAATTCACGTATTTTCATCTTGATATGCAATCTTGAAATTACTATGTTGTACGTTAACATGTAAAATTTAAATATGTAAATGGAAATTGAATTAAAGCTGTATTTTCAAACCCCCTCTAATTCAGACGTACCTGAAAGTTCAGTGTTTCTGATTTTTTTTTATTATTTCCATGATTTCCCTTAATAAAATTCATAAAGAAAATATGAGTAGTAAATACCCCATTGTGAATCCATATATATTGTGAAACATTTGTAACACCTTGGTGTTTCAATAAAATAATGTTTTTTTAGTGCAGGTTTTTCTGAAATGATTCTTTTGAATTACAGCCCAGGAATTATCAACATGCTTCTACATTATGATCAGGGAAGTACTGCCTTTTTACTTTGAATTTAAAAGAAACAAATTATCTATTTTTTTTAAATTTGAGTTGTCGTGTGCAAAGTTATTATTTCTCCTGTCAGATTACCTTTCATTGTTAATTGCCAAGGCAATTAACTGTGAAAGTTAATTATATTAGGTATTCTATATGCTATATTACATGCAATATGTTTCAAAAAGAATAATTCATTAAATAATTCAGCAATAACACATTAAAACAGTATTTCTGACACTTTTTGTAACATGTCATGTATTCTGTTGATGTAAAAACTTTTCTGTAGAAGTGAAAACGCCCACACACAATTATACAACTTTCATAAGGATACGAAAAACTAATTTGGAATAAAGAAGCATACTAAATATAAGTCGACACCGCGGTTAACATTGCATGAAATCATTTAATAATTCGATATATCCTTTGAAGGTAGTTAAAACATGTAAAATAATGTACATCGCAAATTAATTTAAAATGAGAGAATTAGGTATTTGTTTTATAGCATTTTACTGTATTATGTGGACAGTTGAATGGGTCGGAAATAGAAAGAACCGAGCCATTTCAGATTGAAATTAAGTTATACGAATGTGATTATAACATACAAATATAGTGAGAAATCAATAACAAACGTTTCTGTATTATTTCAAATATAAGTTTGGAACTACGTAGAAAGGCATGGTTTTGTTGACAAAAATCTAAAATTTATTACCAAAATGTGACAAACATTTGAATTCGTTTTTGCTGTCACCCGGCCATTCTGGGGACAGAGTGAATATTTGGAATACTAATAACTATTGAAACCCTAATCAGACAGGCGGTCATTCTTTTTATAGTTCTTCGGAACATGGATCAAAGACTGGCCGAACACTATTCGTTAATGTAAGGGGCAGAGCGCGTACTCATACATAATATTCGTGTTATTTAGACCTGTTCGTGCGAAGTGCCCATTTTTTTCTTGTTGTATTTTATAGAAAATTTAACAAGAAATACATATGTTTTTTCAAATTTTCGTCTCATCGAGTTTATATAGAAAATTTCATTTTTTCAATACACTTTTATTACAGAAATATTTTTTTAAATTTATTTACCGAGGAATAAAATACACATGTCAAAGTATTAAATGAAACAAATCAGAAAATTTTATATTAAGTACTTTCGGAGCAACAATTGATAATATTTTGTGAAGTACATGTAAATTTTAAAATTTAATACAGGCATACCCACACAAATAATGAATTTTCAAGCAAATAAAAAAATGTGACTCTTTTTATGTCTAGATTTAAGACAAAAAATATCGTTCATTAAAAAGAAGTCGTGTCAACTCTTATGCGATTTGTCGTGGAATGGCTTAACTGATCCCAAGAATTATGAATGGGAATATGAAATTGGAGATTGGAAAAAAATGGGAAAACCCCAAGTAATTTTGAACAAGTAGAGTACTATGACTATCTGGGGGTGTTATAGCACTCAATATTCTAAGTACAAGAGGAATGTGGGTTTAGAAATTTCGTCAGCAGTACCATCAAATCAAACTTCTAGCACTTTTGCTTATGTAGGTATCTAGTAATACAGGAGAGCGACCATTTGTTATCAAATATGAATAACGCTCCTTGCTGCCTTAATTCAAAATTCAATTACGTGTAGTAAACGGCCGGTAGGGATTCCGGAGCTCAAGAAAACGTGCGCAAATTGTACTCCACAATACGTTTTATACAGATTTTAGGTTTATTGGTAAATATATACACGTGAATGAATGAAATAAAAATGAGCACGAAGCCTACGGACACCGTCTTGGCGTCGGCTTCCAGTCGCTTTCTCCCGCGGCATATGAACGTTTTGCTCGGACCCGTTCAACGAGTTAGTCTCTCGCTAAGCTGGAAGCCATTAAACTCAATGACAACGAGTGTAGCTGCATAATTGCGATTGTGGGAGAGTTCCTGGTGTGTGGCGGCATCTAGTGTTCTGGAGGCCGAATGCAATCCTCCGGCAGCGAGAAGACAGCGTCGAGACGGCGTCGGTGGCATATCACAAAAGTCCTATTTGGTTGAGGTGGAGAAATATGGGTGGAAAATAATCATTAGTAAACGGTTAATAAAGATAGTTCACGAGCCAGCTGCGGTCAAACGCTCGTTTCGCTTTGTGACAGGGACGTACAGTTCTTATTTAAATGGAATTTTTGGGGTTACGCCTTGATATTACAAATAATTGACCTCATAACATACGAACAATGTTTTTCAACAACAATAAAACCGGGAGCGGTAGCTCAGTGCAACAACTGATGTCACTGCAGCGCCTCTGACGGGGAGGTCCTAGGTTCGAGTCCTGACGGCGGCAGGATTTTCGGCACTAGCTTTTCAGCTAGGTCGAATTCAGTCGCTGTCTGGAGGAGAATTCTAGCGGCCGGCTGCTCTGATCAGTAATTTTCCGTGCTTTCTCCGATCAACACCAGGCAAATGCCGGAACAGTACCCTACCAAACGGGCCACGGACCGCGCGCGATCTGTTCTTCCTCTTGCTTGTCCTATCCTCTCCCCTTACACGCACACACACTCACACACACACTAACTTCCACTACACTACCACATATCCCGGGAGACCGGTCGGGAGCTTAGAGCTTGTCCCGGCTGGGGCGGTGCCCCGCTGGTGGGAGAGTCCTGGTGAGGGGGAAACCCCACTAGCCGACGGTAGGTCGGCGCCGGATCTCGCCATCCAGCGGGGGAAGATCACCGCAATCTCCCGAGAAAAAACATGCACTACACTAACAGGACTAAAGACTAGAGCAGTTGACGCACCCGGAAAGACGAAAAAATCAATCAATCAATCAAACAACAATAAATATATCACATATCAATTTAAGCTCGTTGTGAGTTGCAGTAGCTCCAGAAGAGGGAATATTTTACACGTTACAGCAAATTCTAGCAGGAGCAAAATGGCGCAAGAGTGCACCAGTTATTGGTGCAAGGAATAGTTACAAGCATAGACGCTCCTTTTAAACTATTTAGAGTTGATTCAATTAAATGGAACTCGTCAATCATATTTTCAAATTGTGTTGATTACAGAGACATTTAGAAAATAATATCCGGAACTAACATTAATGTAATTGATATAAGTTTGTAAAATCTTAAAAATCAAGTAAAACTACGAATGTATTGAAGTGTAATAAGAATATCTGTCAATTCAACTAAGTGAGAATTTTTTTGTATCACAATGTAGAAGAAAACACGTCTTTATCTTCGATCAAATTAAAACCGTTCTCCTGGAAAATGATAATATTGGAGGTCAGTTACTTGAGCAACAATGAAGTGCTGTAAAGGTACATTTCCAAGAGAAGAGAATTAATTTAAAAATGTGATTCGTAGCAATGCTTAACGTAATGAAAATATTTCTCGTATCTCCGTTACAATAATGATAGGTGTTAAATTTATTGTTCTTTTTTGTAACTACGTATCCACTAAAAATCCACTTATATCGGCAGTATATTTGGGCGCCTGTTATTGATTAGCCCTGTTGTTTTTTGGCATATAGTTCTTTAACATCTTTTGCATAATTTAAATAGTAATATGCATTCAACTGTCTAAAGCCTTGGGATTCATCGTAGGCTAGTGTCTGTTGCTTTATA
Source organism: Teleogryllus occipitalis (assembly GCA_011170035.1). NCBI lineage: Eukaryota > Metazoa > Arthropoda > Insecta > Orthoptera > Gryllidae > Teleogryllus > Teleogryllus occipitalis. The sequence goes on from BLKR01001973.1 coordinate 53,366, forward strand.
TTTCACTGTAGTTTACCATACAATACAATTTCTTAGATATTACGATCACCTGCATAGTTCAATATTTTGCATGGAATTTTATTTTATGGCGTGCATTAACTACTGTAATGCACTGCAAAAATTTCATTGTAAAAAGAAACATATTACTTTCATTAATAAGCATGTGAGAAATATGGTCGACGTTTGCAGTGAAGTAGGGATAGAATTGGTGGTATTGTATCTCTGAATCATATATTTGCGCAGTGGCTGTGTATATTATCTTAACGCAATCTGGGAATCTACAGGAGTCAATAAAAGTGTAATGAATTCATTCAATTCATTACCAAATTGTCAATTTAAAATTTAATTATAAAAAGATTGTCTTTAGGTCTGCAACTTCGATGTGTGTTTGAGTATTTATTTAGTACGTAAGAGCGTGATATCAATTGAGATGCTTAGGACTAAACCCTTGGCATATTGTACTTATGAAAAAAGTTTTCATTATAAGAATATATGAAACAATATTTTTTGAAATAATAATTCATATTTTTAAATAAATAATTCATAATTTTTTGAAATATTAATTAATATTTATAACAAGTACTCAATGATCAAGCAGTGGAAAGCAAAAAGAAAAGTACGTTGACAAATACCCTCATATTTGAAAAATGATCCGCACATCACTGTGTACATCACTGTGTTCACACTGGGAGACGATGCATCATATTACATCACCCTACAGTTGTTGTGTCTAGTATTAATTTTTCAAATACTAAAGCACCTCTAGATTAATTATGTTTGACCGTAAAGATGCGCGCGATTTTTTCTTCTCCAAAACGAGTGCAGAATTGTTCGGTTGAATCGACATTTGAGGCGAACACAGTCTTAATTTTCTTAGTTACGGAGCGGTTTCATTCGGTTGGCATAGTACTGTTTCAGTTAACGATTCCCAGTAGCGGTTCGATGACCTGCTCCCCCTCTCGCTTCTCCAATAAAGCCCCACCCACCCTCGCCCCTCGGCATCTTGCTATTTCTCAAGTGGGGCCCAAGCCCTCGTCGCCGCTCGTGTGCCACTGGCTCGCTTTGCTTCCTCCGCATCTTCTGTCTTCCTTCCTCTTCTTTCATCCTCTTTGTACTTCTCTTTCTCACTTTGTTGTTGTTGTTGTTGTTGATGATGATGTTTCATCTTCTAAACTTAGTCGTCACTATTTGTTTTTTCAGTAATTCGTCGTCGCCTATACGCCCAATTATTTGCATCTAAGCATCTCATGACGTAAGATTTCATCTAGTTGATTTAGTCTTGACTAAGTATTGAAATATTTTTCTTGATAATTAATGGAAGGGTTTAATGAATGCGCAAGAACATACGTGAGTAATAAACATGTATTGGTTTGCTAATGCAACCATTTTTTTGAATGGCGAATGTGAGGATCTTAAAAATATTTTCTACAACAGTTTGCCTAAAGAGATAATTGCACTCCATTAAAAATTTGAGTCAAAGTTTCGTCACCGATTTCATCGTACATTTTTACTTTCTCGCTACCGCTTACGCAGTAGAGAGAAAGTTATGTAAAGCTGCGCAAAACAAGGGCGAATTTTCGGAAGAAAACGTATTACAGGGCCATGGTAATGAAAAAAAAATATCTCCAGCACGTGGTGGATCGAGAATTCATTCGTTGTAGATCCTTGATCCCGAAAAATCGAATGAGGGAAAAACATCTGTCTGTCCGTCTATCCATCTGCGAAAACGGCCAGCGGCTAAACCATTCAGTCGATTTCCTCCAAAATTGATATTCTGCGATTAATCTGGCTGATGTTGCGGCACCTTGAGTTACAAACCGGAATTTTAAATTTAGAAGGTACTTTACATAAAGCCCCTGCGACACTTTCAAAATTTTCAAAACAATGGCTCCAACTTTTTTGACTTAACTTTGTTATTGGATAGTGTGAAGGGCGTTTAAGATAATGGTGCAGGCCTAGTGTTAGTTGAAACTCTGATTTTTCAAAAATTTGAAAACTTCACAATTTTTTCGGAGTCTTCCTACAACTAAAATATTGAAGGAAGAGGTTTTTTCCCTTAATGAAATCTGTTTCTTAAAAATAGATTTTGAAATAAGGTCATGTACAGTTATTGGAAAATTTGAGTGTTACAAAACGATTACTGAGATGTGTTAATTCGGAGAGAAGTTTGCGGTATAAATAGTATAATGTAAGAGTTACAAAGTGCGAGAAATTATGTGCTTTTTTAGCACCCCTAGTTTCTTTTGCTTTCACCCACTTTTTCATTTTCTTTCTTACTTTCTACTTCGCTCCTATTCCCGTCTCTCGCGTCTTGTCTCTTCCACTTTCAGTCACATATCATTAATTTTATCCTTCATATCTTCCATTCAGTTTTGTTAATCCTTGCTTTAATCGATCTGCACCGTTTGTTGATATGCCTCATTTTTCTCTTTTTGCTTCATCTGTTCGTTCTCCTTTATCTTTTTATTCCTACCTCTCTACCTTTGGTTTCTTCTTCCCTTTTCTAGTTTTGTTCTCACTGCCTCGCCATATCCTCACCTGGAATTTATCCTGTCCGTTATTTGTTTTCCTTTTTTCCATTTAATTTTTCTTTCCTTCTACTTTTCTCTTACTTTCACACTTTTTCTCCTTCTCTTCGTTCTCTCTCTCTCTCTCTCTTTCTTTTCACCCATTTCCCAACAATAATCATTTACCGTCATTTCTTCTTCTTTTTCTCCGTTGTGTGTGGTTGATCCTGCTCGTGAGCGATGTCTCCGCAGGAGCATTGGTCCGCTCATGAAGCCCTCTCCATCGGGTTCCATTTGCCGGGCGTGTGATCTGCGCATTTCCAATTGCATCCTTGATACGGCTATTGCCTTTTTATTGCGGCCACGCCAAGACGTCTTTGTTCCCCCTCCGCGCCTCCGTTGCGCAGTTACAAGCGGCCCATGCCATATTGCTGTGTCTTTCTCATTATCTTCTTTCTCTCCGTTCCGAGGCTCAAGGAAGAAGTAAACAATGTTCATTTTTTATCTCCCTTTCTAACAACCGTCGATTTCTTTTCTTGTAACCATTTGCCATTTCAATTCTTAGGATTCTTTCTTAATTAATGGATTCCTTGCTCACCAATTAAGACGTGTTATGGCCTCGGAAATTCAAAATACTCCAGTTCTGGTTCATGTAGAACTCACGAGAGAATCTGATAAACTATCCTGGGTGTGCGCTATATTTGGCAAATGGATTCGCTGTAGTGGTATTCTTTGTATCTTGAAAACTGAAGTTGCCAGGCGTCAACATTATTAAATACTGCTATAAAAGAAGAGCACAGCTCTGATTGAATTAAATGAGCGTGGAGACAGCAGGCGCATGGGACCTGGAAAAGAAGAATGAGCCAAGCACCGGCCTTCTCTTTTCTTGTCAGACCGCATAGTTGAAATGGGAAATGAGGAGAGAGAGGAAGAGACGAATGTAGCGAGATATTCTCATCAGCTAATATTAAATCACTGTAGATAAAATATCTTGAAATTATTCAAGAATAAATGGGTAAATTAGTACCACGTTTTCGGCTAATGAATTTAATCGAATGCTTTTTTAATTTACGAAACGTGTGTCTGAGTTTTGATGTGGTGTTGTTCTTTGAAATGTTTTCAATTAGTGTTTATTCTCTGAGTGCTTTTCTTGTATAGCTCGTTCTGTAAGAAATAATAGATTATAATTAAAACGATACCTTTTACAATTTTGTAGTTTGTCTTCGTGATTTTAACAATGAGATTTGTTAATTTTGAAGAAAAGACGTGGATTAGGAATGCCGAATAAAGTTTGATTTATTCGATGCAAATACATTATATTTATATTACTTTAAGTCCCTGGGAGAAAATATTAATTTATGAATTTTATTCATCGTATGACGATAGTTGTTGAACTACTATAGAACTATGATATAAACTAGAATACTATTATAGAACTACTCACGTTATTGATTTATGCGTTATGATAAATTATCTAGTTGATTCGCGGGAGCAAAAATGAAGATGTAATTTTCTTATACAAATCGTTTCAGTGTCTGTAGCTGTTTGATGAAAGGGAAAAGCTGAGGCAGAGGCAAAGAAAGCTAGGAACGGTGATAAGAATACGTCGCTCGCTACATGTCTGCTTTACCCCAAGCGTGGATGATAAATAATAAAGCAGAAGCCTGTGAACAGCGGTAGGGAGACAATGTCGGATTAATCCGATCCAAAAACGCCAAATGAATACTTACGTTCAATACTTCTAGTTCATTAAAGTTTTGGTTTAGAGGTGATGCGCCGTACTAACTTTAAAATTAGAAGTTGCCCTTATTAATTTCAAAGAGTAATTTCTTTTTTCTTTTATTTTGAATACTTCTGTATCACTCTCTTTGTGATTGCTATTATCCATGCAGGTGTAGTCAGCTAACGAAGATAATTAATTTACCCATCATATATTTCTACAAAAAGCAGTTTAAAGAGAGTATTTGAAATCGTTGCATATTTTCAACACAATCTTATATTAAGCCTAAAAATCACTGAAACGCCCTGTATAGTAATTCGTAGTAAACTTTTTTGGGTAGTAATAACAAATATAATATTTTTAAAAATCGGAAACGAAACATCTGTGAAAATAATGCTCAAAAAATAAATTCCATTAGATTTTGAATCCCTAAAATAGTTTTTATCAAGTTAATGAATCTCACAAGAATTATGTGTAAAATTGTCTTTCACAAAGCTGTCCTTAAGCAATGCTGCTTCGCTACTGTGCATATTGGATACATCCTTGGATTAGTTTCTTTCACCGTCCTTCACATTATATCCTTCTTCTTCTTACTACTAATTTTTAATCGTTTTCTCTCTTGAAGGAGTAGTCGAATTAGGTTTCGCATACCACTCTAATGACCAGGCCATGATACTAACAATGATATGATTTTCTAAAAGACTTAGAAAATTTAGAAACGTAGAGGAAAATCTTTCTTCGGCCTTTCTGTTATAACTTTACTAAACTTCTCTACACACTTTCATGTCACTCATTCACTTTCATTTAATTATGCTCATAAAATTATCTTTAATTTGGTATTTTCGTCATACTTATTGTAAAGACTTTTACAGCGCATGTTATATCTCGAGTAGTGGTGGTATTCTCTCCCTCTAAAGCATCCAAGCTATTCTATACGTCGTTCAGCGAGATTTTCTTGTACACGACTGTTCCCAGTAGTGCATATAAGGGTAAATGTGGATGTGTGGGTAAGGGAGAGGAGGGGGCAAGGATAAGGAAGAAGAGATCTCGTCCCCTTTTTAAAGTACTACTCCGGCATTCGCCTGGTGTTGATCGGAGAAACTTCGTCAAACTACCGATCAGAGTAGCCGGCCGTTAGAATTCTCCTTCTGACATTAGTTGAATACGACCTTACCTATGGTGCTGGTGTTGAAAATACGCCGCGGTAGAGAATCTATTTATTTATTTATTTATTTATTTATTTATTTATTTATTTATTTATTTATTTATTTATTTATTTATTTATTTATTTATTTATTTATTTATTTATTTATTTATTTATTTGTTTATTTATTTATTTGTTTATTTATTTATTTGTTTATTTATTTATTTGTTTATTTGTTTATTTATTTGTTTATTTATTTGTTTGTTTATTTGTTTATTTATTTGTTTATTTATTTGTTTATTTATTTGTTTATTTATTTGTTTATTTATTTGTTTATTTATGTGTTTATTTATGTGTTTATTTATGTGTTTATTTATGTGTTTATTTATTTATTTATTTATTTATTTATTTATTTATTTATTTATTTATTTATTTATTTATTTATTTATTTATTTATTTATTTATTTATTTTACCTCAAAGAAACTAATCTAAACTAAAATCTAATGCTAGGATTTCCCGGACAGCGATGCTGCAGAGAAAACGACAGTTCCCCCATTAAGCAATTACAACGTGTGTGAAATTCCGTTTTGCCTATGAAATCCCATTTACAACCATTAAACTATTCAAATATATTTCCGAATTTACCAAAGAAATACCTTGTAATTTCAAATACAAAGTATTATCCTCCTTAGCCAAAACTAGCTCTGGACCGTTGTCTCTCTTGGATTACAGTGGCCTTAGCGGAGATTGGCCACCCGTAGCCTTGTGGTCGCTCCAGGTTTCTGTCACTTCTGACCTTTCATCCATGCCCCTACATGATCAAGAAGATCCTGCGCTGGTCCAACCTCTGACGCTCACCGCCTCAGTAAGCCCCAGTGAGCCCTTCCTTTTCTTATTAAGATACAAGCGAAGTGTCTAGAAACCCTTTTGTCCCCGCAACTTTTCACATTCTTGATATTGTGCGATTTAATTTCTGTGATCATGTGTCCTGGATCGCATTACTTTTCTACCAACTGAGAATCCGCTCTTTTTTTACGCCATTTACTCGTCACTGTTCCTTTCGCGTAAGTTTTCTGCTCAAACCCAACCCAACCGCTCCTTGATATTCTTCTCTCACTATCCTGCCTTGTCTTCAGATGCATCTGTAATCTTTTCGAAATCACGTATGGCTCGAAACACTTGTTTCACACTCACTCGATCCTGATGGCTCTGCGTCGTTTTAGTTTCTCAACCTTGTCCTGTAGATTCCACCATGTTTCCTCTGGTCCCGACACTGCGCCTTCATTATGTCAGTACCTACGACTCATGGCAGTATCGAGAATGTATGAATGATTTAATGGATAGGTGATAATGAAGGTATAATGATAATGATGACGCAGGGTGATGAGAGCAAAAATGAGCAATGATGGAATGAGAGGTAGGGAAACGGGAGAACCCTAAGGAAAGAAGCGTCCTGGATTTAATCGCCGGTTCCGCTGATGGAAGACGAGCGGGGTGACGGTCACTCCACAGGTCGCCCTCTCCGTCCCATCTGTCATCAGTCTCCGCCGAGGCCCGCCCCTCCGTTTCCCCGCTCCGCTCCTCCGGCTGCCCCCGCTCCAGCGGGTCTAGCGGACCATTTCCATACCAGAGATAGCAGGTAATTGTTTGCTGGTTTTTCCAGTCCACATTAGCAGTGGCCAAGTCTGGCGGAATGCCGATGCTTGTCTTCTCCTTAGCTGCTTTGCATCTAATAGTGTTTGGTAATTAATATTTTTAATTTTTGCGCATACGCCTCAAGAATTTGCCCTTATTTTCCCTAATTATCGCGAACTGGTCTCCTTATCTGCGGCTTACGGTGTTCTTTAGATATTCCGATTGGCGAGCCACTCGCTCGGCGGGGCGGGGCGGGACGGGGCGGGGCGGGGCGTGGCGGGGAGTGGCGGGGCGGGCCGGGCCGGGCTGGGCCAGCCGACCCGGTGGCGACGGGGAGGGATGGGACGGGACGGGACTGGGCTGGGCGAGGCGAGACGAGGCAGAGCGGAGGCCGAAACGCCGTGCGCGCAGAGCACAGAGCTGCTGCAATGTTCCCGTTAGAATAGCTTTCCTTGTCGGGCCACAGACCCCTGTACATCCGGCTTATTTCCAGAATGAACAAAAACATGCTCAACTTCCCAGTTATGGGCAAATGAGCTAATTGCGACAATTCTTATTTTAAGCGTTCACACATGCACATAATAAGAAGCAAAATACGTCTACACATTAACGTCTACACATTTAACCTTTCGTTTTGATGGGGAGAGTTTTGTTTTTTGTTTGTTAAAATAAAACTCTTAGTTTGCGAAGTCTTAAGACTGCCACCCCCTTAACTGTAAACAACGATTTTCAGAACTTTAGTGTAGATATATCTGTCATTTGACGAGAGAAATTTGAATCGACTTTAAGCCGACGATTCGAAATTTCATTCTCTTTGATTGAAACCTCAAAACTTATTATCAGATGAGAGAAGGAAACTATGATTATGATATTAAATAAGGTAATAGTTCGTTATTATTATTATTATTATTATTATTATTATTATTATTATTATTATTATTATTATTATTATTATTATTATTATTATTATTATTATTATTATTATTATTATTATTATTATTATAATCTCGCTACTTTGACCACAGGCGCGACAATCAGCAGAAGACACATCTGGATATTTGATGATGTATGTCAGATAATATTCTTGGTTGCCATTACTTGGTCTTGAATTGCAACCATGAACCCTTCAGTTTCGGAATAAAGATATCCAATACTGAGCCATTTGTACGATATAACACCGTCGACATTGGAATTGGCTACTTCAGCTGGATATCAACCGTGGATTGCGTTCTGCTTCTATAGCTCCATCTCCCGGTCAAAGTATGGTTGCTGGAATTCAATTACATGTTGGTTGAGACATAACGGCCTATAGTTATCATCTGTTTCCTCTGACAACCTACGTATATGAGATGATACAGCTTTCGCCCGGAAGTACTCCCTCATGCCGATGATCTTTTTTGTATGAATATTGCTGACTAAGGATGCCACGACCTCCCATCTTTTTTGAGAATGTGACCTTTGGATTGAGCTTTTTGGATGGTGAAGTTGGAAGCGCGTCGTTTTGATTCTGATGAGCCTTTCAAGGACTCAATATCCGTTTTCGACCATTTGATGATCCCCAATGTAAATATAATAATTGGTATTGCGTACATATTTAATGCTGCAGTAAGATGTGGTGAGTTGAGAAAGGTTGTGAATATACTTTTCAATCTCTTTACAAATTCCTACTGTATTTTTGATTTAATTTTACTCTGCGCGACCAACTTGTTTTGATGTATCTAGGTATTTGTAGAGCTCATGTGCTTCTAAGGCTGTTATAGTCTCTCTTGACATGGTTTTATGTTCTATTGCGCTGATGCGCACCTTTACTGATACTGTGCATTTTACATTTTTCAATACCTAATTGCATTCCTACATCGGTGGAGAATCTTTCGGTGACATGTATGAGCTGCTTAAGTCCCTGTAAGGTTCCTGAGTACCGCTTGATATCGTCTATTTATGCTAGATGACTTACAATATATTTACCTAGGCCTTTCATTTATTATTATTATTATTATTATTATTATTATTATTATTATTATTATTATTATTGTTGTTGTTGTTGTTGTTACTATGTATTATTATTATTATTATCCGAATTTTTCACTCTCTGCAATATGTACGAGTACATTCACCTGACCATTACTGGGCTAGGCTCGCTCGATCTCGCAGAGACAAGACACGAGCGAATATTGCTCTTTGGACATTTCAGCCAATCGTGTCCCAATGAGCAGTACATCCCAGAAATGCTCTCACTATTCTGCATCTGTCCAGTTTTGTTAGTTTCCGAATTTGCTCTATGCATAAAAATGGGAATTCCAACACTTGAATTGGATACACTGTGTTTCGATAATTAATCCTGTGGTAGACTTGATTATCGTTTGTATGCCGATATTGTGAAGTCTTCATTGAGGGCGCTCTTGATACTTGGTTCCACTTTAGTGAAGACATATCTGGCTGATCTGATTATTATTATTATTATTATTATTATTATTATTATTATTATTATTATTATTATTATTATTATTATTATTCCATTTTCACAAAAATTATTGGTCTTACATACTACCTCAGATATACATAGCTACCTCACAGATACCACATCAAAGCATGGTAACTGACTTTTTTAACCATTACAATATTCTATAAATAATATAATACAATATAAAATAACAAATTTAACATTACAAAATAACAGTTAAATTTAAAAGCTTTAGTATTCCACATGACCTCCCATGAACCTCCTGACCAATGAGCACGTACTGATCATGACTGATTTTTATATTATTTATTGTTATTATTATTATTATTATTAATATTACTACTACTAACACTTGCATATCGGCCATTTCCGACCACTCTACACGATTGATATGTGTAACTATGGGGTCACCTTTTCAGCTGTATCGCTCGGTAAGGCAAGGTTGTTACACTTTGAATTGTGAATTATGAGTTAGTTGGATGATGATTCGAGGTGAAGGGACAATCACAAATACGACCATGCCTACGCAGGACTCGAACCTGCAGCCTCCTCGGCGCAGACGACGGCTGCCGCAACTGTCTGCGAAATGGGGGTCGCCTTTTATTATTATTATTATTATTATTATTATTATTATTATTATTATTGTTATTATTATTATTAACTTAGAGAATGAAATATCATGCTGAATAAGAAATGTATTATATTGAATAACTGAATCTGATTGAATAAAAATATGATAGTTGTAAATCCAAATATTGTAGTAAACAAAGGACGGAAGTATACATCATTTTGGATTGCAATTGTCTGTCTGCGCGACCGTCTTTATGCGAACAAAACATATAAGCGTATGAGCGGTACACAAAATTTATAAAAAAAATTAGGGTACCCTATATAAAGTTCATAATTATGACCTCTCTTCAGTTTATTAACACAGCAGGTACATTTTGTCCAAGGATAGGACATACATACTCATTTCTAATTTCAGTTACGTGGGCTCTCTGCACTGTCTTTACAACAAATCACTCAAACTATGCTTTTAAAATATTATATAATCTCAAATCCAGTAAACAAGAAATAAACAAAATACAAGTACACAATTAACCCTCCTGTTAAACACTTAAAGTAATACACACACAACATTCATCAAAAGTCCACTTGGTATTCAATTACAAAAAATCTATGTAACTTTTAGACAGAATGCTTAGAGTTTTGTGTCCTTCCCTAATTCTTCAATATTTAAACTGAATTTACTATACTTGCATTCATCTCACTAAGCCAATGATAACTTTCCAAGAAAAGATAACAATTTTCTGGATCACTGAATCTGACAATCCATAGCCTCGTATACAATCCCTTTTCACAATTACAATTCCTCACAGTTCAATAAAAGCTTCACACTTCTTTTCTCAAAATTTACAATTATAAATTTGAATAATACTCTTTGTGTTTATTCTTTAACCTCTCGGCATTCCCACTTTAATTATAATAACTTTGCCTAACTGATTTATTCTATCACATCTATTATTTACTAACTTCATGGATAAAGAGAGATTGATTCTCGGCTTTCTTTTTTATTCAATCTTTCAATTATGTCTTATCTAGCCGAACATCGGAATACATGCGTTTAACTAGCCAGAGTTCTTAATAGGTGAAATTTCTAATGGTATCGCCCTTGCTTGTATACCAGCGGGAGGAGAAATCTGATGTGTCCACTGCAGTTCCTCAGTCTTCCTTATGTCTGTTCTCAAAATTCCAATTTGTATCGTACTTATTCCGGCTGCATCAGCCTTTAAATGATGCCGAGACGTCACTTTACGGTTTCATAGGAATCCCCACAGTAAGGAAGTTCGTAATAAACTGAAAGAAATAGATAATAAATATGCACACGAGTTCATATTCTGTCCTACCGATGCCTGCAAGCATCCACCACCTCGCACCACAACGTATGCTAAATGTTACTCATGCTCCGTTTCGTAATAAATTCCTCTCACTTAACTAATGCATATTTATGACAAATCTATTTACAGCCTTTCATCTGGAGTGGTGAGTTACGGTTTTCGTAATATAGGGTCGAAGATGTGGCAGAGGATCATTACAGAACGTCTTCTAGCTTGTCCATCCACAGAAGTCACGGGTCTTCCCTGAAAATAACTCTTTCGTTCGTCGGGGAGCAACTCGTACCAGCGTTCGACCGCAGCGAACTCTACCTGCCAATTTCCTTAGTCTCTGTCCGTGTGGAGCGCGCAATCCAAATTGAGTTGACGCTCTAGCAATAAAATATGACTCGCTTTTACACTTATGAAATGGGGAAAATGTATTTTTAAAAATTCTCAAAATATCTTCAATTTTCCTTTTTTTTCAAATAAATGAGTTTTATAATATGCTATAGGCCCAATGTTCATTCCGATCACTAAAATTCGAAATTTGCAGTTCGATCCACTTCTACAACCACAATTCAAGCTAGATTTTTAAAATAAAAATTTATTTTAAATTCTAGTGCTTTTAATTATTTCAAGTACTTTTTAATCGAGATATTAGTACTTTTCCGTCAAGTCGTGACCATTTTCGTCAAATGTGTAAACACGGTTTTCTCCAAAACAGCTTCACGTCTTTTAATAAAACTTCTTAAATTGGGAGCACAGTACTCTACATTAAGTGAGGCATACGCCATTTCTGTAAATATTTTTGTATTTTCATTGTTTTTTGTGTGTGCAAGTGCCGAGACCCACTATACCTCAAACTTCTACAGTCATAAATGATATGACAATTACCTACACATTAAATTTCAAATCCCAGTCCGTGTAAGGTTTTTATGAGTTGTCAAAACTCGAACAGGCTAGCTTTAGCGAAATAAGGCGGTCTCCAAATATAGTACCACGTCGCTAGTCGCGAAAACGTGCAGTAAAATGTTCAAATGTGCGAAATTGTCGCTTATGTAATTTTAGCTAATGTAATTTTGAATAATTGTTGTAAATAAAACGAGAAAATATATGCTTTTGTAGTATCACTAGTTTTCTTTAGACACTCTCTCATATCTATGAATTTGTTTTCTTGATTTGTCGTCTGGGACGGATTTTTCAGATTCTGTAAGAGTTGAACATGCCCGAATACCACAAAGTTGGGAGATATGTGTTCTTCTGAGAAACGAATGAGCTGAAGCGTCAGATGATAATATCCCCAAATGTAGTACTTATATTTGCTGTAGAGTAGAGGGATGTAGGTGGCAGGAGTAGTTTTCTTTATTCCGGTATCGTTACTGAAAAGGAATATGTAAGGTTTTATACATTATTCGCATTGGAAAGCAGATTAGAATGTGTGTTTATAAATTATGATGTCCAAACGGACTGTAGGAGCAAGTAATGAATAGGGAACATTACAAATTTGTCCTGCACTTAAACTTCATAGCTCAAGCTAAGTAAATGACTAGATGGGCCATAACGTTTTTGATATATCAGGAAAACAGGGAAGCCTCAAAGAAGCTACTAAGCTAATTTGCAATTGTCCAAATTGTAGTAAAAGGAGGATATACTATCTATCCTATGTATCTGTGTACACGTACGGAATGGGAGTGGGTAGAAAAAAGCATTGTATATCGGAATAAGTAGATTCAATGCAAAAAAAACTTTTGACATGAGTGCAAGGAGTTACTATGCAATAGCATATAGTTTAAAAAAATAAATGAATTAAACTTTGGGTCTTGAAATTTCAATATAGGTACGTACGATTCGGTAAACATGTTTTATAAAATGAAGGTATGACCTTGTTCGATACAGGAACACTTACGCGTCCCATACACATGAACATAAGAATGGTGTGACCGTGAAGAGATAATACATTAATGGTAGAAGATAACAATAAAAGTGAAAAATCCCTTGAAAATACGAGAATTCAATTATTACATAAAGTTTCAATATATACAAAACTAAAGCAATGCAAAATTCTTGTTTGCAATCACGATTATATACATACATAAGAATAAATGAATTCTATTATATGCATATGAAAGAAGATATATTACTAAAACCTTGTTTTACCACCTCTAATGTACATGTCAACGTGCGTATTTAATTGTTTTATTCAATCCAGAAGGATAAGACGCTTCCTCGTAGGGTATACTTTCCCAAAGTACCTTTTTCTCGCCAACGGCCATAACGTTTTTTATCTTTTCCCACGGATGTCCTAGAGAACGACACAAGAAATTATTCAACTCGCTGTAACATAAGTTCACATTTTAATAATGTTTTCTGTTTTTTTAAAACAATCGTAAGAACGTCAACTATTTTCTTTTCACACAACGATAAAATTCTTAATCTACTCCCCCGGTCCTTCGTCGCTCGTGAGGTTCACCTCGTAGATCATGTTGCTCTTCATTCGCTTGTTTAATAAATTACTCTTATTCTGCTTTCCCGTAGACCACGCATCACACAATACTTCGCCTCGTGCGCTTCTCATCATCACACTTGCAAAAGAAAACCTTACTTGTTTTTGTGTTAGGGTAGAAGAAATAGTCTGGAGCTCTCCGACTGGCGCTCTCCGTCGACGACTGCGATAATTATGGCGAGAGCTGAGCTACGCACTTCGCGCTTTGGGGCGGGGCCGTGGGGCCCGGCAGGAGGGGGCAGGGCAGGGGGCGTGTGCCGTGGGCGTGCGCCAACGAGCGCGGCAGCTTGTTAAGCGCTAAATCGATTTTCGCTGCGTTGGTGCGCCTGGCGCCATGACGAGGCTCGTGTCAACAGCCGCCTCTGGCGATGCCACCCTCGTTACAGCCAGCCTGCCCGTCGACCCGCGAAGCCGCCCCTGCCTCGCGGGCCCCATCGCCGTCCCCGCCGCCGACTCCGCCGCCGTCCACGCCGCCGTCCCCGCCGCCGTCCCCGCCGCCGTCCCCGCCGCCGTCCCCGCCGCCGTCCCCGTCGCCGTCCCCGCCGCCGTCCCCGCCGCCGTCCCCGCTGCCGTCCCCGCCACCGTCCCCGCCGCCGTCCCCGTCGCCGTCGCCGCCGCCGTCCCCGCCGCCGTCCCCGCTGCCGCTCCTCCTCCCTCCGTCGCCGTCTTCGCCACCGTCTCCGCTGCCAGTTCCGCCGCTAGCTCCGCCTCCGCCTCCAACTCCCCAGCCGTCTCCGCCGCCTCGGCCCTTGCCACCCGCGGCACCCTCTGCCAGTTCGTGCATGCGACGCTAGAGCGCACGGCCGGCGTCCGCTGACAGAGACGCGGCGCCGCCGGCAGCTGCCGTTGAGTCGCCGTGCTTGCACACGCACGGGCCCACGCCTGCCCTCGCCCTTTTCCCGGTGGACATCATCCTTCGCCTCCACAAACGTCTCCACTCCTCTTCCATTCCCAGCACAGTTCTCTGCCGTCATCCACTGTCCCCCACTGTCCCCCGCCCCAACACTCTTCACAGTCTTCGCCGTCGTCCTTAGTCCTCTATCCTCTACCACCGTCGGCTTTCGCCATCCTATCCCGGTCTCTACCGTCCTCCACTATTCACCGCTGGCCTCGACCATCCCCTACCATTCTGTCATGTTCTGTTCTGTTTCCGTCAAGTATCATTCCTCGCTGTCTTCTGACTTCTTCTACCGTGTTTCGCAGCTGTCTTCCATCGATGCGACCGCCTTCCCCCTCATCTCACTTCCGCCGACCTCTCTCCATCTTTAGTGTCCTTCATCCTCCTCGTCCCTCCTCGTTCTCCTTTTCTTCGACCTCCTCCGTTCGCCTCCTCCGCGTCCTCCCGCATCCTCCTATCTTTTCTTCTGCCGCCCTGCTTCCTCTTCGTCCTTCCTCCCACAACTTCCACCGTCCTCCTTCCTCCACGTCTACCATCCAACATCCTCCTCTTGCTTCCTCCTTCTCTCTCCTCCCACTTCCTGCTGTCCTCCCTCCTCTTCCTCCTCCTATGGCATCCATTTTTGTCCTCTCTCTCCTGCTCTTCCTTCATCGACCGTTTCTTATCGTTGTTCTTACAGTGAGACAGAGATGACTTCAGACGAATTTCCTCCTTTACAGATATATTACGGGAAACAAGAAAGGTGCTATTGAAAATGGAAGTTGGTTTTATAGACATGTGAGAATTCCTGAATTATCTTCAGTAATCTTGGATATCTTCTGTAGATATAATAGGCTTAGGTGCATAAACCAGATTTAACACGAAAATAATAGATATTTCCAGATTGCCATAAAGAACAGATTTCTGCAAAACACATTAGAATCGCGCATACCTGCGAAACGATAAGTTGTACGCTAACGGCCTACGTCAAAACGAGGTTATCATGTCCCAAATGGAATACGTGTTTTGTGGATACAGATTGCTTTTCTGAGAACACGAATTTTGTGAAACAATCGGCGGACAAGTGTGTGGTAGATGAAGCTTGTGTTATGATTCTTAAGTAGTATTGTTCAAATTGAGATCTTTTGAAAATTACGTTACCTTTGTAGAGATGGAGCATTTCCGTGCGCTCTTACTGCGTAGCATGGGTGGAGAGATTCGGCAAATAACTCGAAATGTGTATGAAATTAAATTGAAGGAATATAGATAGAAAAAAATTTCCACGATAAAATTGAAGTGACTACTTGATTTTCCGTGGATTTAATCGAAACGCTTAACAATTTTAAAACATTTACTCAAGCAGAATACCAGATGTACATATATTATTGTAATGCACTCTTCATGAACTGGCTGTTCGAAATAAGGATCCAGAATGAAGTAATTTTTTCATTTATAAAAAATTTCAGAGAGAACAATATCTCCATAATGACATTTTCCTCGCATTTCATTGATTTTTTTTCGGGTGTTTGTCTGGTTTTGCTGTTAAATGATGAATATCTCTTCTTTCCTTGTTTTTTTCTGACTTTCCGTTTCATCCAATACGTCTATTAATAACCAATTTTCAATATCTTTTTTACATATTTCTTCCTTCTGTAAGGAGTCAGAAGAAAACGAGACCACTTTTTACGTCGTAAGCCAGATTAATATTGTTGGAAATCGCACATGTTAAACAAAAGGTTTTTCCTCGAATCAAGAAGTTGATACCATTTTTTTGTACTTCTGAGACAATCCATATGGAACACGTGAAGAGTAGAAAATAAGATCGTTCACTTCAACTTAAACCTCTATTACGTTTTTGTCGTATCTTGTCAGTTATATTCTCTTTGTTTGATTTTTCTATTACAATGCGTTATTTATACACGGCTTTGTCATATAACATTTTGCGTCCACAGGGATATACATGGAATCCGGAAAATTACATAAGGGATACATCTTCTCACATATTTTCCTATTTCTGTCAACTGTGAAAATTCATTACTGAATTTGTAAACGACGCACGAAAATTATATGGAGAATGTTAATTATTAATTCTTGAGAACTGACCTACGTTCATGGAATATCTTCTTTAGTAATAGTTTGTTATTAATGTTGTTGCTATTATTATTATTATTAGATTTATTGTTAATTCTGCAATTAAGTGTAGTAACTTGGTGGCAGAATATCTTAACCTTACATGCATTAAACTTAGATTCACTAAGAAAAAGTTTAAAAAAAAGTAGTTAATTAAGATAATAATAATAAATAGTACATAACATCACCACGCAAACCTTACTCCACTTCACTTCACTGCACAACACTTAACTGTGACGCATTTCTTTCGCATTCCCTTCCCTCCACTTCACTTCATAACACTACACTCCACTGCACTGCACTGCACTGCACTGCACTGCACTAAATGAATAATAATAAATTGATAACAATAGTAATAAAGGTAATATTAACAATACTTCTACAACTGATATTTATACTAACAATTAAACAACTTACTTTGTACGATATACTACTAATTTAACAGTAGAAACAACATTGATACATATAACCAAATATATAATTAACTAGAAAACTAATTTATTTTTAAACTTGCTCAAGCTTTGAGGAAAGGGTTCTAAGATAGTCGCAGGCAAACTGTTCCAGTCTCTAATTGTTCGGTTTGTAAATGAAAATTTCCCGACATCCGTTTCCTGTTTTCTTGTCTTAATTTTATGCATGTGATCCGTTCTACCGAAGTATGAAGGTTTTCCTAAACGATGATGTATTTCATTCCAAGCAGGATAGCCTGTGTATGCTTTGTACATAGCATAGAGTCGCAGCTTCATCCGCCTCTTTTCGAGTGATTCCCATGCACCTCTATTTTTTGATCCCCTGAAAGTAAATTTCGATGCTCTGCGCTGGACCTTTTCTAGATTACCTTGCTGCGATATTCTGTACGGGTCCCAACACACCGCGCTATATTCTAATACGGGTCGGACTAGTGACATATAGGCTAATTCTTTACTTCTCACTGTACTCTTCTTTAGGATCCGCATGACGAAATGTAGAGATCTCCAGGCTTTTCCCACAACGAAATTTACTTGATTTTCCCAGCTCAATTTACTATCTAATTGAATTCCTAAATATTTGCAAGATGTGACTGTAGGTATGACTTTGTTGTTCAATTTGTACACAGTTTCACCATAACTTCGACCCCTACCAAACGTGAAAAATTGTTGTCGCCCAACGTGGGGGTATTATTATTATTACTATTATTATTACTATTATTATTATTATTATTATTATTATTATTATTATTATTATTGTTGTTGTTGTTGTTGTCGTCATCATCATCGTCGTCGACGTGTATTATGACTTCAGAACGTATCCGTTGCCCCAAACACGATACATACTCATTTGGTGGGAAATTTTCAATTTGTTTACGTGCTTTATCTGTGGCACAAAACCTGTTGTCTCCAGCCGGATTTCATCCACAAACTCTTGTTTTGATTCAGTGTGCTAAACTCCATACCACTGTTGCCGTCATGAAATTACTAATATTCGAGAGCATTCTTTTGGGTTTTTTGACTACGAAGTGCGAATGACTAGTATTGGGAGTGAAGATGACGCGTGAGTTTTTCAATTAGTTGACCGAACGAGCAGTCAGTTTTTTCCGAGGCTGTGACATTAAACGAGCATTTGGAGCACATCAGTTGTGAATTCTGCACACAAAAAAGATACTGCACAGCTCGATTTGTTTCCCGCAGCTAGTCATTTCGTCGTTAGTGTGAAGAGAGGATTACACCGTGTGGCGAAGTTAATGAATGGCATCCTTATCAAAAATAGTCTTCCTTCAAAAACCACGCAGACTTGGCCTTGTTTCTTCATTGATTATTGTTTTGCATTCTTTTTATCTCTGCGATTGTTATTATACCTATCCAAATCACGTAATCTTATATGTTATCAATGTTATCAGTATTTATTTCACTCATCTACATTCAGTAGTACAATTATTCAGATAATAATTTACAAACCAAGATGCTCAAGCTCACCATTGAGAATTGGCAACATATTGCGTATTAAAAAGATTTTCGTAAAGCGCGAAAGTAAAAAGTCGTCGAACAATAAAACAATAATATTTATTTTGTAGTATATAAAAACACTCGCTTAGCGGTATCACACATAGAATCTGAATTCTTCGATCGATAATATATGTTCACCTGCTTATCTGTTTGCTCTTTTCAAAATATCTTCGTAAGCTGGAAGAATACCATCAATATCTTAGAAAAGTAACGGAAGCTTGCATAAGATTATAAGGAATAGGTACGTGAACATTGTCTTAAATATGTGTAGCCATATCTTAAAAAAATGAGATATGTGAAAATTTGATTACTCCATTCTTTTCTAAAAAGTGCTTCAGTGATATAATGAAATGATATGTCTATAGGACGCAATCATTGCATCAAAGATTTGTTAAGAATGCTAACTTTTGTCCTTGATAAATTTGAGTGTATTCCTTTCGTTTAGAAATATTTTAATTCTGATAAAAAAGCGTTTTTCTTCAGGAATTGTCAGTGATAAAAAAGAAAATGTTTTAAATGTTTCAATAAAGAAAATGTAACGTCAATTTCCACAAAAAACAAAAAAAATCATAAAACATCACATTTCAACACAAAACCAAAATTCAATTGGAAAATTTAGCAAATCAAGGATGTTGATCACCAAAAAGTTATTTTTAACAATATAATGTACTTTCTTTTTTTCTAATCTTTCTTTCCCAGTGTAGAAAACAGAAAAAACTTACATCAATAACCAGAGTGAAATTTCGTACCTTTCGAGCGTTGGATAGATCTATGGCAGTTACACCACTTCGTGAACCTCCCTGTCATGTTCCTTGCGGTTGTCTAGTGTTCCATCCCGTGTTGCTCCACTCCTTCCTGCTATGTCTCCTTCCACATCATCAGCACTATTACGGTCATTACCACCACCACCAACACCTCTACACTACCACACTTGCCGGGAGTTTAGAGCTTGTCTCAGTTGGGGCGGTGTCCCGCTAGTGGGAGATGTCTGGTTGGGGGGGGGGGGAATCCCACTTGTCAACGGTAGGTCGTCGCCGGTTCTCGTCTTCGAGTCTCGTCGCCAAGGAAAAACATGCACTACACTTACGGGACTAATAACCTTAGCTGTTGACGCGCCGGGAATTACTAACAACCAACCAGTCGTCACCACCGCCATCATTAGTCATCACTTCTGCCGTCTTTATCAACGCCGTCATCACAACCTCTGTCGTCATTACCATAGCCGTCTTCATCGCTACTGCCGATTTCCCCATCACTACCACCCCATTCATCCCAAAAAATCACCCACCCCACTATCGCCCTCGCCGCCACTACCACCATCGTCCCCACTCTCGTTGCTCCAATCGCCGCCCGACCCCGACCCCGCCCCCGCCACCGCCACCGCCCACCATCACCGCCACCGCCCTCGCCGCCACCGCCCCCCGCCGCGCCTCCCGCCAGCGCCACCACCCCCGCCACCGCCACCGCCATCGCCACCGCCCTCGCCACAGCCCCCGCCCCCGCGCCAGCGCCGCGCCGCGCACGAAATGAGGAACGCCTCTCCGGATTTCGTTTTATTGTTTCTCGGGCTGCTCGCGGTGGGTGTGTCTGGGCATTGTGCAACCGTTTACGAGTTCTGGGTAAAAATATAAAATGGCTGCGTCGGGTGTCGAGGGTTTAACGGCTGCATAATTACAAAACACCAGCGAGGTACGAAGGCGCGCGCCGACGCCGCCCTTTGTGTGCGACGAAAATTTGCCTTCGCCGCCAACGCCAACGCGCTGCAGGAACAACAACTACTGATTGCTAGATTAATTAATTAATTAATTTATTTATTTATTTATTTATTTACGTCAAAAAAAAAACAGTTAAAAACTGCGTATGACGGGCTATGGGGAAAAGTGAATTGTGTGCACATTTTCAAAATTCTGTGATCCCTACACTAAATCATATACTACTTAAGTTTTGAATTTTGAAAGGGAGAAAAAAAAACAAAAAAACTCCCATGTAATAAAATCGATTTTCAAGGATAAATAAGCAATAAATTTTGAATTTTGAAAGGGAGAAAAAAAACAAAAAAACTCCCATGTAATAAAATCGATTTTCAAGGATAAATAAGCAATAAATTTTGAATTTTGAAAGGGAGAAAAAAAAACAAAAAAACTCCCATGTAATAAAATCTATTTTCAAGGATAAATAAGCAATAAATTTGGCTCTTATTACTTCCGCCGCGACAACGTGGAAACGATAATTTGAATAATTGTATTTCCCACTGAATTCTAGAAGACGTGCACAGAAAATGAAGTTACATTTATGTCCAGAAGCAAAACAAGGGGCCATCTCAGCATTTGCTCAATGGATCAGGGAAACTGGACGAAAAACCTGATCGAGATGGGGGTCATTGACCCGGAAGCTGTGTTACAATAGTTGTTACAGGTTGTTTATACTCATTTATACAGTCCAAATGGTAATTAATGCATTATGTATCATTGTTAAAATTAATGTTACTTTTCTTGTGATGCTCAGTATAGTCTCTAATTGTATAGAAACAGTTATGCAGCAGAAACGATTTCACTTGTGATTTAAACTTTTCTATTGAATTTAATCGTTTAATGTCATCTGGCAAAGTGTTGTAAAATAATGTACATGTATTGTATGTGAATTTTTTGTAATGAGCTGTTGATACTGTCACCTGATGAATATGATTTCTACGTCGAGTGTTATAGTAATAGACTTCGGCATTTTCTGAAAATATATATTCCGCCCTTTAAGCAAGTCATTTTTTACAAAACCACTGATTCGTAAAAAAAGACACGGTAATGGTAGAATTCCTAGATTAATGAAGAGGGGCTTACAAGAATCACGTGGGTGGGATTTGGTTATTATTCGTACAATTCGTTTTTGTAATCTAAAAGTCTGGGAGCTATAAGATGTATTTCCCAGAATATTATGCCATATCTCAGGCGGGAATGAACATTCGCGAAAGTATACACAACGAGCAGTATGAAGGCTGACTGAATTTGCAAGAATTCTGAACGCGTAGCATAATGAACTTAATTTTGTGTTCAATTCATTTAAATGGACGTTCCATTTAAGGTTTGACTGAATTGAGAGACCTAAAAATTTTGTTGCCTTAACATCAGTCAATGGTACACTGTTCATTTTCAATGGAGCACAGAATTGTTTATTTGAAATGGAAAACTGCATTAAAACCGTTTTCTTTTCGTTTACTATTAAATTTCGGAACCAATTTGAAACATCTGATATTGTACTATTTACGGTTTCTTTATTGCAAAGGATGTTCGTATCATCCGCAAAGAGAACCGTTCTTCCGTTTCGAATCGTCGAGGGCATATCGTTTACGTAAAGTAGGAACAGAATAGGGCCTAAAATCGATCCTTGAGGAACTCCACATGCAACGGGCAAAGAGTCGGAAAGGTGCGTACGTAATGTTCCATCATTCCAGTAAGGTATTTCAACTTTCTGAGATCGTTGTTTAAGGTACGAACATAACCAATCTAGAGCAATACCACGGATTCCATATGAAGGTAATTTGAAAGTAAAATGTCATGATCAATGATGTCAAAAGCTTTTGAGAGATCTAAAAATAATCCAATAGGTGCCTCGTTTTGATCTAATGATGAGGCGACATCTTTAAGAAAAGAAAATATAGCTGTTTCCGTTGATTTTGATTTTCTAAATCCATGTTGGCAATCTGAAAGCGCGTCGTGTTTAGTGAGAAAGGTTTCCATTCGTACGTAAAAAAGTCTCTCTAATATTTTCTATAATTATGTTATGATTAACGAATTATACAGCACTGTCATAGTATTGTCAAAATTGACCAAATTCAATACACTTGCTGCGTTAGCTTTTCTGTTACTTTAAATACATACATCGTCATGTCAAGTGGAAAAATGTTCATCAAGGTCTTCTCTTCAATGGGATGAACAAATGTTTTTGATGTTTCGCTGAGAAACGCTTCGTTTCTGCTCAGCAGTTTATTGACGATTTCTCGTGTTCTAAATTATTTATAAGGTTGAGATTACAGTGAGTGGAATCTCTGAGAAGAGTTCTAAATATTGTCAAAGAAAAAATCTATTTTTTGTGGATACAAAACAAAAATAATGCGTATTTGTGAATTGACGGATTTGGAGTCCAAATTACGACAGGGCTGACTCGCGAGTGAGCGTGCGATTGCCCCCGATTTGAGGTCCTTAAAATCTTACCCCGCACGCCGATTGCTGCGTACTTGCTGTTCACAGAGGACGTTAATGACCTCCC
The DNA here is from genome assembly GCA_011170035.1 of Teleogryllus occipitalis. Classification (NCBI taxonomy): domain Eukaryota; kingdom Metazoa; phylum Arthropoda; class Insecta; order Orthoptera; family Gryllidae; genus Teleogryllus; species Teleogryllus occipitalis. Next base: position 76,463 of record BLKR01001973.1, read on the forward strand.
GAGTCTACTGCAGCGCTTCGAGTCCTGCAATTGCGAACAAAATTGCTGTGATACACAGACGGCGACGAAATTGGAATCTATGCTTCGAAGGTCAAAGCAGTACAGGAATTATTTATTGCTCATATTACGAGGGACACACTGGTATTTTTCCACTTGATCTGAGTCGTGATATATATATAAAAGTACAATAAATATTCTCGTCACACTTCACAAATCTTCTTTGACAAACACCGACTGCGTTGGACGTTAATTCACATTTCATACATCATTTCACATTTCAATAACAAAATACATGCAATTGGCCATTGAATATTTTTAGCACTATCATTGGACCACACCAAGCAAAGCACACAGGACAATAACTAAAATGATACATCTGTACTTCTCTGCACTCGGCATGTGATAGTAAAGTTCAGTGAAGCGAATAAAAAAGTTCGAAGGTTGTGAGGGATGCAAGCTTCAGGTGAGACACGCCTGGAAATTGAATTAGTGTTCGCTGACGCGATTCGGCTCCTGAGAAAGTTCCTGGCACGTATTGCGAAGCGTCCACCGCGAGCGGAAGATATCAGTGTGCAGTAAATTGATAGAATTTATAATTAAATTTACATAATATAATAAGCATTTACAAAATATATTTACATATACTGCAATATTTTTAACAATACCTTAACGCCAAGTAAGTTAAGACAGTACACATAGTTTTAAGAATTTTGTTAATAATTATTATATGCTTTTCTGTTTGAATTAGTCTTTTATTATCCAACAGTAGCGAATGCCCTTTATTATCCTAAAGTAGTGAATGGATTGGGGGAGGTAGCCTGCTTAGCATCGTAACACATCAAGGCACACGGTCCAACCCGTATCCAGTAAATTATGCCAAATTTTTTTCTAACATTCAATAAAAAATAAAAAATGTAAAAATTTAATTTATTTATTATATTCCATTTATTTGAATTTGAAGAATCATAGGAAAATTTGACTTTTTTTAAAGTACATTTCAAATTAAGCACTAAAGTTTCAAAAAGTAAAAAGTTTTGTCTGTCCATCTGTCTATCCATCTGTCGGATGGATAGACGGACGGATTGATGGACGGACGGACGGACGGTCGGATGTCCGTCTGTCCATCCGTCCATCCGCCCATCCGTCCATCCGCCCATCCGTCTGACCGGACGGACGGACGGACAGGACAGACTGATGGACGGACGGATGGTCCGGCGAATGGATAGACGAATGGACGGGCAGCGGATGGACGTAGAGTAGATGGACGGCCAGACAAATAGACGGACAGATGGACGGACGGTTTACCGTCAACGAATTTTTTCGTGTCAAGGACCCGTCAACCGTGTATTCCGACTACATGTGTGGGAGGACATATTTCACCACTTGAAAATATTTATCCACTTTTTGGATATGATAACCTGACAATACGAGTTTTTCTGTCGAAAAGTCGCAATTTTTTTTGAAAGAGTAGTAAGAGGTGGTCGACTGATGGTGTGAATAGAAAGGGATGGATAAATGAGATGAAGTATAAAAGGGAATCACTTCAATGTACGGAGGACAAAACAGAGACAATGATAAGTGATGAGAATTACGACTCGCCGAATATGGTCGCAAACTATGATCGTAAATTAGAGAACACAAATAAGAGAAAATAAATAAGAAAAATGCATGTACTGAGAATCTGTTCGATTAAGGAGAGAAGAGAATTGGGTATTGGACGAGAAAACAAGCGCAGAATAGTTTTAACCATCTTAAAATGTAAATAAATAATGATCGGCAACGGCATGGAAAGCGAACAAAACTTGCCGTAGACGAGGCAGTCGTGACAGCTGCCCCGATATGAACGTCAGTTAAATCCACTTGTTTGCACGAGAAATCCGTCTCGCCTGCGAGTGTTCACCACCATGCCGTGCACCTCCACATCCATGTCCACTTCCACCTTTACTCGGAGAGCAATTGCCACATCCACCACCGCCACGACCGCCGCCACGTCCGTCGCCAGCGCCGTCACCGCCGCCGTCGCCGCCGCCGTCGTCACGGTCGCCGTCGCCGCCGCCACCGCTGCAGCCACCGCCGCCACCGCCGCCGCCCTCACCGTCACCGCAGTCATCGCAATCACCGCTACCGCAGCCGCCGCCACCGCTGCCATCTGCGCCGCCACCCCCACCGCCACCAACACCGTCACCACCGCCACCGCCACCACCTCCGCCGCCTCCGCCGCCCGCAGTCCCATCGGTGTCGCGGCCACCGAGGCCCGCCACGTGAGGAACAACGTGGCAATTACCCGCCTTTTGTTGGCGGGTAATTCATCTGCAGTTTGCGCGGGCTGTTACGGGGACGGTGAGGATAAATGAAAGATTTGGGAGCGTTGGGCGTTTTTGCGTGGCGACGTGTGAAGCCGGGCAGCTGCCGCGAGATGGGCGCGCGCCCGTGCGTGCGGCCGTGTGCCCTTTTGTTTGTGTTTTCGCGCTTGCGTGGATGGGTATGTATGGATTGTCTGCAGTTTGGGTGTGCCAGCGTTCTAGTGTGTACGCGTTCCTAAGTGTATGTGTTCGCTAGTGTGCGCTTTTAAATGTGTCGTGTGTGTACAATCATGTGTGAAATTTTTTTCTAATATATTTGTGTGTAAACAATTGTGCGTGTACTTAAGTGTGTATGAGTATGTGTCCGTATGCGTGTGTGTGTATGGGTGTGTCGTGACGATCTCTAAGTGCAACTCCAGAACGGAAGAGAGATTTTTTTGTTGAATTCGCGAGGCATGTTTGTTTGGATAGTAATAACGCTGTTATTCGGCGAGATCTGGCTAGTTATAAGATTTTGGCGCTCTGCAAATTTTTTTAAAGTTTCATACTGAAAACGTATATGCTCATTGCAAAAAAACACAGTATCTTCGTTCGCTTTGTGAAAGCTCGCTTACTCCCATACAGAAAATCTATCAGCGAACTACAATCTTATTGTTAATATCTGTATCTCTTACAATGTAGTTGGCAGTATTAGTTTATTTCGATCCATTTTCTCACCTTTTGTGGCAATAGAATCTAACCATATCTCGTTTCATTGTTTCTTATAGCAATTGTGCACAGGGGGAGTCGATATCAGCGGGAGACCGAACCTTCTATTCTCAATGTCAAACGACTGCTTTGAAAAGATCGTAGACTAATTATGAGACTACCAGCAAGAATGATGTAACGCGTTTATCATGCCGTGCTATGCTTTACGTTCCCCAAAATGTGATCATTTAAAACGCCCACATGAAACGCGCTCCGGAATGCGGCGTGTGCACACGCAAATGTGCGCGTCCGCTCGCGCAGACAAACCAGAGACGAGTATCTTCAGGGGCAGTAGCCATGGTTAAAATGATAATGCTCGTATGTTCGACCCCGTAATAGTATTGGAACATTAAACTATGTAATCAGAATGAATAAGAAAATAATAATAACCTTCGTAATTAAAAAACATGGTCTATTTTAAATCTTCATTTTGATAAAGAACCTTTGAAGGTAAGTCATCTAAATAACGTCAGGTAGAAATCTCTTTTTTTCTAGGGCTTCTATCCAGCCAACAGCCGGTTACCCATTACGTCCCGATGGGACGCTTATTCGACCATACACTAGACCAACACGCTTGCGGGCTCCTCTGATCTGGGGTCAGCAGAACGCGAGGCCCTCCGCGACAAAACATACAATGTCAAGGGACAAACAACCGTGCCCAAGGTGGGACTTGAACCCGCGACCCTTCGGATCGAAGCGCTGAGTCGGTACTCGCTCTTAGCTACCTCGGCCATAAGCTCTTTCTAAGATTTAAAAAAAATATTTCTTTTCGTTCGACATATTTGTCTCTCGAGGGTTGTGAAAACAATACATTTTACATTTCAAGTTTTTTAGATATATCGATCCGTAGAGATCGCTACATTAGAGTATTTCTAGAGTGTTTCTTCTCATGAACATGGTCTATATTTGGTGGATTTGTTCAGGCTTCAAGGTTAGAGTGTAGGAATGCGAGTTAAGTTAGCGCTAGGAAAGGAGTAAAACAAGTTTACGGTGGTCTAAATCTATCCTTGGGTAACTGTGACTTAATACGAGGCAAAGCGGCCCAGATTGAATTTCGTGGAACAGGGTGAAGAGAAAAAATTTGATAGAAATGGTCAGCAATTTTACTTATGTGTTCATTTAGTGGCAGAATATTGAACACCCGATGAGTTTGGGAATTTGGAATAAATCTGGTGAATTCAAGATCTGTCTTAGGAACTTATTTTCGAACGTATCTAACTTTTAGATGTTACTGGCTACGCCACTCCATATTGGACATGCATAGGTTAGAGATAATTTATTTGTACCGTAGCATTCAGATTTCAATACTAGTGGTAAATGACAGTTAATCAAAGTAAACATTTTGAAAGTTTTAATCAAAGTTTTACTAGCAGCTACGTGGATGTGGGGCTTCCAAGTTAAGTCTTTGGTCAAGTAGAATTTCCATGTACTTCACCGGTGGTTCACGGGAGGTAATTTCTATTGATGTTATGTTCGGTGAGATTTTCAGATCGGCGTAATGTTAATATACTTGCTTGGCATTTCGTGTGATTTAACTTTAACCTCCTTTTTTGTGTTCATGTAATATAGCTTTTTTAGATCGTTTTGATTATTCTCCTTTGCTATTATGACATCACTGTGAGAGGTGAATAGTGCAATGTCGTCAACGTTGTAGTCGCCATGGATTGCGATGTCATGGCTGAATTTTTTTAATAGTGAGGGAACCCTGTTATACTCCTGAGACACTAGTGGGTGGGGTGTAGATGTGTCTGTGTTGACTTTTAACTATAAACGATCTGTTCCTGAGGAAACTTTCCGTGATCTTCAGTAAGTATTCACTTATACCTAAATTTTCCATTATGAATAGGAGCCCTTGGTGCCAAACCATGTCATATGCCTCACTTATGTGGAAGAAGACTCACTGTATATTTGCTTTGGTGAAAACCTTTAGCTATGGCTTCAGTAATGTGTAATCATTCATGGATGGTATAATAGTTCAGTTTGAATCCATACTGTTCCGATGGAATTGCTTTTATGAAGATTAGGAAGAGGAATTTTATGCCCTCAAAAATCTTGGAATATGCTTTTAAAAATATGCATTTATGACCTAAAAATTCTCAAATATACACTTTAATATGCAATTAAAATTAACAATTTTTTTCAGCATTAACCTTTCTTGAGAAAATTCAGGAGATGCGTGCTTGGAATGAAAAAATATATTTTTGTGCAAACAGAATACAATCTACCTTTCTTCACGGGAGAAATAATTAGAGTAAATATTCACCTTAGAGAAGTACATTGTATGTCTTGTTGCATTTCTTCTGCCTGGTTTAAAAAAAAATCAAGAAATTTCCTACGTTTGGGAAAGTGTTTTATCATCTATAGAAACCAAACCGCAAACTGTAACAAGCTCTTTGCAATCAATACACGCTCACAAAAGAATAGATTGTATGAAAAGTTGAAATGTTTTAGAGATAGATCTCTATTAACGAAATATGCACAATATGCCCCTATAATTACATGAATATGCACTAACAGGAAAAATTGACCATATGCACAAATATGGAGTAACATTGCAACCAATTCTAACCAAATTTGAAGAAATTTCAGTTATACCCGGAAAGAGCGGACAAAAATTTGCAAAATCATAGAAATCCGGTCCCTATTGATGAATTTTGTTAACCTTGAATGGATTAGACGTTCGTAAATCTTTGATAAAATTGGAAAACGTCTGATAGGTCTAAATTTTTCAGCTACCCTTGGGCTCTTTTCTTGTTTGCATTCTCCTCAACGGTGTATGAGATTCAAATGGAAGTAGACGAACTCGTTCTATTTCGCGTCGAAGGAGGTTCCACATCATATTCTTATCGTGTGATCGATGGCCAGATGAATTTTCACCACTGACGGAACGGATGTTTCACTGGAAAGAGATGAACCTTCAAGAGGACCATCTTTTCAGGGATATTAATGGTTGTAAATGTTCGTCATGTAGATAGTTCGATCAAAGAACATACTCCGCATTTCTCTCAATGTCTGCGAGATGTTCTGCTGTGAATAATATCCTCGAGAATGTATCGTCATTGGCTACTAAGCCTCTTTAAATATAGGGTAGGTCTCATATATGACGTTCTCTCCATATCTTAAAATCTTCTATTTCTGCGCCTCCATTTTCCGCTTTTGCGAAGTAAAACCACATCATCTTCTTCAATTCATCCGGTGCCCATCTCTGACGATGGCTTCCAGCTATTGCCGACTCTGGGTTCCTAGGACAAAATCCGTGGGATCGCCAGACATCGACAAGGTGACATTAGCTCGGTCTGAGCAGATTTGGGACATTGGTAGATAAAGGCACGTTAAAATTAATTTCATTTCTCGTACTATCGTTTGCTCATTGATTTTAAGTGTAATTTCGCAGGAAGCAAGTCGAGTTCATAGATCACACTTACCCCATGGGTTATTTTCTATTATCCGTTACGGTGACTCACAGTGGCGTCGTGAGATTCCCCCGCAGGGCCCAGAAACGGTCCTTCCGATCGCTAGTCGGCATTACTAAGCCTTCTGGGATTCTTACTGACTGATGAAGGCAGCCTCCTTCGCTGGTTAATGCAAGGTTTGGTCTTCCACTCCAATCAGTGGCCTGATGTGCCAACCCAGTTTCTCTCCTGTACCCTCCATGGCCCCGCCGATAACAGCAAGTCCAAAGATTCATGATTCTTCTCTCTCTACTTATATCCCAATCTCCTCTAGAATACTTCTTGGTCTGACCCCTCACCGTCAACCTATTCAGCATGAGTGGCTCTACCAGTAGCTAGGCTACCTCTGACGTAGGATTCAGACTCATAGGAGTACTCAAGCTCCACCACCAATAACGAGATTGGTACTCCTTAGGTGGAGTTGTTGTTGTTATAATAATAATAATAATAATAATAATAATAATAATAATAATAATAATAATAATAATTATTATTATTATTATTATTATTATTATTATTATTATTATTATTATGGTCGCAAATTGGCCATTCTAGAGCCACGCGAACGCCCCACTTGTACCAACCGAGGTCCTATTATATTCTCCTGGGAGGGCAAGTGCAGGTGACCTTTTTGTGAGCGAATGCACTTTTAGGCCGAATCCACTTTTACACCCCAGGGTTTTTAGCCCTGGGGGAAGTATGAGATGATGAAGATGAAGTATGGAGATGGTGAATCGATTATCACAAACATACAGACACAAACACACTCAATCATCCCCGAGGCGGGACTCGAAGGGCCACGGCACTCACGGCACTACTGCCTTAGCAATCACGGCGATCGTTGTTATTATTATTATTATTATTATTATTATTATTATTATTATTATTATTATTATTATTATTATTATTATTATTATTATTATTATTATTAGAGGCTTTATCCAGTGCGAGTTCTAAGAATATCCGTAATTTGCATTAACTGACATGGATACAAAAGTGTAACCACAACACGAGCATCACCCGACACTATAAAATGTTCACTAAAACGTATGTCAATGTTTCCAATCTAGCAGATGTAGCGAGTGGGCATATGACTTGAACTACGTAATGAATTACACAAAGATGTAAAAAACATACCCAAAGTGGATTAAATTTTATGATCAAATAAGCCTTGAACGCAATACATTTTTAAAATTTAAAATAACATTCTCACTTGTTCGCCTTCCGTGCACAAAAAGATAGCTGAAACCAGAGGTTACAAAAATATCTAGATATAACAAAACACTTTTACAATAAAACACAATTGTAATGGAATCTTTTTGTAATTGTCTATTAGAAAGAAAATTGTGTACAACTAGTAATAGCTTATTCGTTTGAAAAACAACATATCTTACAATACATTTACTTATTATTTTTAATATTTAAATACGAACATTTTAGTAGAATAGACTGATTAGCAATTATTTTCTGAAGTTTTAAAAACATTTTGTACCATTTTTGCGGGGTACGAGCCCCTCCAAGGAAACAAGTGTTCATTTTGCTTGTAGGTAAATCCGTATCGCGGTAAAAAGGACACAGCGTCGGGCCCCACGCGTCCGGAGCGCGGCGCATTAATGCCACCTGGAAGCGAGCCCAGGGTATCCACACTTCTACTCGTCTTCCTCGTTCTCGTCATCATCATTATCATTATCTTTAGTATCTTCAGACGTTTCTTCCTCAGGTGTTTCAATGTTTGTTTCCCATTATTCTAGACTAGTAACGACTGAACGTCAGGGCACATGATGAAACAGAAGAACATCCAAAGGTTTTGAGGTATATATATTTTTTACGTAATAATATTTTATTGCTGTTCGCGACAAGGATATTTTATACACTCGAGTATAATTTCGTTCTTTGCAAGTGAAAAGGTCTATTTCCGAAACGCATAATTAAGGAAAATAATCCACTCTTTTTTGAAGGGTTTTGCGCACTCTAAATTGGTGACTCTCTGTCATTCCCACCTCTCAAAAATTATGTGATGCAGGGACCCTTGTTAATGTGATGTCGTGTGCATGAGCTGCTTTACGATTTTGGGTTAATTTTTATTACAAAAGTATTTTTTTCACATTGACCGTTGTTTATGCATGACTCTGATTTTACAAATAGTTTTTATTTCAAATATTAATAAATAGAATGTTTAAGGGTGTCTAATAAGCTTCAAAGTTTGTGTTGCCGAAAAACAAAAATATTTCTGACGTACGTTCTCTTCCTGGAACGAATTCCGAATATGTTTGTGTATTATTATTATTATTATTATTATTATTATTATTATTATTATTATTATTATTATTATTATTATTATTATTAGGCTATTTATGGCATTGTAGTAGGGTAGAATCGTAACCGTGTAGTAAAGTCAGATTAATCCTTTAGTAGCGGAACTACAGCATTCCCCAGAGCAATATTAATAGTGAAAATGTACTCGTAATTCATAGAAATGTCTGTGAAAATTTTTATTAAAAATCGAAGTGTGTTTATAAACTACATCCGTAATTCATTTAAAGGGAAAAACCGTATCTATATGCAATAATTAAATTAATTTTTGAGCAAATATCTGTAATTATTTAAAATAGAATTTATATAATGAACAAGAGTTTGCCCATGTACGTGTATGTTTATTGAGATTGTAGATCTTCAGAAATAGTTGTAATGTATTAAGTTTAACAGCGATAAAATTTGAAATTGACATTCATTTCAGTTAAATAACTCTGCCTTTTATGGTGAAAATAACATCAACTAAATGAATAAAAAGCAAGCTTAATGCTACGAACTTCTAAACTAAAAATGTTAAACTTAGCCCCTAATTGTTCTCCCTCCCCCTACCTCGTAAGCGCACCATTACGCCGGCGCTCGTGACCCCGCAGTGCATGTGGAGTGGGAGGTTTCGTGCCGGGGTCCGTCGAGCAGCGCGACCTCATAGAGCACATCGCACTCCGGAGTTTTTCATCTCGCCTCCCGACTGCGGCCCGGCGGTGCTCGGGACAGAGAGGTACGAGGCGCGGCGCGGCGCGGCGCGGCGGGGCGGGGCGGGGCGGGGCAGAGCGGAGCGGAGCGGCGTCGCCTGCGCTTTGACGTTGTGTACTTTCGACCCTCGTTAGCTTTCTTCCGAGCGGTAGTGCCCCATTACGACGGTGGTGTTGAGAAGGTTAATGAACATCGTGTAATGTGTCCGCTCTGCGGTCTGTCCGCTTCTTCTACTACCTTCTCTCCCCCCTTCCCTCCGTTCCCACTCCACCTCCTTTTCCTCCGCCTCTTGCCCCACTCACACCGCCTCAGCACCCGCCTCTTCCCCTTCCCCTCGCGCATTCCTGCCCGTGCAGAGCCGCCCCGCTCCGCCCCGCTCCGCCCCGCTCCGCCCCGCTCCGCTCCGCGCGTCGCTGCCGCCGGGCCCCGCACCGCACCGTGGGAAAAGACCGCGATTGAAGTCATAACCAAATTTGTTGCTAATGAGTCAGATGCGAGTGGTGTCATTTGTTATTCTACGTGGCGCGAGACGCGGAAAAACTTGCTCTCTAGCTGTCTGTCTATTGTGCGGGCTGCTAGATCGTTCCCAGGCTGCGCGCTGCCCAGCCCAGCCCAGCCACTCCCCTTTCTCTTCCCTCTCCCCTCCGCCCCTCCCCGCGCGCGGCTCTGGCAGCCGTTTTTCCTTCCGAGAAACGCAATATCGACTCGGATGCAATTGCCTGCCTTGAAACATTTTATTTTGACGTCATATGTTTGCCTAGCGCTGTGGCGGCGTGGTTGGTAGCCAAGCTCTCGTACTGATTCGGATCAACGACGTGTCAGCTGTTCATCTCATCTTGACTCTGGTCCTCAACCTAATTCTCGTTCTCGTTCTAGCCGTCCTCATCTTTGTCTGCCTTCGCGACTGCGTCCTCGTTTTCATCATCTTTGCCCTTTCTATCCTCGGTTTCGTTTTCATCCTCGCACTTATATTTATCACAATTTTCATCTTTATCTTCATCTCCGCTCTTCAAAATTATTCTTACTGTTTCTTTTTTCTTACCTGTATTCGTCGGCGTTACATTTATTCCTTTCTTTTCTTTCATTAACTATTCATCCTAACCTCATTTTCGCCCTTCCTTCAAGCCTCGCTCTTACCGATATCGCCCGCATTCCTGGCTTCGTCCTGTTCCTCTTATTCCCCCTCTTAATCTTCCTTATCCTCTTCTTCATCGTCATCGTATCCCCCTTTCTCATCATCTCATTTCGGTCCTCACCGTTCTCATCTTCATTCGCGACCTCGCCGACGTCCTCAAACGCCTGCCCGGTCTCTGCGTCACCGTGCTGATTTACGGTGCACACTCGCCCGAACGCTCCTTGCTCGTATCAGAATGTTAATAAGACAGGGGGATATGCTGCTTATTATATGATTTTGATATGAAAACTGCCGGTTAGACTCCGGCCGGAATCCGAACGTATGATTCATAGCGCTAAGCTTAAGTATTAATTACCAGCATCACGTCTGCAGCTTAGATACTCATCTCCCGGGCTCGCGGTCGGTGCAGCTCGCGTCGCCAGGGATGGCCAAAGTCTTCGCTTGTCGATTCTGCGACTACCTTCCCTCCTTTTACCCGAACGACCTGCTGTTGTAAAATCAATTTTGTGTCGAAAAACTTCGTATAAACAACCCACTCTATTGACAATATCTAAAACGAAGTCTATCATTTATGGGGCTTAGAAAGAGAAGAATGAAGCTGGGATCGTAAGTAGTGATTGTAGGTACCCTAGATCAGGCATTGAAAACACGGCATTGTGTTCATGTTGCCAAAATTGTTGCTCTCAAATGTTTCCAGGCTCTTAACCCTCCGAGACCTGAGCAAATTTACACCTTTAGAGGGTATATTTTGGACCCCATTGGTTTTCGTTTTTTCTCATCATTATTTTCACTTCAAATTGATTCTAATATTTTTCTTCAATATTTATGTATTGTTATTTGCATTAGGTTATTGATTAGTTACAAAGCTGTGTTTAAACTTACATTTATTGGAAACTTTACAAAAATCTTCACAAACCGTAATACACATGATGTTTAACCGTTTTAGCACGAGTAGATAACGGTTTTGTTGGAATGCTTACTGCACACACACTTTTTGCAAAAAAGAAAAAAAAATATTATTTCAACGTGCGAATCTTTCAAAAACAGTCAATAGAACTCAATTTGTTATAAAAATGTATTCATTTAGCACATTCGTGTGAAACCAAGAAGCCCTGAACAATGTTACAGCAATACCTATGTGATATATTGGAAAACAACGCAACGACATGTAAATTTAAACCGCAGTCTTAACTATTCGTAAAAAAAATGGTAGAATGATTGACAGCCACACATACAATACTAAAGGGTACATTTTGGACCCCATGACAAGAAAAAAGTATTTCCCGAAAAAATAATTATTACCCCCTTAGACCTCCTAGGGTTAAATGCCAATTTCTTATGAACATTAGGTACAATTGAACATATTGCCTCACTTAATCATTCTATCAAAGTGCAAATACATGAAATACATATTTTAAATATATTTTGTATTTACAAAACTGTATTTTTGAGATTTTTGTACATGTATTTTGGAAAGTTTCTAAATACATAAAACAGGTATATTTAAAAAAAGAAATACTTAAAATATTTTAAATTAAGATGAAGATAACAATTATAGTTTATTTTTGATTCCGCTAGTGAATGTACCTCGTTAAAACAAAACAGTTCCTTTCAGCTGCTGAATTTGAATTCCACTTTTAAATGATAACTATAAATGTTTAAAATTGCTTGTCAATTATCCGACAATACAAAACGCGTTTATTGGTTATACTACTAGCTTGTGTTCATTGGTGCAATTTGAATGACTGTTTCTCTTTACACGTTTTATACATTCGCCAACTAGGGGTTTATTGTTCGATGATTTCTTTAAAAAATAGTCGTTTTTAAAGGAAATTTCTTTTATGTGTGTTAGGTATCGTTTTTTGTGTAATTTTATATTTTAAAGTATTTGTAGTACACTTAAAACACAATACAACAATCTGAACAATACGGTAGTTATTGTTCAGAAATTTGTATGACTGTTAATTACTAATTTATTGTAATTCACAATTATAATATATTGAAGCAATAAAAAAGACAAAATTATTATATTTACTGTAGTTTGAGTATTTGAAATATTTTAAATCCGTATGTATTTGGCAAATCAAAACCTAATGTACTTTGAGTATGTGCAAATTAAATACTCATTTACAACGTATTTTGTGGAAGTATTAAAATACTAAATTTAAAGTATTTTGCCCAACTATATATTGACACGATAATCGACAGAATCCATGTTTTGTGCGTATTCCGAAAAATTGGTTGACAGCAAAAGTCTTGTCTGCCCTTTGTTGTCCGTCCTTCGGTGGTCAACGTTAGCGCAAAATGGTTTAACGTACAGCCTAATTCGATTTTCTCAAAAATGTATAATCTCAATTTTCTTCTGGCCGAAATAGGGAACTGCGAATTTGAAACAATCATTTTAATTTTGGGGCTATACTTTACAGGAATCCTAAAATTTTTCACAATCTTCTTAAAAACTTCTTATTTTTTCTAAGATAGAGCAAAAAATCAGTTCGTTGAATTCTCTGAAATTTCAAAAATTGCAATCGTTAGAAGTAAGGTGAGAAAGTGGTGTTGTAGCACCACTAGTTTTTAATATTTTTCTTGAAATAAAGGCAAAGGACGGTTAAAAACGGTACAGATCTCATGTTCGTGAAAGCCTCTGAATTTTCGAGAACCACAAAAGTTGCAAATATTGCTACAAAATGTGCTTTGGAGCACCAATATTATTACTTTTATCTTAAAATCGATTCAAGTTCTTGAAGATATTATTTCTAAAGTAATATCTCCGTTTAGTTTTGTATTCGTGTTTTAGTTCTCGATATATTCGCAAGAACCTCTTTCTCCGTGGTGTCAAATATTACGTTTCTATTACGATATATTAAATCGAATCTGAAAACATTTGAATCCTGTCTTGAAATATACGTGCTGAATTTCCTGTAATAGTTGCCCTTCCTGAAAATTGTGATTCGTGGAAGTAGGTCACTCTGGAAATCTTTTCGATTGGGGATTCATATAACTATGTTTCGGATAATTGGAGGTTTCCTATACCGCTTTTGGGCACCCACCCTCTCGCACTCGGAAACTCGTAAGAGAAAAGGCGCGTCCTTCTCTCGGCCGGGTGCATCTATAAATTTGCGCCGGCGACCCGGCGCTTAGTTGTGTGGGCGGCCATTTACATAGTCATAATTAGCCGAGGTAATTATGCGGGTGGCGTTTGGCGGCGCGAGGGACGCCGGCGCTGGAGTGAGAGGGGGGCGCACCGGCCGCCAGCAGGGAATCGGCGTTGCCAACCACAGAGCAAGCCAGCCGGGGTGCGCTTGCCGAACAGGACACTATTTATTTATTTATTTATTTATTTATTTATTTATTTATTTATTTATTTATTTATTTATTTATTTATTTATTTATTTATTTATTTATTTATTTATTTATTTATTTATTTATTTATTTATTTATTTATTATTTATTTATTTTATTTATTTATTTATTTATTTATTTATTTATTTATTTATTTATTTATTTATTTATTTATTTATTTATTTATTTATTTATTTATTTATTTATTTATTTATTTATTTATTTATTTATTTATTTATTTTACGTCAAAAAACAGTTGAAACTACGTATGACGTGCTATGGGGAGAAGTAAATTCTGTGCACATTTTAAAAATTCTGTGAACCCTACACTAAGTCATATACTACATGAATTTTGAAAATTAAAAAAAGAGCTCTCATGTAATAAAATATATTTTCAAGGATAAATAAGCAATAAATTTTGAGCTCTTATCCATGATGTCCTTTGTCAAGGAATAGTACTTCCTGCCGCAACAACATGGAAACGATAATTTGAATAACTATATTTCCCAAAGAATTGTAGAAGACGTGCACAGATAATGAAATTACATTTATGTCCAGAAGCAAAACAAGGGGCCATCTCAGCATTTGTTCAATGGATCAGGGAAGCTGGACGGAGTCTTCATGCGTTTAAAGCGGACTTCTAAATTGTATAAGGTGGCAAATTGGTTTGATCCTCTCACTACTTGCAACACTTGCGATCACCCCTCCCCCTTTTGTTTCTCGCTATTTTATGGTTGTCAGTTAGATATTAGTTATTTTAAAATAAAATCATAGATCTAATTTTAAATACGTTTGTACGTGTCCAGAACATTCGTTTGTTCTTATTCACGGCTCTTCTGTAATCAAGCTCCCTACTCCTGAGATAAACGTTTTATTTTGAACCCTCCCCCGTTTCCTGGATTAAATGAAGTAAATTAATTACATGTTGTGTGAAATTTAATGTGTGTCTTAATAGAATTTTTTAGATGTAAACATAAGATATGTGTTTGATTAATGTTGGCATTTATTTACAGATAATAATATAATTATTACAAAATTGTGATAAGAATATTCATTTGTCCTCTCCCTCCGTGTTTTGCTTTTGACTGTTGCGAAATCTTCCTCCCCCACCTAAAAGCAATATATTTGAGTTATGCCCCTTAACTTTTGAACCATGCGGGTGGAACTTTGTGGGTGCGAGCTTTGCAGGTGGAACCAAAAAGTACTTTTTAAGTGACTGAATGATACGTCGTTGTGTCAAATTATTAAAGATTTATACTCCGGAAATTGTATTATTTAATTGTGAGGAATTACGTGGTCTAAATAATTATCCTATATTATTCGACGTTACATTATGTTAAAATATTTAGGAGCGTCTACCAAATTACGTATTGTTTAAAATTGAAGTCTTGCTGCACGAGTAAAGCATTTTTCTTCAAGAATGTTGTTGAATCATTTGCTACAATGAAAAAAAAAAATGAACCACACTAGCGTGCAAATCAAAAGAGCACTGTCGTAGATGCATGCATTTGAGAATATTGTTTGTTTTGTCAATTATATGTTAATATCGTTCTGGCATGGAAGGACATGTACGAGGCACATTGATAAGATATTTTAACATAATGTAACACATACATATACTTTCGTAGTTATCATAGTACTCATAATATATAGTACTCATACTACTTACATAGTTATCATACTTTCGATACTTTCATAGGATCTGAAATGTCAGATATATTGATTCTATAAATGTGTAATGAAATGAGTAACGTTTTTCTTCTTAATTTCCATTAAATGATATCTTTTCATATCACGTTACATTTATTTTTAACAAAATCTGATAACAATTAAATTATTTTGTAAAATAATGTCCTGTAGTTGTTGGTACCTTCTCTAGAAGTCAATGAGAATGCTGGGCAGTAATAAAAGTAAGAATACATTATCTGCATTTTCGTGCAACTTCACTGCAACTTAACCAGCGGGCTCTGTGGTTCCCTATTACTGAGAATACATCGTGTTTTTTTTAAGTAATCATTGCCTATTGAGCAGTAACAAATACAGGTTTTCCCTTCCTTTTATACATCGACATTTGAGAACCCGAAGATGTCACCCATCACAAAGTTTCCTTGGCATTAGAACGTGCGTGTAGTGTGCGCAAAAGTATCTGTTAGTATTGCTCATAATCATAGAGTGGAGAATATCTGTGGGGGAAATTATCCAGAAAGAACCCGCGAAAATTTTAATACTGTTCTTCGGGCAACAGAAAGGTTGAACCCTGAATCTTGTTTTCATTGTTGTTTTCTTCAATGAGTAGCATTGGAGCAAAAGAATTGCATCAGAATGCTTCAGATAACCGGGCGATCTTTTAGTGATTATTAACAGAAATCCGGAATGTCCTCTAATGAACGAATTATTCAGTTCCCCAAAATTTGCGAATAATCGTGTATCACACAAAACTATCAGATGCGGGAGCTGACATTGAATAATGGTTACATACATTATAATGGCTAGAGTATGTGAGAAAGGGAGGGAGATCGGTGGAGAGAGAGTGGGAGAAGGGACGGTGAGAGGGGTGATGGGAGAAGGCGAGAAAGCAAAAAAAGAAAGAATAATAAAATTATTTTTTAAAGTAAAAATATAGCTCTAGTTGATTTTTGTATCGTCATATTTAATTAGTAATTGAGTTCATTAAAAATAATTACTAATAGTATATGGAAAAATAATCAGGTTTTTAAGGAAAAGGATATGCGTAAATGAGCTGCTTCTTAAAAAAATCAATACATTTGGCTATGTGAACAATATTTGCTCTCTTGTATTGGTCATATTAACTTAGGATCTTGCATAATGTCAGTGTTGTTAACTAATTTCGTAATGACCACGATTTTTTTCGTGGGTAATATTTCGTAGTGGATACCCATTAGTAGTTTTGTATTTTGTTAGTTACATTAGTTTTCTTTGGGTTTTATTTGATACAAGAATATTTTAGTCCGGATATTGAGCAAGGAGCCTCCGCTTAACCCAGTATATCATCATTAACATATAATAATGGAACATCAAATTCTTGAATTCTATGTTCTGTTCTATGGCTCGACAGCCCGCTACGGGCCTTGGCCGACCAGCGAAGTTGTAAACTGGCATATTTTAGTGATTTTTTGCACTTTAAAATTATTTAGTGAATCTACATATCTATTGAGAATAAAAGCTGTGAAGCTGGAGAAAATTTAGAATTATTATTTAGATGTAACACACTATATTAACCATAGCGTTGATTCGTGAGCACGAAGGCAACAGATTACTCTGGCACGTGTCGGTGGATTGAAGATCGTCTGTTTGATCCAGACCAGGGGCCAGAAATATGCGTGACGTACACATAGCACAATTTGTCCGTGTTTGTTCTATATATTATTTGTTTTGTGGTCTACCTTATTAACTCGTGGGCCTTAACCCAATTCAAACTACTTACGTAACTTTAAGTTACGTTAGTAGTATAAGTTTAAAAACGGTTGTTTCCTAACTAGGCATTTACTATTGATTTTCTGTTTGAATCATATTTACAATTTACATTATTTTACATCATATTTGCCATCATTTATACCACACACAAGGAGTTTGCGGTGCCTACAGAAATCGAGATCATAGATCGAATGTTCTCATCAATGATTTCCATGAGGACTTCCAGGTGAATGCCGGTTCAGTGCCATGTACATCGGGCCACTTCTTCGCACCAACTCCCACAATCCAGGCTGGAAAGGTTTGTGGGGGACTACGACTCGCATCTTCCCCTTCAAAATCAGCATGCAGCTGGGGGTAGCTCAGTGGCTGCGTCCGACGCTTGTAAAGCGTCGTTGACCGGGAGGATCTTGGGATCGAGTCCCGACTGTGGCGGAATTTCGACGGAAACTAAACTGCTGGGTCAAAGTCAACCAGTCCAGAGGAGAATTCTAGCCTTGTGGCTAGTGTGATCGGTAGTATTCCGTTGTTTCTCCAATCAATACCAGGCGAATGCCGGAACAGTATCTTACCAAATGGGTCATGGATTCTGACACACGCGCGCGCGAGCGGTCACTTAGAGCATGCCTCGACGGGACGGGAAGCTGAAGTGCAGTTCGATGCCGGACCTCACGTTGCAGTAGGGGAGGAACACCACCCCCACCATAGATAAAACATACACAACATCTACGAGACTAATTATCATAGTAGATTGGAAGGTGGGGAACGGGCTTCTGCCTTTTATTGTGTTGCACATAGGCTTGTGAAATAAATAATTAAATAATCGTTTTGAATAATTGTGATAAAATTTAAATCGTTCCGCTGCAATCACACGCAAGTGTTTGTCCTCTGTTGGCTGGCGGCATTACGTCCCACGCTTCGCTTCTTTGCGGGGCGGGAAGTATCCCATCCAGTTCCATATGGAGATGAGCGCTTGCAAGACAGCCTGGCCATCCGCCATCGGCCTGGCAACGCCGGGAGCGATAGCGGCCGGAGCCGCGGGCGGCGCCGTATGCAGTGGACGGGAGCGTACCTGGAACCTGTTCCATCTCATGCGCGCTCTGCGCCCCCCTCCCCCCCCACTCGCTTGCCGGCGATCGTCTTATTTTGCCCGGCCCACACTCTTCCCGCGCGTAAGATATTGTATTCCAGTTTCGATAGCTGCGGGAGCAATGCCGGTGTTTTTAACAGCCAAATTAATATTTCAGATTAAGGAGAGGGGCATTTCCGAAGGAAAACGAGCGGGCGCTCGAGAAAGGGGGCGGGCGCGAGGGAGGGGCGGGGGAGGTGGGGGCAGGGGTGCCCACGGTCGCCGAAGGCCGTTGCTGTCGCAAAGCACGCCGTGGCGTTGGCTGGCGGTGTGAGCGCTGGATAATTACTGCGAGTGAGCACTAATCTTCACCGCTCATCGCTTTGGAATCGCTTCGAAAATTACCCCTAAAACACGGCCAGCCAGCAGGTGGTCCGGATTAAACATTTTACCGGCGGTGCGATCAGCGGAACACATCTCAAATCATGTTTAATTTTGTTATATTTACAATTTTTCTGATGGAATCGTCAGTAATTTGGTTCTGCTTAACATTTTAACATCGCCTTTCCGATGGGAGATAGGAATTGTAATTTTTATTGCAAATAAGAGCCGCGCAACAGCGACCAATTTGAAACTGCTATCTGGCCGTTGTTGCGGTCGTTACTTCCCTCGTTACCGCAGCGCGCGGATCCCAACTTCCGAATCTGGGCAATGGACCGCTGCCGCGCTCTCCTCGCTTGCCGAGTCTCGTCTCGCATCTCGATTATTGTTTCCTTCTCCCCCGCCTTTCTATCCGCCGCCTCTATCTTATTCTCTTCATATTTTTCCCCTCATATTCGCATTTCCCCTTTCCACGTTCTCTGCCTTTGTGGTATTATTTTCTTTCTTTTGTTTTTTCTAGTTTTTTTTTGTTTCTAGTTCTTTCTTCTCATCTTGGACCCCTTCCCGTCGTTCTCTTGGCCTTTTCTCGTCCTCTTTTCTTCCTCGCCCTCCTCTTCCCCTCCCACCTCACAGCGTACCTTTCTCCTTGTGAAGATCTCCTTACTTTATTCTTGTTTCTTCTCTTCGGGTCTGTGTCTCCTTGCCATCTTTCTCATACACTTGTCAGGTACTTGCTTGACGTTTTTCCACCCCTTCTTCAATCATCAAACCACTATCAGTCCAAACTATCTGCTGATCATCAGCAAATGGCTGGCAATCTACTCGTGTTTCCTGTTTACAATACAAAGCCGTTTCATCAATTTGTGATGAAGACATTAGTCAACATCTAGTCTCCACGGCATGGCTCGGGGACGACATGGCTCTTCTCTTATTATCGTGTATAATTTACTCGTTTTGCCTGTGAGTTTTATTGTTAATACATGTTCAGTGTTTACTAACTATTTCGTTCAAACATTTAATAACTGAGAAAATGGATTTGTAATTAAAATGTATTAATAAACGTAAAACTATCAAAAACGAATAATAAGGAAAATATAAATTCAGAAACGACTTATTATTTATTAAAAATCTGACTTTTCGGTATATAATCGGATGGATACAGAGGCAGACGCACAAACTAAAGCATTTTGCTAATTGTTTTGAGGTTTCATAGTAGACGAGAAAATGCGAGTTTGGAATTTTTTTCTTATTTTCAGAACCGTTTCATAGATCCTATTTATTTTCTACGCGTAAAATACAAAACACGCTTTACTTTTTTTAGTCATCGCCTTTTCTGTTATCGCTGAAGGTGGGGATGAACATACACACTTGTGTATGTCGCGTTCAACGCCATAGCACTTTTTAAAAATAAATTTCGTCAATCTACTATGCGTAGAATTTGAACTCAGTACGTCATACGTTCAAGTCTGTCGCAAAGGCGGGTTGAGAAAATATTTTTGTATTTGGCGTTTGTAAATATTTATAGAAACATTTTTTATTGAATTTATTTATTCTAAAATATTTAGTGTAGGGTGTCTGATACTATCGAAATGAGTATTTTAACTATTAAAGTTTTAAAATGAAATTGAAATATATTTACTTTTATGCAACTCTTTAATTGTATCTCCTTAATTTTATTTTGAACCATATTTATATTTTGAAACACATTTTTAATTTTGTACATTTTCAAGTAGGGGCATGGCTCCCCTACTCCTCTTGGCCTACGGTCCATTCTCCTACTACATCCGTTCTTGTCGAGCTCGGCTTCGGAAAAGTCTCCTCCTCCACATTCACGACCCCCCCCCCCGCCTTCAGTCTCGGCCGTCAATTCCGCCCCAACCCCACCCGCCATCCTCCCCCGTCGCCTCACCCTTCTACCTTCGTTCTGCGGCCGCGCTGCAGAAAAGTTGGGCCGGATCGTAGCTTCCTACCCCAACTTAACAGATGACTAATGCAGCTCAGAGAACTTTTATATGAGGCCGATGGCTGAAATACGGCCGTGCAAACTTTTAAACAAATGCGAGCGCTGCCGTCCTGCGGGAGAAACTCCGTTCGCCGCGAAATTTAAAGACGAAAAGACGAACAGAAGGAAAAGAAGGATAAAGACAAAGTGGAGGGAGAAGAAACAGAAAGAATAGCCTACATTCAGCAGTAGGAGTGCTCTCGAAAATAAAGACGCGAAGCACAACATAAAAACCAGTGCGAAGTCGACGTTTTGCATATACAATGAATGCTCATTTCCCATCGTAAAGTAATCATAGCACTCGGTTACGGTTGTTGGCGAAATTAACCTTAGCAAAGTAAATCGCTACCTTCTTGAAAGCCTTAGAATTGACTTCTTGATGTGTTCCAGTGTTATGTAATTTCCCCCTATGCTTGACCGAATGTTTTTACATTCTTTTTTTCTTTCATTTTTGTTTCTGATTTGAATCATAACCGTGGGAATGTTTCTAGTTGCTACGATTCATAATACCGGTTTCTCTTGTGTACAGTTTGTTCAATTTTCGGACAGCGTGGGAAAAAGGGTGTTTGGTTTCCTTTCTCTCGAGAAGTATACGACTTAAAGGAGACTGATTAAAATGAAGGCATTCGTGTAAACGGTATATGTAAACTTCCAGAAGTTGAATGGACGATAAAGTGGTTGCAGTATATTCAGCGGGAATTTCCTCGTGGCTGTTTACGATCTTCATGCATCATGTCAGCGTATTTCAGATAAGTCATTGTAAAATATTTGATTCTTGATTTCGATTTTGAAATTAGATTCATGGACAAATTTCGGATCAGAGTTTTCAAGCACTCAGGGTGTTGGTATGTGTTACGGAAACAAATAGTAATTTTTTCCGTTTTCGAATTTATTTTCTGTAGAGCAGTTTTTTTTCAATATTCTCACTATCATCTATTAATATTCTTTTAACTAAAAATACATTTTCTTTATGGAATATTACAACAATAGTTTAAAATTTAGAGGTTCTTGAGCACGAATTTCCCATAATTCATTAAGAAATTTTCGTTTTGGGGGTTAATTTGTTATAAAGTCATGTTAACGGTTTTTAACCTAATGATTTGAGTAGAATTTGTCTTAAAATTTTCAAACAATCGATTTTTCCATCATTTTTTTTTTTTTTTAATTATTTATTTAAGGTCGCCTTATAAACGGCTAGGTCATTGGCGACCACAGTTACAATAATACAGTAGTTACAAATATACAAATATACATTAGTTGCACAATTTCATGGGATACACACATAGAGCCTTAATATTAATATTGTACATGGGACAAAGAATAGTCATTAGCTAAATACTATTTATGAGATTAAATTTTGTGAGGAGTTCTATAATTTTCATGTGGCCGGAATCAGAATTGAATATACAGTGGAGATTGTCATTGATGTTGAGGTATGTTCTGACAGCCGACATTACCTGGCAATCAACTATAATGTGTTTAGTTGAAACTGGGAGGCCGCAATTTGGGCAAGGGTCAGGAGTAGCCTTTTTTAGCAGGTAGCTGTGACTAAGTTTAAAATGTCCTATACGGAGTCTTGTAATAACCACTTGATGTCTTCTGCTAAGTCTTACGGATGTGACGGGAGATTCCTCAATACTCTTCCTAACTGCATGTAATTTGGAAGGCAACATTTTCCAGTTCCGGTCCCAAAGTTTCTTAACCGCATGTAAAAGGTAGTTTTTGAGGTCAGGAAGTGAGCCGCCAGCTTCAGTTTCAATTTCGGGGAGAGAGATTGCTTCTTTCGCTGCTGCATCAGCTTCTTCATTGCCTTGGATGCCTATATGAGAAGGAAGCCAAGCTATTGTAATGCGGTAACCTTTAAGGAAGGAGTGATAAAGCTTTTCTTGGATTTCTTGAACCAGGGGATTTAAGGAATGACTGTTGTGAACAGAGGATAAAACAGATAGTGAGTCAGAAAAAATAACAATATCTGTGCTAGATGGTCTTTGGATGCTAATATCAATAGCTTTGATAATAGCCCAAGCTTCACATGAGAATATGGAATAGAAGTCCGGGAGGCGGTAAAGATACTTAAGGGGTGGGGTAATGGAAATAACAGCTCCACTGGATCTTGATTGTTGCTTGGATCCATCCGTGAAAAACTGGCTATGATTTGCAAATTTATGCTGAAACTCCAGGATTAATTGCTTTAGGATAGGCTTAGGGATATCTGGATGCGTAAATTTGGTAGCTTCCGTATTGATTGGCAGGGAGAAATGGTCCCAAGGGGGAAGAGGGTTGAGTTTCCTCTTGATGATATCATGAGACTCAATGCCAAGTTCTTCACGGTACTTAGCAAGTCTAACACACAACGGTTTAGGATAGTTAGGATGATTTGCAAATTGGAAGGACTTAGAGAGGTTACAGATATAATTAAGTGTGGGATTAGGAGGAGAACAATGAGAAGAGTAAGCAAATTGTAAGCACAGGAATTTTCTACGGAGGTCTAAAGGAAGGAGGCCCGCTTCGACTAGTAGGCTAGTACATGGGCTGGTCCTGAAGGCACCCAAACTTAGGCGGCATGCAGAATTAATTATAGGGTCCAATGTTCTTAGTAAATGGTTGCTGGCTGAACTATAAGCCACGGCTCCATAGTCTAACTTTGGTTGTATCAAAGATTTGTAACAATTGATTAGCGAAATAACGTCCGCTCCCCACTTGTGTGAAGATAACATTTTAATTATGTTAAGTCTAACAGAGCAATCCGCTTTGAGGGAAGAAATGTGGGATTTCCACGAGTGCTTCTGGTCGAATGTTAGACCCAAAATTTTGCTGGTATTCGTTCTTCTTAGGTTATGATCACCAATTTTCAGGACTACTGAAGACAAGTTCAATACTTTCCGAGATCTCGTGAAGACCATAAATTCTGATTTTGTTTTTGATAAGATGAATCCCGACGACTTGGACCATTCGTTAATTGTGCTGAGGGATTCTTGCATTATAGATGTGATTAAATTAATATCTTTGCCACTACAGAGGAGGGTGATATCATCAGCAAACAGAAATATTTTCACAGGGCTTTTTACAATATTGCTCACTTCATTTATGGCGATGAGGAATAATAACACACTTAACACTGACCCTTGAGGAAGGCCATTTGACATTTCAACTTGCTGTGATGTTTTATCTTGAACGCGGACTTTGAGAAATCTGTGTTCAATAAAGTTCTTAATGAAAGCAAACATATTGCCCTTTATTGGCAATGTAGAAATGATAGATAGTAGTCTGGATTTGTGGACCATTTCATAGGCCTTTTCGAGATCAAGCGAAACAACCATCGTATGATGGTGCCTGCTAAGCGCATCGCAGATTTCTGAATCAATTCCGACTAAGTGGTCATTGGTGGAGCGAAAAGTTCTAAATCCACTTTGGAAAGGAGACAAGAGGCTTTTCGATTCTAGTAACCATCTTAAACGGTTGCATACCATCTTCTCAAGAAGCTTACACAGATTGCACGTTAAAGATATGGGTCGATAACTAGCTGGGTTGCATCTGTCTTTATTGGGCTTAAGAATCGGAATAACTATAGCTTCTTTCCATTGGTCCGGAAAGGTCTGAGTGGACCATATGACATTGTATATCTGAAGAAGATGGTCCAGGGCCTTCGCTGGTAGATTTTTAAGAAAACTGTTGGGGATGTTGTCAGGGCCCGGAGCAGAATTGTTACTTTTCTTCAGCACATAAAGAAGTTCGTCTAAGGTGAAAATTCTGTTATAATGGTCATTGTTGGAACCAACCAATGAAGAAATAAGTTTTTGAGGCATAAAAAATGTTGAATCAAGAGATTTCAAAAGCTCCGGATCATAGTTGCAGTGGCTGGAATTCTTAGCAAAAGATACAGCAAGTAAATTACTGGAGTCTTGAGGTTGTGAGTATTTATTACCGTTTGCGTCTATTAGCATGAATGGGATGGATTTCATCGGTGCGCCACTAATGGACTTGATTTTTTGCCATAACAAAGAGGAGGGAGTCTGTCTAGTTATTGATGATGTAAAATTATTCCAAGATTGAAGTCTTGTTGTTTTTAAAATTAAGCGGGCTTTAGCCCTAGCTTTCCTAAAGAGTATTCCGTTTTCAATGGTTTTATTCTTCTTATACTTTCGGAAATATCTCTTCTTTTCTTTGATGGCCGCAGTGCATTCCTCATTCCACCAAGGAACCTGGTGTTTCCTTATTTTTCCAGAACTTAGAGGGATGGATGAACTGGCAGCTAATGTCAACATATTAGTAAAGTCCTGAACTGTTTTATTTATAAGAGAAGGTGGATACGAGTCTGATTTAGGAAGGTTATCGACATTATGAATTATGATGTGTTGGAATTGTAACCAATTTGCATGGTTAATCAGCCATTTAGGGTGAGTTTTGAGATTTTTCGCCAATTGTCGGTCGGAGAAGTTGATAGAGATGGGATAGTGGTCACTATCATAAAGTTGATCAAAGGTGCTCCAAGTACATTTTGTAGCAATGTTACTAGTCACAATACTCAAATCTATTGCACTCTCGGTGCCATTGCTTGTATTAAATCTTGTAGCACTTCCGTTGTTCAGGAGGATTAAATTATCATATTTATCGAGCCATTCTTCTATAGATTTGCCTCTTCTGTCAGTTCTTCGAGAGCCCCACATAATATTATGGCTGTTAAAATCACCCACTATAATAAATGGTTTAGGAAGTTGCATGACAATGTTGTCAAGTTCGAGAATATTCAATGTTTGGCTATTCGGTAAGTAAATATTGCATACAGTCACCACTATATTAAGCTTGATCGATACGGCCGCAGCTTCTAAGGGAGTTTGTAGTGGAATATTATGAAGAAAAACATCTTGTTTCACAAATGTCGCTACTCCCCCGCTTGCAATTAGAGAGTCTCTTCTGTTGCAGAATACACTTTTATATCCACGTAACGGAGCACATGTATTGCCTTTAAAGTTGGTTTCTTGTAGGCAGAGAACTTGGGGACTGAAATCATTGATGAGAATTTTTAAGAAGGACATTCGGGAGTAGAAGCCATTGCAATTCCATTGAATAATATCCATGAGGAAATACAGGAAATATATGGCCGTAGTATTACACTGTAGATGCCTGGGAAGTATCCATATCAGAATCCAATGCACTTTCAAGTTTTTTGATTATTCTGGAACATCTGTTTTTAATACCTTTGTTAGGAAGGGTGGTATAAATATCCCGTAACATTGAAATTATAGGTGAAATATCTGGAGAGAAGTCTTTAGCAATTTCTGCAATGTTCTGGGAACCTTTAGATTTGTCAAAGAAGCTTAACAATTCATTCATCGATAACGGGTATTTAATTGGGCTCTTTTCAATCTTTTCTTTGGTCACTGACCATTGAATGTCTTCTTTACTATCTGAGGTGGTTTTTATTTTTTTATGGGAACACTATTTTGTTTCACAGGGGGGTCTTCTAAGTCTAAAGATATCTCCGAATCAGAGAGGACAGTCTTTTCAGTAACGAGATCTCTTGTCACATTAGCGGGAAGAGACGTCGCTTGGGAACTACTAGTAGAGAGTGGCCTTTTAGTTCTTGATTTTACCGTGTTTTCCGTTGGCTTCTCTGCCTTGGATTCCGAGACTGAAGTTGTAGGGAATGCCGGTAAAGGATCTGGTTGTGAAACACTTGGGAGATCAGGGAATTCGTTCTCGTTAATGACAGGAGCGGGACCGGGGGCAGGAGAAACGGAAAGGTCACCGTCTGATAAGGGAAAGGTTGTTACCTTCGGGCTGATAGCTGCTTGCGGCAGGGGTGAGTTGCCATTTGGGCAGTTCTTAGCAAAATGACCTTGCAGCTTGCATTGAAAGCAGGTAGGGATATCAGGTGAGATGTATATCCAATGCGGTAAACCATCCAATGTTACTTGGAAAGACTCCGGGAGTAGTTCTTCATGTTCCGGTGCTATGTAGGTTTGTCTTCTGAAACTCATGATATGGTTTAAGTTTGGGTTAGAGAAACCTGCACGAATAAAAGACATTGATGCCACAGTTTTAACGCCAAATTCTAATAACTTATCTTCTAGTAGATTGTTAGGGATACTCGGGCAAACATTGGAAAGAATTATTCTTTTGTTGCGTGAAATTAGCGGTCTTATAGTAAATTCATGGTCAGATACAATTATTGATTTAACTTTGAAAACTAGATCGTCAGCAACTTCTTTGGTGGACAAATAAACACAAAGCCTGTTATTAGAGATCTTTGATGCAAACCGAATATGAGAAGGATTAGTTTTTCCTGCAAGGGCTTCAATGAAGTCAACTGTCGGTGCATAATTAGCAGAGTCAATCACAATTGCATTTTCTTTCTTAGGAAACAGGGAACTATTACAAGCTTGAACATAACTCTTACTTGAAACAATACTTGGTTGTTGATTGGGATGGAGGACTTCCATGATGGTTACGATGTTGTTGCTCGGATGCCAAGCAGCAACACGATGGTCAGAAACATACGCACTTCGAGCTTCTCGGTGCGTGAAAATGAAGAGAACACTCACTAAAACACTGAACTTCACAAATCTAGGAAAACTCGTCACCCGAATTTGCACACAGTTAAGGAACAACTATTAACCACAAAACCAAAAAAAAACTATAACAGCTTTCGTTCTTGACGCTTATCTTGAACGGCCACGGTCATAGTGCGCGAAGGAAGCACAGCGGAGCAGCGAACGTCCGCACACCGCCGAGTCTCAACGAGCACTGTTTTCCATCATTGTTTCCTGGAATAATAATTAGTTAACATTGAAAGCGATTTTTTATATTTTAAATATTATTTCTAATATTAAAATGGACATAAATTTAAATGGAAAGAAAAACAAAGAACTGTGGAAATCAAAATAAAATAAAATATTTGCAAGAAAGGAATGGATAATCAACATTCAATTTCTTGTTTTGTGTTTTGCTTTTTGTTGTTGGCCGTCTGCCTGTTATAAACGCTAGGATCTCGGATAATTTTCTCCAAAATTGATATTCCTCAACCGTTCCAACGAACCTGCGAGTGTGAAACGGCTATTTTAATTTTTGGAGCACTTTACACGAACCTTCATCAATATTTTCAGTTTTTTTAATAAATGATTGCGTGTGCTTCCGCGGCCGGAGTTTATATCGTTTAGGCTATCCGGAATGAGCCGCATCTCTGTCATCGTGGCTGACATTTCCTCCAACATGTTGTGGCTTCCTAGGGCGTATTGCAGTCGCTATGGCAGTACAGCAGTACGCTCTAAGGAAGCCCACAACATTTTGGCCGAAACGTCAGTCACCACCACAGAGACGCGGCTCGACCCGGATAGCCTTGACAATTCTTTCTCAAAAAGTCTTCAAATTTTTGGATTGAACTTTGTGTTCGGAGAGAACTCTTTTAAAAGGTGTGGGTCTCATTTTTGTCGAACTCTCTGATTTTTCGAAAAATTGCTATAGTTCAAACTATTTTCGGCGTCATCCTCCAACTAGTACAAAACTGAAGATAGATATTTTCCTGAATGAAATATTTGGTTTAAAGCGGATCTGGAAATATGGTCATGTACAATTTTTCGAAAATATGTAGTACAATTTTCGTATATTTTTTTGAAATATAGCCAATTTTTAAACAATCGTTTTAGCAAAAAACGGCTACAAATTTGTTCTTGAAATTCTCTCCTCGCATGCATCGTGTATATCAAAAGATGATAAAAATGGCACTGGAACCATTTTCGCCAAACTATTTTTTTTAAATTGCAAAAAATACAATATTGAATTTTTTGCCTTAAATTAAAATTTTTGTCAAAAGTGTTTAATTTTTTCTTTAATTTTGTTTTCAATGATATGGCAAAGGATGCTTAAAAATGACGCAAGTCGCATAGTCGTTGAACTCTAAATTTTCGAAAATTGTAAACATTAGAAATAATGCGAGAAAGTATGTGCACCACTACAACATGTAGAACCTTTTTTTTATAATGTTGCCCGTTAGTTGTACGCTTCAGAAAACCTGACACATAGGGAAATGTTGCATGTAAACGTACACATTCATTGTATAATCATACTATGTGTTAGCGCGTAGTTCCTTTCCATTCAGTATGTGTCGGTAATGGACATTATTTCTTTTTCAGACGTGTACGTGTTATTTTCCAGACAGTGTTGAATTTCTGGTATGTTCAAAATAATAGGCAGAATTCTTCTGACGGCCTAGCGCAACTTATTTATTTTCAAATCATTTTCTCAGGCATTATGTTGCGTTTCATTATTTCTACATCATAGATGATAATCGGAATTTAGTATTAAATGATATATTTGTGAGAAATCCTTGGCGACTGGGGTAACAAGCCGCAGTTGCTTCCTCTTTTCCCCTGCCTGTGCCAAAAATTGCAGCGAGCACGCACATTTTTATAACTGGGTATGCAGTATTACGACCTACGTTCCGGTGACTGCCCGTGGAAACGGTAATTTAAAAATTGAATGCAGGGCAATTAAGGGAAATTGAGCGTTATTACTCGTACAAATGAATTTTATTTGCGTTTACGATCGCTTCGTTGACAAAAGAATCTTGCATTACGTCTGCGGGAAGCGTAATGAAATTGCGATTAGTCTTATTAGGCGAGAGGTCACCGAAACATGAAACCCACGGGGGTGATTTGAAAAATACACGGCTATTTATCCGTTAATGCGTAAGTTTAGGTGCAACGTAAGTACTAAATGATGAAATAGTATACACAAATTTCCTTAAAAACATAGTTTATAATTATTGTGCGGCAATAAATACTGCCTGTTATTTACGGTACATAGAATCGCCTTGTTTTTGTGTGCATTGAGTAAGACGTTGGCTTATATTAAGTAATTTTTTATACTAGTGTGAGGGCAATTTTTCTTCCATAAAATACTGGGCCCAAAGTAGTTTCATTGTTATTTCTGACACAAACGTTTCCTTTGCTTCAGTCTCTCCATACGTCAGAGGAGTTCAATCGCAATATATTTCTATTCCAATGGATCCCAGAAATTGTTGCTAAGCCCTCCCTGTTCCGAAACTCGATCGGGATGTTGGTTACGTTTTTCATGAACCATTGGCCAAAGATGAGATGGTTCTTTGCTGTGTTTCTAAATACTGAAATTTTTAAAACTTTTGCCACCTAACGTCACACATTTTTTCCTTTTTTTAAGTAAGCTTCTGTGTAATTACCTCGTTTCAAATAAATACAAAGTAAATAATGGTTTCATACAACCTACTACAAGAAGTATTCTCAGATTCATGTAATCGTCCATTAATTGTTGCTTTTTCGTAAGATATTTGAAAAGTATATATTATTACAGGAACATATGTGGCCATCATATTAAAAATTAAGTATTGAGATATTAAAATATTACTTGTTATATTTGATATCAAATTACATACGAACACATAACAGTTCTACTTGTTAAAAAATTGAATCAAAGCTCCGGACAACACTACAGGAATGCATTAAATTAATAAAGTTAACAATTTCAAGTGCTCAGTGTTGTTGCATGTAATATTTATGTACATTATCATTCATTAAACAATAAAATTAATTGAATATTACAATATTTTTAAAATTTCGTTTCTTAGACTTTTTCTGTCGATAGAATTTAGATTTTGTCAACACTGGCCACTTATGGGAAAAGTTGGTGAAAGATTTTCCCGAAATGGCATTGCCTAAATAAAGCATTTTAATTTTGGTAATTTTTTTAAAATTATGATAGTCTCTGAAATTTTGTTTTAAAGACTTTCTTCTAACATTTTGTTTCATTTAATTAATTTATTTGGAAAATCCCTAGAAGATGCATGCAAATCACAGAATCACTCTATTTGCTTCACATTCTGTAAATTTTATGTTTTTATATGTAATCTTTTACTATAACATATTGCATTTGAACAATTTTGTTCGATCAGTTGCTAATGATTGGGAATATTTGCATGGGTATTACCTGAATGATGCCAATATTATTGGCTTAAAATAAGTGAACGATATTTCAAATTAAAACATGTCCTTACGAAAACAAGTAATTTGCATAATAAAAGCATGTTAGAACTCGGAGAGAGTCAATGAAATAACAAAAGGTTTGCAATGAGGGTTTCTTTATTTTTCATGAAGAATGCACATAGATTAGTTCATCAGATTTACATTTCTTTTTATGGTTAATTTTAGTAAAAATTCTCAGTTATATAAAATTAATCTAATTTTGTTTCGGCCAAGGGGACTCGTGTAATCAAGATCTAAGATGGTAAGTACTTGATAGAGAGCAAAGAAAGGGAACTCTTTTTTATTTTCATTTTGTCTCATTTTGTTTTTTGTTTATTTGTTCAGTCTATAAAAGGCTTAGGTGGTTAAATAATGGCAGAAAGTGTAGAAATGTAAATCTAATGAAACAATGTGGTATTTTATTGGTTTTAAATTTATTTCTCCGTGTATTTGTTTATCGATAAGGTAGTTCAAAGCGTTTGTTTTTCTCCTAAAAATTGTGGTAATGAGAGTTATCAATCATCTTCCAATTTTTCCGATTGAGAATATAGACAGCGAAAGCTCAGCAAACATAATCGTCACCTCTCCAGCATCTTTGGCTGGAAGAATGTCAGGTATTAAGTTCCGACGGTCCCGAAATTTCGAGACACAGCTGGAACGAATTCAACCACTATGTGTCCCCTTTTCTCCTCTCACACACACAACGTACACACACACACACACATTTACGTGCACAACACTATCACACAGGTAGGGAGCTGATATGAAATACTGTGGCGGTGCCCCAATGGAGGAAGTACCAGGAAGGGGAAACCCCTCCTAGTCGACGTGTATGTCAACAATGGATCTCATGTTCAAGAACACCGTTACCTCCCCTGATATAACAAGCTAAACACTCATTGGAAAGAATCTATGTAGCTGACGCTTTAACCCATTAGCTCGCACACGAATCGTCTTCCGAGGCTGCGATATCTGAGAATGAAAGCCGAAAACGACATGGCAAACACTGTCTGGCATTGCCAAGTTTTAAGGTTCTGCTCTTCAATAGGATGAATTTCGGGGTTCAATCTCATGATAATGGGTTGTTTTCATTTCGTACGTGTGAAGTTTGTTTCATTGAAGAGGCAGCGTTAGAATTTTTCTAGAAAAGAATTTTTAAAAAAGAAAGGAAGAAAGAAAGAAAGAAAGGCGTTTAATCATACGGCCTGAACACATCAAGAAATCGCAAAAGAATTATTGTTTTAGCAATTTTAGAAGGAATGGCCCTCTTCAATAATTTTGTTGTAAGTTTCTTTATTAAATTCTTTAAGTTCATTTTTGTTTTCTAGTAAGTAGTTTGGCAACAATGCTTATCGTACAGGTTCCTACAGTTGAGGATGATAATAAAATAAGCTTGTCTATGGAGGTACATATAAGCTTGTTTGAAATGATATTGATTCTACCTCGTTGACAATTCAGTGTAGTTGCAAATATTTTTGAAATACGTCATACAACGTACTAGGATCCAAATTATCTCGCTTTGCATCTACACACATTCAGAAAAGCGAGCTTTGTTCGTTTACATCCTAAGAAAATTTAGAGATAAAACTGAACATTAGTTATCTCTCTCTTTTGAAAACATTGTTGAATGCGGCCATTTTTACGTTGGTTAAATCGTCTGTCAAGTGGCAGTGTCTCGTGAAAAAGAAGTTTCTCAATTTCATACATCTTTCAATTTAGATATCGTCTTTACAATCGTTACAAATAGCACAACCACGATCATTCGCGAGACTGGCTGTGGAAGCCTTCGACAGTAGATAAAGGAAAGATCATGATTGCTCCGATCGCAACTCGGTGTCGAACGGACACGCTCGCTCGCTCTCCGTCCCGCTTCTGTTCGTTTGTGGAAGCTAAGTTTGTTTATCTTTTACCGCGAGTTGAAAAGTCGACAGTGATTAAAAATATAATAAGATAGTTCGCTGTTAAATTCGAGTTATGAATTCTTCTCTGAACAGAGTAAACATAACCCCAGTCTCTTCTAACGTGCAACTTGAATCTGCTGTAAAAATGACTAGGTAGCGTATATACACTAGCGTTACGTCTACTGATGTCTTTCCCTGAAAGGATCAAGCTGCTGTGATCAAGTCTCAAGATGGATTAACTCTCATAGACAACATTACTTAACTAGCAACCATCACTGATGCAAGAGATATAAAGTTAGTTTCGCGAATATCTAATAATAGAATATGTGTGTTTCTAAGTTGTATACAAGCACTGTAAACATTGAAGACCACTTAGTGAGCATAATATCTCTTATCAATAAACTCAAAAGGGTTGTTATCTCAAACGTTTGTCCCATAATACCATATGACATAATTACTAATGAACTTGCCGAAAAAGATATAAAAATTCATTCAAAAATTTCGTTCCTACCTGGTTGAATACCTGACCCTGACGTCTCCCATATTATGAGTTTTAGGAGACAAGTAACGTAGCCCCTGTAAACTAATTCCCTGAAACAATAAGAGTATTACATGGGGAAACTAATTACAGAACCTGCCACTCAACTGACGATATGACGTGCTTGTGCAAATCAACAGGATGCATAACAAATGTTAATGGTCACATCAAGAAAGTGAAGGAGATTGAAGAGGAATTCATTCAAAAATACTGTTACTAAGGATCCTGAAAAGTTCTCTCTTATTTGTGAATAACTGGAAAATGTTCTTGAAAATTCTTTTGGCTGAAACAACCCTATTATAATAGCCAATGATTACACTGATGTCATCCAATCAATTATTAAAATGCTACATGAAATTTACTCCCTACTGATAAAAAATCAATTCAAAACAGAATCACAAAAATAATTAATAAACTAAAGAGAATCAATTACCAGAAGATTCAGGGACTGATATGTGTGAATATTTTTTTTTTAATTTTATGAATATTTTACAATGGAATGTCAACTGGTTCTATTGCAGATTAGAAAAATCACAATTGACATAAGTGAAAACCAAGAAACTGAAATCATTTGAGCTTGATCTAACACTACTAAATAATGGACAACCTACTCATTTTATTTTGAGCAATAGCAACCTTAGTGCAATTGATCTCACTTTATGCTCCACTACACTTGCACCAAGGTGGAACTGGTATACCTTGGATGACCCTCAGGACAGGGATCATTTCTCCATCTTTATTGACACTATTAGCTCTATTTGCACAACAACCGTATTTCAGAATTCTCCCAGGTTGTATTAGAACAAAGCTAACTAATTTAAATACCAAGATCTGATCTCCAAGTGGTTGATTGAATAGTATTATATTCTTTAAAGTAATCACATCATTATTAATACTTCCTCAAAAATCATTTTAAAATCTGCTAATGATTCAGTCAAGCCATGTAAATCTTCAAAAATGACAACTTCGTTCCCGTAGTTCAATGAAAAAATGCAGAGAAGCCTTAAATAGATAAAGTATGCTTGTACTATTACATGGTACAGAACAAAATAAAATTGAATATAAAAAATGAGCTGCAGCAAGTACAGTTAGAAAAAGAAAGACCTTATGCGGGTCCACTTTGTGTCCAAGAATACCAAGGACAATGATATCAAAGAATCATGGACAAAAACTAATGCAAAGGTAAAAATAAGACTCAATCAAATTAACTTCCTACGGTCTGCAGATAACCAGTTTTATCACCGCTCCAGAAGCTTTTGCCAATGAGCTAGCCAACTATTTCGTCAACAATCTGACCACTTTAAATTATCCTGAAACCTTACAAATTTTCAAGAACGGGAAAGAAAATAACTTTTAACTGATTATAACTATCTGACCACTCACAATGTTATCAATAGTCCCATTATAGTAAACGAACTGAATTCTGCATTAAAATTATCAATGACTCTATACCTGGTCCTGATAACATCCTCTAAACGTTATTAATTTAGTAAGTTGGATTATTATATCAGTTATTATTTGATTATTATTGATATTTTTATTGCTATTATTATTGTTAATTACTATTAAATGCGTTCCTGTACTACATATATAATTATTTTCCAATTAGTATTGTATTGAAGTGTGGTGACGTGTTGTGCAGTGTATTGCAGTATAGAAGTAGAAAGAGAAGTGAATTTCAAATGTTGTGAAGTGAAGTGAAGTGTAATTAAAAATTCGTGTAGTCTTGTATTTAATAGTTTAAAATAACTGTGTAGGTCGTTAAAAATAGTTAATGTAGTTAAATGCTATTATTGTTGACTTGATGCTCTCCTCACAATTTACAACTTTATTTGGGAAAATATAAAATATGTCCTTCCAAGAATATGGAAGAATATGGAAGAATAATATTCAATTGTCATTAAATCCCCAAAGCAGAGAAAGATCAATCAAAACGTGCAAACTATAGACCCATTTCTCTGACTTGCAATACGTAAAATCATCGAAAAAATTGTAGTTTTTTAGAAGATTATATGAGATAATCTGTCCGGTTTTAGTCGTGAGCAATCAACGAAAAATGAATGACCGACCGGCGTCATCGGATACAGACATTATTGCAAACTTCGACAGCAAAGAGCCGATCGTTGGTCAAGAACTGAAACGGGTATTGTAGAAACAATCATTCTCTATCTATGCATTTTACATTATATTCGTGTATCAATATTGTTGAGGTTGTTGAGAATCAGCGTTTTGGAAACTTTATATTTGCGTACCTCGGACATGGAATCTATGGTTTGACATCTACAAATATTCTCCACCTCTAATACACTACACCACCTACAAATATTTTTCTCCCCTATACGTCATATACAGTTTTTACTGTTTTTTGACCAAATAAATCAAACCTAGACGCCTACAGCAAAAAACTGAATGTCTGAACTCCCTTCATCGCCGCTAGGAACCTACCCCACAACGGTTGCGATCATTTATTTCATTAAAATGAGTTTATCGTGTCGTTCCGTTGCTGAGCGAATGCGGAATTGTTTACCACCGACATTGTCGGTGAATTTAATTTCATTGAGCATATAGCCAAGTATTTACCCATGTCACAAGAGCAACCTAGCCCACTGAAGATACTCCGCTCACTGAAATCCACCGCTCCATTCAGGGTGGCGCCATGAACGTGCTTTTAGGAAGCCACTGTACTAATCAGCACACCAGGTGGCCGGCAATTTGAGTATCAATGGCTGGAGTGAAAGCGATGGTTGGACAAGCGTGCAACCGAGCCAGAAAGCGCCTCTGTCCCTCGGGCTTTGTATCACGCTGAGGCATCATATCGAGACGGCGGACGCGGAGAGCGAGGAAGCTGGCGGGAGCGATGAGGCGCGACGTGGGGCGCGGGGGCGGGGGCGGGGGCGGGGGCGGGGCGGCGTAATTAGCAAACGAAACGTCGCGTCTGCGCGCGGAAGCGAGCGAGAGGAGCGAGCGGGCAGCGCGTTCGCAAGTGGGCGCTGAGTAATGAGTTAAATTAGCTTTCATTACGCAGGCGTGTGCGGCCCGCTGCCTCTTGTTAAGGCCTTGACGGCTCCTGCGCCGACATGAGGCCCCTGGTATTCGAAACAAAACGGCGAGGCGAAGCGCGGCGAGGCGGGGCGGGGCGGGGCGGGGCGCGCGAAACGGGAGGGAGGGGAGAGCAAGGCAGGGCGGGGAAAGGGCAGGCGAGTTATTTTTCTTCTTCCTCTTCTTTACCGGTTGAGTTTACCTCAGATCCAGTACTACCGCTGCATCTGCAGCGACTCTGACCGGGAAGTCCTACGGTTCGAGTCTCGACAGTGGCGGATTTTCGCCACTAGCAATAGCTGCCGTGTGAGGAATAATCGTAATGGACGGCTGCTCTCATCGGTGGTTTTCCGCATTTACTCCAATCAATACGCGAATGCCGAAACAGTACCCTAAAAACGGGCCAGGATCCGCACGCTATATTTCCTTCCTCTTTCTTCTGCTATCCTCTCCCCTTCCTTACACTCACTTCCTCTTCCATAGACAACTGGCACGCACGTCGGGGCACCAGTCGAGAGGTGAGCTTGTCCCGGTTGGGGTGGTGCCGCTGGGGGAAGAGAACTCGAGCGTAAATCCCCCACAACTTGATGTGTAAGTCGACACCTTATCTCACCATTCAGAGAGGGGGTGACACTGCCACAGGAATAAAAGGCCATAAAACATTCACTGCATTAAAGGGATAACCATGACAGAGAGCCATTAATAACCAAAGTCGTTGACGTGTCCGGAAACATTAATCATTCCCCTTCTTCCTCTTCTGCGTCTTCTTTACCTTCAACTTCTTCTCATTTTCTTGTTCTTTTTTCCTCTTCTCTTATTTTTATATAACCCTTTTCTCCCTCTTTTTCCCGTAAGATTCGAGAATCAAACAGGTGCGCGAGATGGGGGTCATTCGTTTGTTTTTTCTGAGATTTTGCTCCATTTCATTTGTTTGACGAAAAGATTCAACACGTTGAAACGTGTGCGGAGTGATATGAACACAGTCGCATAGAGAGCAATACCTTGATCCTGTGACTTGACCCATTGCCTTACTGTTTGATAAAGCAATTGTGAGAGCGATTAATAATGCAGGAGCCAAAATAAATTGGCTGCAAATACAGTGGATGCGGTGCCTTAGAGAAGAACCTAACTGTACCCGGCAACTGTAGCAAAAGAGACATTATTGAATTTCTGCAATACAGTGCACCACAATTACTTCAATTCTCTAAATACATTCCTAGTTGAGGAAAATTCTGGACCGTTAGAAGAAGTTCAAGATGGGGGGCATTCTGCCCCAACTGATTTACCATTTGATTTGCAATACACGTCTGAGAAAGAGCAGTGAATAAATTTCTCTTTTATTTTTTGTGATATTAACTAATTATAATTTACAATGTATAAAATATTAAAACAGTGTATAAATACATTGTATACATTGTTCTTTTATGTTTTGCATTAATTTCCCTCTACTTACCTATTTTTTCATCCATTACTATCGTAGACGAATTTTAGGCATGCAAATTATTTGAATGTAACTCATAGTTTTCAAAACGGTGCGTACAAAAGTGGTGTGTCAACAAAATAGCTAATTACTTGATTAATATGCAATATTTCGGTCCAAAATATCTGTTGTACATTAAAAGAATTTCTCCTTAACATTTTAATATTACTTTAGGTCGTTTCTTTTTAAGCTTTATAGTTTTATAGCGTTTTTCGTTTACACGTCATTTTCTAGAAAGGATCATTTATACATGCATTTTAAAAAATTGATTTCTCGATAAATTTTACATGTTCCGAAGTAGTAACAACTTTTTTGTTGTTGAATGCCTGCACTAATTGCATCGTATGTTTCATTTTCACTGCATTACCTAACTTGTTCGAGAGGTGTCTGTCGGAAAGTTCTCACTGTTTCGAAATGTCGTGGTTCACTTATGTACGCATTACAATCAAAGACCATACTCTTCTTTTATTCCATGCCTTATACTTATTTTAACCATAGCTCTTATTCTGCGATTAATTTATGGGGGTTTCATTTCATCTACTCGTATCACGAACATCTAATATGGATGCAATATATTATTTCTCGCATACTGACAGTGCTTCCACTGTATTTTCACGTCTAACAAGTTGTTGATTGAATATTGTACCCAAATATTTTCAACTGGGGTGATGCCATAAAAAATACATGTATGATAATTTTAGGGGTTAATGTGTTTCAACAATAGGGCGTAAAAGAGATTAGGCTATTTTTATGCAAGTTTCTTTTATTACTGAAATTAAGGTATGTATTATATTGATATATGAACATGTACACGGATATTATTTTTTAGTGATAGGTAAAAATTTTAACTTTCTTGTGTTTCAATACGTGTTATGTGAGTAGCACAAAACATCAAAAAAAATCAAGAAGAAAGTTACATTGTTAACGTACAAGGAATAGTATAATAGTAGTAATAATGACATTTATTGCTAGCAATGAACATTACATATTACTTATATATAAAAAGAGTTCTAGCATATTAATTGTTTTCGTCATATTTTTAAAAAGTTGGTTTATTATAACGTTAAATATTGATATCACTTTATACAACGTTTTGGAGAATTGTGCATCTCCATCTTCAGGTACATTTCTTGTGTCAAAATACATCAATATTATAAATGAATCAATCATTATGAATGAAGATATCATGTAAGCGGAAAACATATTATTGGAAGCTTACCTTTCATAGATATATTGAAAAAGCGAAGCTCATATTCAAGGGGTTTCACATAACAGGTCTTACAAGTAGTCATAAATAATTTAATATCACTAAATTACATAAAGGATCTTAATGTTAGTCTAATGTAAAGATACAAACATAATATTACAAAAACAAGAACAAAATTATCAAATAACTATTACTTGTATGAGAGGTGATTAGCAAACATATATATGAACCATATAAATTATAATAGGTCTTTTTTAATTAGATATTTAAATTTATATTAATAAAAAGTTCCATGAATTATATACAATCATATCTAAAATAATATTGTTGTTCATATTAATTGTTTTCGTCATATTTAAAAAAGTTGGTTTATTACGACTTTAAATCTTAATATCACTTGATACGTTTTGGAGATTTGTGCATCTCCATCTTCAGGTACATTTCTTGTGCCAAAATACATTAATATTATAAATGAATCAGTCATTATGAATGAAAATATATTATTAGAAGCTTACCTTTCATAGATATATTGACATATTTATTAACAATATCAATATAAATAAAATTCTCTTTGGAAAAATCCAAGAACGGTAGGCAAAATCTATAAAGAAATTATTATAGACATTAATATATTAAAATGTATAAAGTTATCACTCCATAGTTATTTGTGGAGTTCACATTGACCTCATCCTGTTAACAGGATTAGTTCTGTCCGTGAACATGATAAAACAAATGAAAGAAATTGAAAGGTAGTCGGAGGTAACCACAGGGGTGGTGTCAATAATATAATATATTTTTTTAGTTGAATTAAAAGTCTAAAATTAATTTGTTCCAAATATTATTTAATTTTGCGCAAAACATTATCATATGCGTTGGTAAAATTTTACGTTCTACCATCGAATTCATGGTAAATATAAAGATATTTAAATTGTTTATAATTTGCAGTTGATAATTGAGGGTATTTTTCAACAATATTGTTATTCAGTCTTGGGCCAAAATTAGCACTATGATTGTACCCAGCAGATGTAAAAATCTTTGCTTCTAAAAAATGAGAAGTGTCTGAGCGTATTGTGTGGTAATTATGAGAATATAATGCAAATTTCTGTTTATTTTGTGAACATAATTTAGTAACATATTGGGATCATTTCCCTTTATGTTTAGTACTTTGAAGTCGGTGAATAGGAGATCAGTTGGATAGTAAATAGGTTATTGAGACAAATTTTGATTATTCGTTTTGAGTTGATTTATGGATGTTAAGATTGAATTACAAGATCTTCCCCAGCCAATTAATCCATACTGATATACTGATTGAAATAATGCAAAGTAGGCTAAACGTAAAATAATTCAGTCACTGTGTGGAGGAGAATTCTAGCGGCCGGCTACTCTGATCGGTAGTTTTTTCGTGTTTTTTCCGATCAACATGCCAATGCAGCAGGACCCTAACAAGCGGGCCACGAAACGCGCGCGATCTTTCCTTCCTATTCCTTGTCCTATTCTCTCCCCTTACACACACACACTAACATGCACTACACTACCACATATTCAGAGAGACCGGTCGGGTACTTAGAGCTTGTCCCGTCTGGGGCGGTAGGTCGGCGCATGAAGAAAATCAGCATGCATGTTCCATTTTAATTGTTTATCTATGAAAATACCTAAATATTTAACATAAGAATATCTGAGTAAGGAGGGGCAGTCATGTTTATCTAAAAGTAGGCAGTGTGCATCATGCATTTTTATTTGGAGCTTACTCCCAATTTTCTGTTGCCTTATGGATGTGAAGGAAAACGAGATAAAAGTGGTTAGTTAGTGGTTAATAAGTTTAAAGGTATGTAGCAATAATAAGTTTGAGTCATGCAATTTTTTTATTTCTTTTAGACCATTATTAGCATTATTGTACGTCTCATTCCATTATTTACCTGTATAAATTATGACAGTATCATCAGCATAGCAAAAAATGTACCCACGATTCTTTTGAGTATGAGATTCTAACAGATCGTTAATATATATTAGAAATTATATACAGTCGACTCCGGTGATAGTGAACTTTTAGGGACTAGCATTTTTGGTTCACTATATCCGACGATGTCAAAATTAAATAGCACTTCTCCATAACGATTGATTTTGTTAATATAGAGTTGCAGCTAAGTTCATGAACAGCATGATACGAAAATTTCAATACCTTTATTTGTTCTTTATAAATCAATTATTTTCAATTGCTTCGTACATTGTTCATTAGTAATTTCTCCAGATTCTATCTCTCTGTACTTGATTCTGCATTGTCCACTGTCTCTTAAGTATCGTAATGCACTCTCGACACCCTCCACCGGGAGCGGTAGCTCAGTGTATCAGCTGATGTCAAACTGATGTCACTGCAGCGTCTCTGACCGGGAGGTCCTAGGTTCGAGTCCTGAAGGCGGCAGGATTTTGGACACTAGCTTTTCAGCTAGATCGAATTCATTCGCTGTCAGGAGAATTCTAGCGGTCGGCTGCTGTGATCGGTAGTTTTCCGTGGTTTCTTCGATCAATACCAGGCGAATGCCGGAGCAGTACCCAGTACCAAACGGGCCACGGACCGCGCGCGATCTGTCCTTCCTCTTCCTTGTCCTATCCTCTCCCCTTACACTAACATGCACTACACTACCACATATTCCGGGAGACCGGTCGGGAGCTTACAGCTTGTCCCGGCTGGGGCGGTGCCCCGCTGGTGGGAGAGTAAAAATACAATGACAAAATTTAGTTTCTCTAACCCATTTTTTTCTCTTCCCCATATCAGAATCCCCTGATATTAACATCCCAATTCTTACCATTCCATTATGTACGTACTGTATTATTGCAACTAAGCACACCACGTGACATAAATTGATGAGTCTTTTCAGAATTTCAATTTTACTCCAAGTGATCTCCTGCGTTATTATTAGATTTCAAATATGAACAAGTCAACGCTGTGTATGATGTGTCATAAACAATACTCGAGAACTCTATAGGGAGTGCTGCAAATGGTTTCACCACACCTTTGCATTTCCATTTCCAGGTCTTCGTATTGTTTATTATCCGACAATCGGTCACCCGATAGGATGTAGTTGCCTCAATGTTTCGGGGGAGTGTATATAAATGTGCCGCACGGGGGCGGCTGGGTAAAACACAGGCCTGAATCATGTAGTAGCAGGTGGTTCCCAGCCGGTTAAGGCAAAAAGATTCAGCTTTAATACAAGGAAGTCTCCGCATTTTGGAATTTTCGAATAATCTGGGTTTTCCCCCCCAAATTAAAATATCGGTTTCAAATTGAACGGATCGCGACGTCAACCACATCGATGAGGGAATATAAATTTTGGAGAAAATCGGCTGAACGGTTTAGCCGCTACCATTCTTCGAAGACGGCTACACCACGTCTTAAAGGATTTGTTTTAGCAAATGGATTTACTCACTATTTCGTTATCAGGCTCCTGTACTAAGAGTTTTTTTTTGCCGAAAATTCGCCGTTTTTTCGCGCAGGTTTACATAACTTTCTCTCTACTGCGTAAACTGTAGCGAGGAAGTAAAAATGTGCTTTGAAGGAAATATTTACTGCAGTGGTCCGTGAATTTCGCTTATCTTTGCAAACGGGGAATTTTATTAATTGCTATATTTATTTAATGTATGGCTCTATATGACTGTTCTGTAAGGATCCCATCTTATTTCTTTTTTTAAATATGGAAGCAAAATATTCCTTCATGGTAACATCTTTAAATCCCCCTATTTATACACCAAAATAAAATCGGTGAATGCGTGTGGAAGAGAGCCTCTGAATATTTTTAATAACAAATACTCAATAAATTTAGTGGTATTTGAAATTTTAAAGTCTGGTTTCGCGGCCATTATATGCCGATATAAATGTCAAACAGAAACGTGCCTAACATTGCAGTCATTTCTCGCGAACCAACATGTTGGCTTGGTATGCGGTCCAACGCCGTTTCGAACACGGTGGGCATCGAAATGTCCATAGAAATTCAGATTGATTGCTCTTTTTAATTTGTTCTTTTTGCGCTCTGTGCGAATATTAGGTTTAAAGAGTATGCTCACGTACAACAGATACTCTGATTCCTTTTATCCATCGTCTTAAACTTACCCAAACTTTTTCTTCGCTTACAAAATAACACAAACTTAATTCTGAACGCTTATAGCACAAATATATTCAGTTTCTAACTTTTTTTATCATGATTGATTGCTTGTATCCGGCAGAATGCTCCCATTCAAGATTGATGAAAACTAACTTCATCACAATAATTTATATACTTCAAGAATAGATGAAAATTGCTTTATTTTTTTAACTTGTGTATATTATCGTGATCCTTAGTTTTTGACTTTTATGTTTTACTGCGCTCGCTGCCCAGTTATTTTTCCTTTAGTCTTTTGATCGTGTGCCCAATTTTTGTAATATAAATTAGCCTTAATCCGTTTCTCAATTACCTAAAAATTGTGTATATTTTAAAAAATCCTCTATCAGAGAATTTCAATTTATTTTTCTATTGTCTTAAACCACTATCTTCAAATACACGTGTATGAGTGGAACGAGTTCTTAACATCACAGGTTGTCGTTTTTATCAATATTTTGTTTCTTAGAATCTGATTTTTACGATCGGTTTTCTACCTCCGATGATCTCCCATGCATCTCATTTCAAGTATTTCCAGATCGCTAACACGGTCGACGTCTTATTTTAACTTAATTCCTCTCATTGCCAAATCAGTTCACCACATAATTGTTCAATGAATCGTTTGAAATAAGATGTGAAGTTTTCCATCTAAATCGTAAGATTTGCATGTAAAAAGTCTAATTCCATGTGTAGCTTCTTAAACAGGTCCAATTTGTTGACCGAAATACTCGTAACGTAGGTTCAACTCTCCAACAAATGACGGTATTAATGCATTTTAGAGGGAAATAGTAATCCTAATCCTGCACAGTTTAGAATAAAAAAGAATTCTTGAGTATTGAATACAAAATTTCAATTTTTGACTCTTATGGGAGTGCCTCCAATTCAGCTAATTTATAATTATAATGCAGCTGACACTTCAAAAGAGAACTGAACCCTGTGGTACTCCTGCGGCAATAGTGTGAGAGGTAGATGTGTCTGTGTTGACTTTAACTACAAATGATCTGTTCGTAAGGAAACTTTCCGTGATCTTTAGTAGGTAGGGTATACCTAAAGTTAGCATTTTGTATAGGAGGCCTTGATGCTAAACTCGGTCATATGCCTGACTTACATCAAGAAAAACTGTTACTGCATGTTTCTTTTGGTGAAACCCGTTAGCTATGGCTTTACTGATATGCAATATATGATGGATGGTGGAATGGTTTGGTTTGAATCCGAATTGTTCCGATGAGATTGCTTTTATATTGTTGATAAATTTTATTAGCCTTGTATTGATTAGACGTTCCAAGATTTTTGATTAAATTGTAGGCAAACAGATAAGTCTAAAGTTTTCAGCTATCCTTTGGTTTTCCCGCTTTTTGCAGACTGGTAAAATGAAGACTCTTTTCCAAACGGTCGGAAAATAATCACATCGTAAAGATGCACTAAATATTGCAGTTAAAGCCGCTATAGTCGGTTTTCTCAGCATTTTGATGCAGACATTGTTAATACCGTTGATACCCGGAGATTTTCTTAATTTTCGAAGTTTAATCACTGAGACGGTTTCCGAAGGGGAAAGACATTTGATAGGATGTGCCGCAGTGGGGATTTTAGTAATGAGGTAATTTACTATTTCTGTTATTGAGGTAATCTACTATTATAAAATTGTATATCGAAAACGGGATGCGGTTTGAAGGTGTTTCCTAGATGTACAGCAAATATTCCTGATTTTTCTTGTCAGAATAGACGGTTTCCGATCCATGTCGTAAAGGAGGAATCTTTACCTTTTCTTTGTTAAGTCTTTTAACAGTTGA
Organism: Teleogryllus occipitalis; assembly: GCA_011170035.1. Classification (NCBI taxonomy): domain Eukaryota; kingdom Metazoa; phylum Arthropoda; class Insecta; order Orthoptera; family Gryllidae; genus Teleogryllus; species Teleogryllus occipitalis. Next base: position 121,409 of record BLKR01001973.1, read on the forward strand.
CCAAAGATGCCTCAAGTTAGGGTAAATTTCTGCAATAAATTTATTGTAGTTCTGTAGACGTAATTTATCAATCGATCATATCCATTTGTTTCAGAAAAATTTAAATTGTGTTGAAAATTGTCATGTACAAATCATCACAGCTAATCATTTCCTATGTTATCATCCGCAGGTAGTACAGACATTGAAGCAACGTATTCAATCCATGCAGAAATGATTTTAACAACTGAATAGAAAAAAATTAAACTTTGTTCTTCCAGACTTTGCGAATGAATAAAAAATATTTAAAAATAAATGTTTAAAAAAAGAGAAATAACGTGACAAATTTGATTTTTATCGTGAACGTACTATTCTTACCGTGAGCAACATGCCTGTGGTTTGGGCGTACGGATGGAAGTTGGAGCGACACTTCTATTTTCGTTGAAATCCATTGATATGCATGTTAATACATCGTCGCCATCCCCATGTCGTATGAGTGTAAGGGCGAATGAGATATGGCTGGAAGGAAAAGGGCAGACTCATTGCATACTATTTTTAAAAATCGATGTAGACTAATTAAAATTAGTAACTACAAAAATAATTTACGATTGCACATTTATTCATTTTTTGGAAACTGTCGACAAGTGGTCACCGCGCGCACGTTCATTTCACTGGCGTAAGAATAAATACTGCAAGGGCTGCTTCCTTGCGTGATACTTAAAAAAAGATTGTATGCTTTTGGAAACAGTGTATAAATGATTACAATCACATATTCACGTGCGGGGGCGTACGTGCGGAAGCTATAAGTGCTGGTGACTGGTACATTTTTTTGAAAAAGTCGACGTTGACTACTTAAAAATTAGTAAGGACAAAAATAACTAACGGTTGCACATTCATAGATGTTTTGGAAGCCATTGGTAAATGTGCATCAACTGATGTCACTGCAGCGCCTCTGACCGGGAGGTCCTAGGTTCGAGTCCTGACGGCGGTAGGATTTTCGACTCTAGCTTTTCAGCTAGGTCGAATTCAGTCGCTATCTGGAGGAGAATTCTAGCGGCCGGCTGCTCTGATCGGTAGTTTTCCGTGGTTTCTTCGATCAACACCAGGCGAATGCCGGAGCAGTACCCAGTACCAAACGGGCCACGCACCGCGCGCGATCTGTCCTTCCTCTTCCTTGTCCTATCCTCTCCCCTTACACACACACACTTACACTAACATGCACTACACTACCACATATTCCGGGAGACCGGTCGGGAGCTTAGAGCTTCTCCCGGTTGGGGCGGTGCCCCGCTGGTGGGAGAGTCCTGGTTAGGGGGATACCCCACTAGCCGACGGTAGGTCGGCGCCGGATCTCACCATTCAGCAGGGGAAGATCACCGTCATCTCCCGAGAAAAGACATGCACTGCACTAATGGGACTAATGACCAAAGCAGTTGACGCGCCCGGAAACCCGAAAAATCAATCAATCAACCATTGGTAAATGGTGTCCATGCGTGCGCTCATTGCGTGGGCGTACGTTCAACAATTTCAGGGTCTGACTCCTCTCCTGATATTTTAAAACTTGGATTTTAGTGAGGTTCTAAATAAAAGTGGTGTGTTAACAATCTGTTACCGAACATCCATAAGCAACCTATTATCCCTGTTTGTGGACGTAGTGTAGAAGCAGTGCGGGGGCGTGCGGGCGGAAGCCGCAGGGCGGGCTCAGCGCGGGTCTGGGCCGTATCGTCTTGGAACGCACCCGCGTCCGCGGCGTCGGGGACGGGGACGGGGAGCCATCTCGGAGGGAGTGCGTGGCATGGGAGGGGAGTGGGCGGGGGAGAGGCGGGGCGGGGCGAGGCGGCGCGGCGCGGCGGGCGCGCCCTTTGTAGTGCCGCGGACTTAGCATGCAGCCGGCGCTCGCGCTGATTTATGTACGGCGCGGCGCAGGGGCAAAAACCGCGCAAAAAGCAGGCTGGCGAACAACACAGCCGGCTCGGCTGCTGCGGCTGCCGCTGCACCTCCTTGACTATGTATATGTCGACAGCCGCCGCCGCCGCCGCCGCCTGCGCCGGAGCGGAGGCCGTCGCCGCGACAGGGCGGGGGCGGTGGCAGTGGGGGCGGGGCAAGCCGACACTGTGGTGCGAGGGCAGGGGGGAGAGAGCGGTGAAGGCAGTGCTCGTGAGAATACGTTTGAGGAGTCCAGGTACTGCTGGTGGCTGAGACGGTGCGGTGCCTAAGAGCGTCTTTGGAAACGGTTCAGACAGAGATGATGAGGCTGGTAGCTTTCCACTGGGTGGGACCGCAGCGGGCGCGGAGCGTACAGAGACAGCGGGGGGTGGAAAGGGGTGGGGCGGGGTGGGTGATGAGGACAGTCACGGCGGTGATCGTCGTCAGAAGACAGGCGTTTGTGGGGGAGAGACTGGGAGCGATTCATCTGGTGGGGAAGGTGGGGGGCTCTGTCTATGGTGTAAACGAAGACTTGAGGCTCGGCGGCAGAGGCGGAGGCGCGGAGACGTAGCTGAGGACGGGCGCGGAACAATAGGAGATGATGGGGGCGCGATGGGGTGTTAGGCGGCACGCGGTGGCGAGGACGAACGGTGAGGGGACAGCGCAGTTCGGGAAATCGCCCGCTTCCCAGCTCATCCCCTTTCCCTTTTTGTTACATGAGACAGCATAGCCCGACTCCATCCCGTTTCGTTGATCCGGTGTATTGGAAGGCGTAAACATTTTTTTAAAGTTTGCATTCATATATAGCGCATATAGATGTCCTCGCACCAATGCCGACAAGACCTCGAACACTCGTGAACGTGGCAGAATCTTCAGTATTGTGTACGTTAAATCAGCGAGGTAAGAAGATGCTCGTGATAGGGGATTTCATGTTTTGTTTCCACAAACTTTTAAGCGGTACTTTTCAACGCTGGCAGTGCTCTAAAAGAACATATGCAAATGGTTCTAGAAAACAGGCAAAATTTGATAAATTATAATCGATCAATGTGATTATAAGCGGACATCGAGAAACATAGAAATCGATCCTTATACTAAGGAGACAAAAAACGGGAAGGAGTCGGGCTATGCCGTTTTGTGAACGGCTTAGGAAAAGTTGACCGCGGGCTGCAATCGGCAAACGCATGGACGTAGTGATCCTGAGAAGGTGATTGAAGAGTCAAGGATGGCAGTACGGAATCAGAGGATGACGATGGGAACGATTCGGGTAATGATGATTGTTCTGAAACAAGTGGTACTCTAACAGCACATGCTTTCTAGCATTATTTCTAAATTTCCGATTTTCGAAATTTCAGAGAGTTCTACAAAAATGAAAACTGTGCCGTTTTTAAGCTACCCTTGTTTATCTGTGGAACAAACTTAAAGAAAAAAATGGAGCAGTGTTTGAGAAAAAATGTTTTTTATAAATTGCATTAATTTCAAGCAGAAATTCCACGAAACGATTCGTTTTTTAAAAACATGTTACGTGAACATTTCTAAAAATCTGATTTTTTAAAACAGATTTTGTTTCAGGTAAAAATCTCTACCTTATACTTTATAGTTTTGAAATGTTAACTTTTTTACATTTTTTTGAAAATACAGTTCCCCAGAAGAGAGACTAGAACCGATTTTTTCTTCTTTCTCGTACATAAAAAGAGAAAATTTAAAGAAGAAAATTGGAGCGGTTTTAGAGGAAATGATTGTTAAAAAGATTAAAATTATTTAGAAATATTTTGACCTATATTTCACATAAATACCCACGCCCTATATTTAGCACAAAATTACACAAACCTATTCATATTTTCGAAAAATCAGGGATTTGACGAAAATGACACCTGCACCATTTTCTTGTAACCCATGGAAGGTCGCTACGAGCGTAACGGGTTGTGTGGATGAAATCGGTCACCAGGGTAAATTTCGTTGCAAAGAGGTCTGACGTATTTATTAATATAATTCAGTAATTAAATGATCATTAGATCCTGAACTCCCTTATTAAAGTACATTTTTATTAAAAATTATTTAAAATTTTAAAAATTTCAAACCCTTGATTCATAAAATCATTTTTACTTCGCTACAGAGCAGAGAGAAAGTTATGTAATGCTGCGCGAAAAAAAACCAGTGAATTTTCGGCATAAAACTCTTATTACATGGCCCTGGTAATGAAAAAGTCGATAAATCCAGTCCCTAAATTTAGAAATAATCTTGTAAGTCGTGGTCTAGCGATGTTTCGTGTGCCCTTCATACCGAAATATCGAATGACGGCAAAACGTCTGACCGTCTGTCCATACGTCTGTCTTTGTCCGTCCGTAAACAACGGCTAAACCGATCACGCGATTTACTCCAAAATTGATATCCTCCAATCGATCTGGCTGATGTCGAGCTCCTTTGAATTTGAAACCGATATTTTAATTTTGGCGAGTACTTTACATAATTCCCCTGGGATATTCAAAATTTTCGGAGTCTTCTTACAACTAAAATATAAAAGCCAGTGATTTTTCCCCAAATGATATATGTTCCTTAAAGGTAGATTTTGAAATAAGGTCACGAATAATGTTTTAAAAATTTGAATACTTTTCGTGTAATTTTGCTTGAAAATAGGGCGAGAAAGTACATGCTATTTTAGCACCACTAGTTTTCTTTCATATAATGCCAAATAAGTCCGTAAACATTACTACATTTTCAATAAGTTTAATAAAAATTAGTTGGAGAAAATTTGTAAAAAGTTCAGTAATAAATTTTTACACACAATCGTTACAAGGGATGAATGTTATTTACATGCGACTGTTTATTGCACATTTTACATTCTCGGGATGTTTTTTCGTCGAAATTTCTTGAATAAATTTCACATCTTTTCTTGTTAGTTTTTTCCTTAGAACTTGTGTTTTTTGTGATCTGAATGCAAATATTGTGTTATTTGAGATAACATCTCTCTTGATAATTCTGTTTGTATTGACCACGGCCGAACACAATGGATGAAGTTCCATCCGCAGTACTTGTTTCCGGCGATTCCTGGAAGAATCAAAAATGTATTATCCTTCTGAAAGTTGATAGAGCCTACTTGGATTGTGACACAGGAAATGCAGGTTATCGCAAGTTCTTCTGGGTGCTGCACCGGTCGGTTCTGCTTGTAAGTGCGGTTTTAACGTTGGAGAGGGCGCGAGAGCTTTGCAATTCGAGCTACATCGGCGAGATAAAATAAATGTCTGAGAATTGAAAGACAGTCTGCAATCACGTGACGAGTAATGGATTTTTCAGATAAAATATTAGGGAAAACGTTCACAAGAGTCTAATCAGCAAATACTGTACTTGAAAAAGTAACCCCTGGGGTCCAAATTTTCCCATGCGACCCCTCCCGTGTTAAACGTCCCGCTATTCGATGACAAAGTTTAATAAAAAAATGTTGAGCCATTTTTGATAAAATTTTAAATATTTGAGGGTTAATGTAAAGAAGCCTCGCAAATCAAAATATCCCTTCTAAATCCGAGGGCATCGAGTTTATTAAAATTTATTGAGGAAGATCAGCTTTGGAGACAATCAACTAAAAGGTTTTGGAGCAAACTTTGACTAGAGACGTACAGACAGTCGTTTTACCGTCAATTGATTTTTTGTCTCAAGGAATTACAAAACATGGATTCTTATTTCACGATGATTCTGAACGTGTTAGAGCAAGGTTGTTCAAGTGGGGGTCCGCCGTTCCATTTATTGTGTCCCGCGAAAGGTTATTAGTGAAAAGTGAAAGCCCCTTTCATCCATGTCGGGCGAGAACATTATGCGCCTAGTGCACGCACCCTACCGGGATCAAAGCCGACTTTAATGTAAAAATAGTTTAAGTTTAGATTTAAAAAAAATATTTTTTCTAGTAAATTCAGAAATTCAAAATCATCCCAATGTATTTCACTGAATTATGCATAGTACGGACTGATATCACGCATGGTTCCCCGCCGTTTCAGAGAAGTCTGGAAAAGTTTATCAAAAATATGGAGAAGTCACTTGTGGATCGCCCGAGTAATGAAAATATGGCCCGTAACCTTGTTAAAGGTTTTAAGTTGTGTCCCTTGAGGTCTTGCAATTTGGGCATTCTGTATTAGAGGAAGCAATGTACTGTATGTATGAAAAAGAACTATCTACTCTTCCGTTACCAGGGTCCTGAAATAGGAGTTTTTCTATCGATAGATCGCCGTTTCCCAGCGTACGATTACAATAGATCCGAAAACACAAAAGCACTTTAAAAAAAGGGATAACACAGATAAAAATTGATGAAAAATGATTAGGATATTTTAAGCACTTACAATAAAACAAAAGCAACGTGGAATATTGCAAAAGTGAGTTCAACTAACATTGTCTCTGAATTGCTATGGATTTCATGAAGGGCCTAAAAGCAAAATTTCAACATGAGACGTTCCCTAAAAAAATCAACCCGTTTATTGTTTCCCACACTACGAAACTAAAAAATGAAAAAAATGGCTGATTTAAAGGAATTTCCGGATTGTTTATTTAAAAACTTTTGCGCCTTCATTTATACATCCGGTAACTCAATTTCCATGATTCTTTCTGCACAGGATTATTTCCAAATATTTTTATTACATCAATAATTAAGTCGCCTTTTAAAAGTGCAACAGAAATGAAATTCGAATTTATCGGCCATTTTCTCTTTTGTCTGTTTTCTAAACAATATTAGATAGGTTTACCTATAAACTTGGAAACTTTTCTCAGGAAATCGGAGCATTTTCAAACGAAAGTGTATTCGTGACATAATACTCTGTGGATGCACGTTGCAGACATTCAGATAGCAGAAAAAAAGTACGAATAATAAGCAAATACCTTCCACATGATTCCTGCAAGCCTCTCTTCATTGGGGTAGGATCGTACTATTACCAGACTACCAAGTTTTTTCAAAATTGTCTTACTTAAGAGAGGACAGATATTTTTAATAACAGCATACGTCTTAGGAATCATATTAATGTGTCAATATCAGTTCCCGGCAAGAATACGACAAAACATTCAAATTACTTTACAATTCATTGACAGATGACATTAATCAATTAAAATCGATACACAGGTGCCAAGTAAGATCTTTCCCAAAAAACAATTGTTTTATACAATTACAGACTACACTAATAATAAAAACGAAAAATAATATTTGTTTTAAGAATGATATTCCATGAATTAGTTACCATTTGTACATTTTAATTTTAAATATCAAATTTAACTCTAACAAGTTATTTACTTCGGTTTCCTGGTCATGATCCCATCTCTCAAGATTTTCGTATAGTTTCTGTGATTCATTGAGCAAATGATGGTTCTTTGTTTTTCTTTTGGACATAAATGCAGATTCGCAATGCACACATTTTCTTGGACTCTTTTGCAAGTTGTATTGTGCAAAGAGCCTAGGGTGTGGGATGCTGTTTGATTAGCAGGACTATAGAATAAAATCTGAAGTTCGTTTACGGATGCAATTACGTTTTCTATAATTCGGGAGGGAAATTCTTAGTTTTCGATATTTCTAACCGAGCGTTGTTTGTACCTTTATTCACCATTCAACTATGAGTAGTAGAAAGAGGCAGAAAGAATTCTGGAGCTCAAGGAAAATTGCGCAGATTTATACTTCTCCCTCATACGTCATTTACATTTTTTACTGTGTTTTTGACGAAATAAACCAGATAAAATGCAGTTACTTTATGATTTTCGCAACCTTTTCATTTTAAAACTGTAATACGTATCTTTTGATTGTAAAGTTGTTACGGATGCTGCATTTTGCTCTTATGGATTTGTATAATTTATTTCTTTGTCTTCAACCTGTGCAGTAGGCAACCCATTGATGAGCAACATGACCACGGCGAGTTGCATTAGTTTGCTCTCTGTCAGATTTTTTAATGTGAAAATGAAAATTTTAAATGAACAATTACCGTACTGGAATTAAGAGGTTTAGCTGCTTGCTTTTTTGAGTCAGTGCTTGTGAGTCAGAAAATCTAATCTTTGTGTCCAGATGGAATATTTGGTAGATTAGAGCCCTCTCTCCTTCAAAGTGTGGTTTCCTCTGATTTTCTCGCCTCTCAATTCACTGAAACTTTATCAATATCCTTACTTTATCTGTTATTATTTATTTTCGCAATTACCATTCTCCATTTACAATCTACCTTTATTTGATTGTATGATCAGGTACGGAAAGTAAGCTGAATTATCCCTTAGATTAATGTAGACCCAGGCAATTCGCATGTAAGGTAAAATGGGAATAAACTCTCAAAAATAAATTAACAAAACTTAACATTATGCAGAATGTAGTGAGGTGTACAAGAAGAGGATTGTAGTGACGGTAATATCACCACATTTGAATTGAAGTGTTGCATTATAGTGGTATATGCATATGGGGAAAAATAAGGTTGTGCTGGGATGACGACGTTTACGTCCTCAGAAAGTGACACAGATGAAATGTTGGTAAAGACAATATAACTGAGAGATGTATGTTCGTGAGGTTGTGACGAGCACCAAAGGGAAAATGGGACTGCAAAATTGCACTCAGAGCAGTTCGGCATCTCGACTACAGCAACGCAAACAGTAACGACGGCGTCAATGATAAGAAAGGAAACAATGGGAATGGGAATGTCGCTGTGAGGGCGGACCATTTCGAAGCCGCTTGCGGTGCATGTGCCCAGCGGTGAAGTCTCGAAGGAGGCGCAATATCTCTATGGAAATACTCGTTCCAGTGGCAGCAGGAACGGAGGAAATAGCGGAAGACTGCTCGCAACGGCAGACGATGAATCCGAAGGCATTATTGATATTTGAATGCAGAATAAGCCGATGATAACTAAGAAAACCAAACAACACCATCACCATACAAAGGCTGCTACCACTGCCACCACAGTCGTAGCCCCCACTTCCACCACCATCACGGCATTAACACCATTTACACCGACTATCACTACCTCCACCGCCACGGTCTCAACCATCGCTGCCACTACCACGATTGCACTACCACTGCTGCCAAAACTATCACTTCTACTGTCACTATCACTTCCCCTACCACCCGTTCCAGTAACACCATGGTCACTACAATCCTACTATCGCTATCACTACCACTACGTGCGCAACCACCATCACCACCACTACGTGCACTACCACCACCACCACCACCTCCACCACATCCACTGTCACCATCACTACCGCCGCCGACACTGCTCTGTCCACCTGCCATTCCCTCTCGCCGCTCCCGCTGCCTTTTGTCACCGCCGCGGCTGCCGCGCACCTCTTGATGAATCCGCGTCCAGAAGTTTCCATCGCCGACTCCGACTCCGCGACCTCCAGCTCTCCCGCGGCCGGCCACGACCGGACGCGACGCGACGCGACGCGACGCAACGCGAGGCGCAGCAACGCGCCGCGCCGCCCCGCGCCGATCGCCCGCTGGCAGAAAAACGCTGCGCGGTATGTGGCGCTGCCGCCGCCGCCGCCGCCAGGCCTCCGAAAGCGTTTTTCTTCCGCGCGCCGCGGCCGCCTCGTCGTCCCGCCGACGGAGCCATTCCATCGCCTGCGGCCCTCTCCATTCACAGCCCTGCGAACGGGAGGCCGTTGCACCGGCGTCTTGGATTCACTAACCGATTCTTTGGATTATAGTTTGTTGTATTGGAGCTCTCGTTATAGAACTGACCCTCTTAGCGTTTTCTCCAAGGTGGGTTCTCTGTCCAGGGCTGTGGGTTCTCTGTCCAGATCGTCAGTAATACGAAAGCGAGGAAATAAATATAGCAAAGGAATTAAACACTTGCAACAATAATGCAAGACGCTTTTGTACACACATTATTATTATTATTATTATTATTATTATTATTATTATTATTATTATTATTATTATTATCATTATTATTATTATTATTATTATTATTATTATTATCATTATTATTATTATTATTATTATTATTATTATTATTATTATTATTATTATTATTTACGTTTTGATCATTTCTGACCACGCTACACCTTTTCTTCCGAGGCCCAGTCATATTCTATCTCAGAGAGAGATTAATGTGTGTCATAATGGGAATCAGCTTCTGGGTTGTATCTCTTGGTAAGACAAGGTTATTAAGCCTTGAATTATGAATTATGAGGTAATAGGATGATAACGAGAGGTGATCGTGGACTTTTTAACCATCCCAGCATTCGTTTGTATGACCAAGGAAGTAATATTTAAAATATATTAGGCAACTTGTATGCTTATGAATAATAAAGTATAAGTAATTATTTTAAATCAAAATAAATTTTAGTTAAAAAAGCTTTAAAATAATATGATTACTACTTGTCACAACGTATCTTTAATGTGGAAATGAAGCCTTTTATATGCGAATGTTTACAATTTTTCAAAAAATAATTTGGGTTAAATCTAAAAGTTGAAATGTTTACTAAAGTGTGGTAAAATAGCGATCTAGTATGTGCGCAATTTTCAGACTTTTGTCTGGTCCCCCAACAGAGCTGTTACACTTAAACATTTGGAAAAAATACACAATTCCAATTTTCAAGGGGTACGTTACTTATCAATGATATTTATATATTGATATACAAAAAATAACTACACTGTTGTGTGTGAAAGCACAGGAAAAATTAAGGCTGAGATTCTATTCTTTCTTCGAGAAATTACTCACTGAAAATCGAACTTGGTTCATTCGCGTTCCATAGATTTGCTTGTAAATATTTCTCAAATAAAAACATATAAGGTAGGTAAATAATATTTCGATTTGTAGACCAAAGTATACGGAATACAATGCCTTTTATTCTAGAACGCTAGAACGACCCAGAGCTGAATAATTTAGAGAAGAATAAATGTCTACCAAGGCGAAAAATGGCGCACGGCGTAAAACAAAAATGACCCCCATTTATAAACCAGATACAATAAAAATAAATCAAAGATGTTTTTGAACAGCGTCATCATACTAAATGAGGGGCAATACAGGAGAACCAAAAAACTGTTCAAAGTATTAATCGTCTCGCTAGCGCAATGGATATAGGAACTGACTATGGACCATGATTCGCAGTCGGGATGACTAATTATTTGAATAATTCGTATTATTTAAATGTAAATGAAATCATTGAATTTTTGTTGATTTAATATAAATAAATAAATAATTATGAATATAAAAATATAATCATTACATTAAATAATGTAATAAATATTAAATAGGAAACCTATATATATATATTGTTTTCGAAAGTTAATGATTGCAAAAAGACGCACTTTGAGAGAAAATTTTTATTTCCAACAGGACATCTCCAGTTCCGCGCTCTCTTGGGGGCTTCGTGGAACGGCATAAAATAGACGCTACATTGAAGTAGAAAAACTTGTATCTCCATTCGTTGAAAAAAAAAACTACTGCTTATTGCTTACGTTTGCCTATCGTTATTTTATCGTTTTGTTCTTTTTTATTTGCTTATTAGTTCCATAATTATTAATTTTTAGTTTCTCACTTGCACGCAGTATAAAGAAAGTTCAGTAATGTTACAAACAAATCGATGGCGAGTTTTTCGCAAAAATACACGTTTTACGGGTCCCTGAAACCGTAAAAATGTTTTTTGCAAGGCATTTGACCGTCTGTCTATTCTTCCGTGTCTTAAAAACACTAGAGTCTAATCTGTCCACTGAACTTTTGATAATTGCAAAGGTTAACCATTTTTGAGATCCCCTCCTATGACTACAGTACTGAAGACAGATATTTGGAGTAAATGAAATCTATTTTCCAAAATTGCATTTGATAGTCAAATTATTATACTAAAGAGGTATTTTGAGCTCATTTGCAACTTTGTTCTTGAATGTACGAAGGGATCTCAACTGAAAGAGCTTAGTGGATGATTTTACTTAATTTTAATGAATTTAGGGAAGAAATAAAATAAAATGCAATTCTTTAATTCCTTATAAAATTATTTACAACATTGCAAATTAGTTCTTTAATATTTTGTACAATTTCTCCTCAAATTATTGACAGATTTGATGCGCTCTGTGATGCTTGTTATGCATTTGATGTCCTTAAATGTGAAGTCGTGGTGTTGCTGTTAATGAATCCTTTCTCGTATATAATAATTTATTACGTCCATATTTCTTTTTAATTCCTTCCGCACCTTTTGTATCGATTCAAACACGAGAAGTCTAGAGTTACATGAGGAGCAACTAATCAAGACGCATATTGTCCTCTGGTGAAAACAATTGAGTTTGGTACGAAATCATGTAGTTTTTAATACATTCTATACACTTCTGCTTTCATATTTATTCAAAATACATTTTCACTCATTAAATTAAATGCATTTTGAAGAAATCTGAAAGCAGGGGCTTTAAGAACGTATTAAAAACTACACGATTTCATATGGAACTCTATTTTTCCACCGCTAGACAATATGCGTTTTGGTAAGTTTCTCCTCATGTTATGTTACTGGATGAAAAGATGTAACACAAAAGCATTGTTTTGGAACCATTCTTTCACACGATGATGGATATTTTCTTGTAGTACTTTGATGTATTGGTCCTGATGCACGGTTCCTTGCACAAAGTAGAGCATTTCTGTGCCCTGACGGCTAATAACTGACTAAATCGTCCTCTAAGAACGATATTTTACTCGTCACATATTGCAAGTCACTTTGATTACGCATGCGTCGAATGGATTGTGTCCTGTCTTGCAAGCTATGGATTGAGGACTCGCTTGAGAAGCAATCCTACAAAATATTAATTTTATACATTTTAGTTCTCGTTTACGGTGTTTATCTTTTAAACGCATTACAAACCTTGCTCTAATATGCTTCTGTCCAATTCTGGTAGTTTTAAGCAAGAGTAAGTTAGTTTTTATATCATTTCAAGCGTGAGTGTAGACTTTCTCAAGGATGGTCGATATTTGAGATCCTTTCTACGAACCTACTCAGATTCGCACTGATAATGCACTCCAGCTTTTAAAAAAATCATGTATATAACTTTTTGTGATTTCCAACGGTTCTCCAAAGGGACTTTTTTTCATATTCAGTTCTTGGTGAAGTGCTTTTTCTGACACATTTTATTGCTCTTTGCTAAGGTGACTTTCGCCTGCAAGTTTGTAGTGATATTTTCAACTACAAAACTCTTTTTGTAGTTGCAATTCAATTTTGCAATTCATCGTTGTGAACTTACAATGTCGAATCAATGTGACAATTTATTTTTTCGTAGTGATATCCAAAACTTTTCTCAATGTTATTGGAAACCTTTTCTGTTTGATTAATCATTGCAAATTCAGTATCTAATAATAACATTAAATAGTTGAGTAAATGCTATTGATCCACACCATAGTATGAATACAAGAAATATACTTCCTTCCATTAATAACAGTTTTGAACAAATCGAAAGTGTACATCTTAAATCAGCAATAGCGCATCTTCTAAACACATTACGTAGTGATGTCAAGGAATAGTTTGAATGGTATGTAGGACAATGTTGCCAACGTTAATAGAATTAAAAAACAAACTTGAAGACAATTGTCAATGGTTAAAAACACTGCCGGCGGACGTGTGGACGGACGCAAGCAGGAAGGTTACTTGATTACTGTATAAGGATTTTGAGCAATATCATTTCCATTTTAGGAGTGAAGGCTGGCGTGTTAGGATAGATGGTGCAATATAAGAATATTGTATAACCGTTACGAGACAGTATGTGCTGTTGCGGGACTATCAGTTTGAGACTGTGGGGAAGAGTGTGAGTGTGTGTTTGGGAGAATGGCAGAGAGCAATCACACAAACATACCGTGTTCACGATAATTTCCACATGGAAGGAGAGTATTTATCTAAATAATATCAAATGCATTGTACAAATATTATAATTAGTACGCATTCTAATCGACTGCGAATTTTTCGTTCAATACCTACTACATATGATGGGTGCTTTTTGAATTTTTTTGTGAATCACGTTTTATTATCAATGATGACAATTATTATTTGTTTACTGAGTAATAAATAAGTGCTATGTAAGAAATAAAGAGACACGCAAATTGTGCTACAGTACCACATACTTTCTCGCATTATTTTTAATTTGTTGGATTTTCGAAAATTCAGATGTAATGAGGCACAGAATATTTTTTAAATGTCCTTTGTTCTATCCTTAAGTATCCATTTTAAGCGTTATCCTTAAGAATTAAGTAAACATTTGGAGCGTTTTTTAGATTTTTTAAAATAAATTACCTTTTCTTCGAACAAAAGTTACGCGAAAACTACTATTTTTTCTAAAAATTGTACACAAATTGATTGATAGATATAATTTTCTTAAATCAATTTCATTAATGAAAACATATCTTTTTTCATTGAAACGATGTTAGAAAAAAGAGTTTTATTCTCGTCATTTTTCCTTGAAAGTAATGCAATTTATTAATAATTTTCAAAAAGGCAGCAAATATTTGATTAAACTTTCTTCCTCCGGTGGAGGAAATGAAGTTTAAATAAATGACATAAGTTTGATTTTCAGCGAATTTTCGGCGTATTTTCAAAAATTGAAAACAAAAACTGTCATTGTAAAACTATAACATTGATGATAGAGATTTTACCTTAATGAAATCGGTTTTTTAAAATTAGATGTTGAAATAATGTAAATAAAAACCTTTGAAATTTTTAAAAGTGCAAATGCGAATGTTCACCTATTTTTAAGCGTTTAGTGAGGCTGGTGATGTAGAGGTAGAATGACTGGGGTGTTAACTCTAAGGCTGTAGGTACACGAACGTCGCTTAACGGACGTTACAGCGTCCGTATTTTCTCAAACTCCGGGCATACAAGTAGAGCACGACGGACGTAAATCAGTGCACAATGTGTACAATGACACATTCGTATCTGTAAACTCTGCAACGGATGCATTTAAACGTCCGTTAAAGTGGGCTCGTTTGCAACCAGCCTGATGAATCTGAATGAAGGTTATGGTTTTGAAATACCAATGTTTATTTTGCATCTCTGGTAGCTCTTTGGTAAAACAGTTATGGAATTCAGATACATCTATTTGAATGATCATTGATGAATTCGAAATTAAGTGGATGGCTGTAATTAAATGAGTTCGTAAGTTTCGAAATATTTTTAATGAACAAACTTTACTGAGGGACAACAAATACTTACATGCAACCATACAATATTCAAATTGCCTTGATGGTTGGTATGACATAAATTGTTTAACTTAAACTAAAATACAACCGTTGCTGCGTTTTCAGATGATAGTTTGTAGATTTCCGTTGGCTCGCCACGACGAGGAACAACACAGTGATGATTTGGCGTGTTATTGCATCAGCTTATTCTCCACATGCGTAACACTTCTTAGTTTTACCTTTACACAGTTGAATGCTAAGTTTTACCATTACACAATTGAATAATTATTCGGTCAACAATTTATTAATAGAAGTTGGAGTGGAAAGATCAAATAAATTAACGTTTTCAGGATCGTACTGTGGGTGAGCGCTTGGGCTCGTGTTCTCGCTCGACCGACAACGGACACACACTGCCAGTTAACGGCTCCCTGTCGCTCGGCCGCTCGGCGCGTGCTATAGACGTTCTTTGATGAAAGAAGGCGTTTTGTAACATTCCGCGTTGCCGCTCGGCCTGCACTATGGACGTTCCTTGATGAAAGAAAGCGTTTTGGAACACAACCTTTGAGTTAATATTCCAGCTCGGAGTAGAATTTTGGATGGCCGTTACAAATAATGAGAGAAAATACGTGAAGTTGTAGCACTACTAATTCACTTGGTACCAGGAGCGGTAGCTCAGTGCATCAACTGATGTTACTGCAGCGACTCTGATCGGGAGGTCCTGGGTTCGAGTCCTGACGGCGGCAGGATTTTCGACACTAGCTTTTCAGCTAGGTCGAATTCAGTCGCTGTCTGGAGGAGAATTCTAGCGGCCGGCTGCTCTGATCGGTAGTTTTCCGTGGTTTCTCCGATCAACACCAGGCGAATGCCGGAGCAGTACCCAGTACCAAACGGGCCACGGAACGCGCGCGATCTGTCCTTCCTCTTCCTTGTCCTATCCTCTTCCCTTACACATACACACTTACACTACTATGCACTACACTACCACATATTCCGGGAGACCGTTCGGGAGCTTAGAACATGTCCTGGCTGGGCCGGTGCTGGTGGGAGAGTCCTGGTTAGGGGGAAAATCCACTAGCCGACGGTAGGTCGGCGCTGGATCTCGCCACGCAGCGGGGGAAGATCATCGCCATCTCCCGAGAAAAAATCATGCACTACACTAACGGGACTAATGACCAAAGCAGTTGACGTGCCCGGAAACACGAAAAAATCAAATCAATCAATTCACTTAGTGTGATTTATGAATATTTCCCAGGAGTTTTCGAGTTTAAATGTGCCGCGTGCGATAGTCATAGGTTTTTGAGCAGTGCTGGCGTGATGCACCGCAAACGCAGCAAATCCGCCCCCGCCTCCTCCTCCGGCCGAGCGGGCGCTACGCCTCGTGGGCGATGAAGACGTCAGCGCCGCGGCGTCGCGCCGTAAAAACCGGGCACATTATCTCATTCCGCCGCCGAGCTGCGCCGCTCCAGCCGTGCAGTTGCTCTTCTTTTGGGGTCACCGCAGTTTCCAGCTATGTTTATATTTATAAACTTTTTCCCCGCCTAGGTTCGACAACTGAATTATCGCTAGCGCGTGCCCGCCTGTTCCTCCGTCGCCATTCTACGACCGTCCCTCCTCCGCCTCGGGCCGTGCTTGCGCCCTCGGAAGGGTGTGGTGACGCCGTTCCTCTCCGCCTTTCCACCCCGCTCTTTTCCTCGCTCTGCTCCCCCACCGTTATTTTCCGCCTCCTCCCCACCCTTCTTCTCTTTCTTCTTCCGTACCCTTCCTGCCCCCATTCTTCCGATACCCGTCTTCTCGCTGCCTCCCACCGGGAGCGGTAGCTCAGTGCATCAACTGATGTCACTGCAGCGCCTCTGACCGGGAGGTCCTAGGTTCCCACTCCCCGCAGCGGAGGGTTTTCGACACTAGCTTTTCAGCTAGGTCGAATTCAGTTGCTGTCTGGAGGAGAATTCTAGCGGCCGGCTGCTCTGATCGGTAGTTTTCCGTGGTTTCTCCGATCAACACCAGGCGAATCCCGGAGTGCCAGTACCCTAACAAACGGGCCACGGACCGCGCACGATCTTTCCTTCCTCTTCCTTCTCCTATCCTCTCCCTTTACTCACACTTACACTAACATGCACTACACTACCACATATTCCGGGAGACCGGTCGGGAGCTTAGAGCTAGTCCCGGCTGGGGCGGTGCCCCGCTGGTAAGAGAGTTGGTTAGGGGGAAACCCCACTAGCCGATGGTAGGTCGGCGCCGGATCTTGCCATCCAGCGGGGCAAGATCACCGCCACCTCCAGACAAAAAACATGCACTACACTAACGGGAATAATGACCAAAGCAGTTGACGCCCCCGGAAACACGAAAAAATCAATCAATCGCTGCCTCCCGTTTTTCGTAACCAACTACTCACTTCACATCCGCCTTATCCCTGATATTCCCGTGCCTTCACTCTCGACTTCGTACTCCCTCTCACCTCAGCCCTGCCTTGGGCTCGCACCGTCTCCTTCGCCTCAGCGTTCGTCGCCAATCCTGCTCCTCCACCCCTTCCCCCGTGCTCTTCCCCGACCCGCTCCCGGAAGCCGGAAGACAGTCTCGGCCGGTCGCTGGCTGGTTTCCGGAGATCGAGAAGGACACCGCCCCCAGGAAGCCCGGGTCTGGGCTACAGTCGTGGAGACTACCGCCGTTGTGATATACAGGCCAGTGTTTCTTTTCCGCGCTGGAGCCAACACTGGGAGAAAAACTCGAAATTTCCCCTTCGTTTTCTCCTCGAATTTTGAAAGAACCGACCTCTTACATCCTGTGCCATAACCAACCACATTCGCCGATCCTCTTTTTATATTTTATATACAATATTTATTTATAATTTGTTCAATTTCCAGTGAATGCTGTGTAGCATTGTCTTTGATTTTAATTGCACTATTTAATTCAATGCTTTGGGTCAATTTGATATAACGTTTTTATAAAACAATCTGTACAGGGTGAAAGTCTCAGATAGAGCTTCAAAATTGCGGAAGTTAGGTCAAATCCCGATCTGGGCAATAATGCCATCGGAAAGAAAGAAAATAATATCGCTTTATTATAACTTTTAATGTATCGCCTAATAGACCAGTTGCTTTTGCTGTTAACGACGTCTAGTTGTATTTGAATTATCTTAGAGTTATAACTCATTCCTATCACCAGCATAATTTATCTTTGAACCTTTCAACCTTTCCGTTTTCTCCTGCTTGTGTAACCCAGATCTGCCAAGTATGCATCGACTGTATGCAGTTTCCAAATACTTATGCAACAGTATCTAGAGCTTCTTATCGTATCAGGTGCTCTTGTACTGATTAAATATTAGGCTTCAAATAATACAACACTCTTATCGGGTACGTATCCTAAATCTTCAACTTAATAATTTAATATCAATGCAAGAATGATTTACTCAGTTATTACTCTTTGTTACTAACGATGGAGCATTAAAATAAATGAAACAAAGTCTATTTATGTAACCTATTTACTAAGATACATTTTCTCGGACATTGTATTTAGTATTTTGCATCTTGCTCGGTTTCAATGCTGAGTGTCCCAAAATTGGCACCCAGTGCGTGCCCCTTCCTCCGATTTGCGGTTTTCTAGTGAGACTTCAATTTCCCGTGTTTCCCATTCGCTTCTTACTCTTCATCGTTCTTGTGATCTTAATTCTCATCATTCCAAGCAGATCATTTGGACTCTGATACAGGAATATGGGGTCTTTGCATAGTATGCTGAAGAACTGAAAATTAATTTAGCGTATTATTCGCATGGGATATTTCTATCTTGATTATAATGTGATTGAACGCCCAAAAATTTAAAATATGGTTTTGATTTACATCAAAATGTGCTTCCAATTTTATATGGAAATTTGCGATATTTTAAAGGTGAGAAACCACCATACATTTCGTGAGTGCCTGGAGAGTAAGCATTCCCAGTCGGCCCTTCTGGGTCTACTTGTTGAGCGATTTCGGACGCATCTGGGCACAGGGGGCTCCGTGGGAATCCCGAACGCGTTCTCCGTTCACGCCCACACGGCTGACCCCGTCGATGGGAAAGCGGCTCTTTTATGCCATAACGTACGGAGGTTGAGCCTGGCCTGTTCGAGTATGCGCGAGGCATATTGAGGCGCGCAAACGGTTTCGTACGAGCTGCCCCCGCTGAAACAGCTGTAACGAACGAGATATCATAATTGGAAAGCGGCGAAGCGGCGGTCGGTCCGGCTCCACCGACGGGAGCGGTCGCGCAGAGATCAAAGCGACCCCAAACCGCAGAACTGATCGAAAGCAGCCGCCCCGCCTCTTAATACCACGCCGGGCGTTGGATGTCGCGCTCGCGGAGGCATCCCCCCCCCCCCGCCCGCATCTCCCCTCGCCCAGCCTCCCCCTTCCCCTCTCTCTCGTCGATTGCCGCAAGTTGAGCCTGCAAAAAACCCATAGGCGTCTCGGAAAAAGTGGACGCGAAAAACTGAATGCGAGGGGCATATCGGTTGGGTTCTTAAGTTAAGATGTGATTTGTGTGACAAAAAGAAAGAGAGGAAGAAATTGGAAACAGCTATGATGGGTTCGTAGATATATTTAGTTACTCGTGATGTGGTTTGGAAACTGATTGTTATGGTCATGATATCATGCTTCAAATAGTCCTTCTGGATTATTAAATAAAATTCTGGATTCTCAGTGACTAAAAAATGACTTAGTATGAAAAGAAAATTGTGAGGGAAAAAGTTTTGACCTTGAATGTTTTCCATGACAAGAAATATTCACGAGACACTAGAAAATCTCATTTCATTATTTTCAAATTTTCTATGAAAGTAATATTTATGCTTAAAGAAAACTACCGTTTTGTTAACGTCGTTTGAACCTTATACACTCATCCCAATAATATTCTTATGATTTACGCGGTTTCACAAAATCATTAAAAAAACTCGATAAAGAGAAACGTCAATCGTTTGTGCAAAACTTGGTTATACGGTAATACAAGCCCATGAATAGCCAGCAGAAGTATTAGTACAACTCTAGCTTCAACATGTGTGGTCATTGATTGTCGTGTTTGATGTATTCATAAGACATTTGTATATTCCCAGTTCTTCACTTCTTAGACGTTCACTGCTTATTACTATAACCCTGTTACGTGTTTCTTTATATTTTGGAAGCATGTAACTTTGGTTTTTTATTTGAACTCAACACCTTGAATGAAAATTCATTTTTTAAATATTTTTCCATTAAACACATTTATTAATTTTGGAAGGTTTACATCGTTCAGTACAATTACTTCACAGATGTATTTTCGGACTTATCCTAGTTAAAATATCTAAGCTAACTTAATCTATACAATGGAGAGGATACTCTAGGGGAGAACCTGTGTTACGAATCGTGGTTGGCTAAAATTTTGAGGAATGCTTCAAAAGGAAATCTATTTTTTATTCGAGTGTGGGTTGGATTTTGCGGTAGTTTGTAATGAGATGATGCTGGTATGTCTGTTAGGTTTTGGTAGTTGTGTGATATTTGTGCTATTTGGGTTATTATTGTATTGATGTTTAATTCTGAATGAAGTTGTTTATTACTTATGAACCATGGCTGGGCATTTGTGATTAATCTTAAAAAAATCAATTACTTGAATTTTATTGACATTTGTGGGGGCTACGTTTGTACATATGGGTCATGCATAAAGCAGTAGTGGTCTGATTATAGTTTTGTATAGTGTTGTACTGTTTGTGTATGACAGAGATTTGTGTTTGTTGATTAGTGGCCGGAGTTGGAATAATTTATTTCTTGCTTGTTTAATTTTGATATTTATGTGGGTTTTCCAGGTTAGTTTTGTGTCCAGATGAAGTCGTAAGTATTTTATGGGCGAAAATTCATATTCGTGGTCAGTACAATAATGTTGCAAGATATCTATTTCTGTCGACGGTCAAGGCAATTTAAGTGTCGAGAAGTTACGACATCCTGACATCCGAGCAACTCTCCTCTTGCACCATGTCGGAATGCAATCAGAAGGAAGATAGCGACCAGCGCGCTGGTCCAATTTAATGAAATTATACCAAACCTCACATGGTCACCGGTTCCCGTTACTGCATATCAGACCAATTCCTGCACTTGTTCTAAGGATACTACGGACATTACGTACAACATGTCCGGAGCGTGTCGACTTAATGAGTTTAAACACAGACCGCGATCGCATGTGTCGTGAATGTCGTGTCAATAAGGAACACAACCCTGAAAGGCATCGATAGGACATTAAAATAATGGAAAAGTGTTGTTCTTTCTAAGCACACACACACACACACGGGCATATATATATATATATATATATATATATATATATATATATATATATATATATATATATATATATATATATATATATATATATATATATATATATATATATATATATATATATATATATATATGCCCATGGGTTGGCTCATGGGCAGAATATTAACTTCCCGTGCTGAGGGTCCGAGTTCGATTCCCTGTCCAGGCAAAAATAGAGTTGTGTCATTCCTTTAAAATCGTCCCAGTATCTGTAGCTATTTGACGAAGAAAAGCTCAAGCAGGCGAATCTTGCTAGTTATGGTGAAGTGAATACGTCATTTTCACCTCATTACCTCCAAGCATGGGAATTTAACTTGCTCCAGGCACGGGGGACACCGGTAGCTGGCCGGCGAAGTCAAACTATCGACCCAATAACGCCAAATACATATATAATGTATGTGTGTGCGTTCGTGTGTATGTGTGAAAGCAATTTATACGGGTGAAACGTTCGAGAAGAATAAGACCTGAGTACTAAGATGGATTTATTACATAAAGTGTTATTTTAGGGTGAATTTCGTTCCTGTTTCTCGGGTTTGTGTATTCTCCCTAACACGTTTGACTGCTCCTCTTACATTTAACGGTCGAATACCAATTCCAGTCAGGAACTCGGAGGGCGCCAATGTGGGGGGTCAACGACGGGTCTTAGAATGAGTTGCAATACAATTGAAGAAACATTTTATAAAGTTACCAACTAATACTATTTGAATTTAACAATACATTTCAATTATTTTTTGCATGTTTGCGTTAAATTCTTTTCAGTTCCTGAGGTGTGGCAAGACACTATATTTTGATCTTTTTGTGAACTTGCGGTCCTTACCGCAAAAACAAAGCCACGTACGTTTTTTAAATTTTAATTTTTGAAGTAATCAGTATTCACTACGGTGCAGATATTGCACAACTATATTATTTGTTACTCATTGCCCGTCCAATTCATGTGAAATACCTGGTGGAAATGGCGCGCTATCGGCAGGTTTCTGCGGGGTTCTCCCATTTTCGCTGCCTACCATTGCACCAACACTTTTTCGTTTACCGTATCACGACCCCTGTCACCGACTCATTAATCATCACTCAATTGGTTTAATGACCTCAACAGTTAAAGTGTCTCTACTCCTCAATTTATATTCCTAATTTGTACGCGTAGGCTTCCGCGGCTCGAGTCGATGACTTCTTCGCTGTCCGGGTGACGCCGCGTAGTGGGCTGAGTGGGCCTCTCAGCCCACTACGCGGCGTCACCCGGAGAGCGAAGAAGTCATATTCCTGATTTCCCACGCGCACAGTAATTAAAATAAAACTATCTAGCGTCCGGCCTTGTAGCAAGTGTATACGGTTCCGTCAGGTACCTAGGAACAAAAATATCCATTTAACTAATTTTTACACAAACATTAAAAAACTATCTACATATTTTTTGTAATTATCAATGATAGCCGAAACTCAGAGAAAAATATGCGAAATATGCCTTTTTAAATGGTGTCTATAGTTTGGTTAAATAAGCAAGAAGTTGAAAATTACAAAAAAATGTGTATTGTGTTCCATAACACGCAGATATTGAAAGAAAATTATGCAACCTTTGGCCAAGAGGGAGTAGGTTTTTAATAGTTTTACTCCGCCTCTTCGCATACTGTGTTCACCTACTCAATTCTCAGTCTCGGTGCATTACTATTTTTGAATACGATACAAGTGACACATGCGACATCAACGCTTCAAGGAAGAGGCCGCCCGCTATTAAATATTTGCTATTCACGTGTTGCGTTATGAAACAGATACTTTTTTTATATTTTTGGTATATGGTTCATGAAGAACTATTGTACTGCGTATCTTTATATATTGTGTTATTCTTCTATTCGTATTGGTTGTTTTCGTTGAAATATGTACGCTAATAAAAGAAAGTCTTAAAACACAGAAATTAGCAGAGTATGGCAGTTTTGATTGTGAGATACACATGCAACCCGCATACCTTAAGCCGCATCACATTACCATCCTGAATTTATCTCGCGAACAGTTACACATTTTTAGTGTTATGCGGGAGTATTGTATTTGTTCTTGAACAGTGTCCAGCACGGAGCAGTTTTCCGGCTCCTTGCCACTAGTAAGTAATAAATAAGGACCGGGAACGGTAGTTCAGTGCATCAACTGATGTTACTGCAGCGCCTCTGACCGGGAGGTCCTAGGTTACACGCCCCACGGCGGCAGGATTTTCGACACTAGCTTGTCAGCTAGGTCGAATTCAGTCGCTGTCTGGAGGAGAATTCTAGCGGCCGGCTGCTCTGATCGGTAGTTTTCCGTGGTTTCTCCGATCAATACCGGGCGAATACCGGAGCAGTGCCCTACCAAACGGGCCACGGACCGCGCGCGGTCTGTCCTTCCTCTTCCTTGTCCTATCCTCTCCCCTTACACACACACAC
Organism: Teleogryllus occipitalis; assembly: GCA_011170035.1. Classification (NCBI taxonomy): domain Eukaryota; kingdom Metazoa; phylum Arthropoda; class Insecta; order Orthoptera; family Gryllidae; genus Teleogryllus; species Teleogryllus occipitalis. The sequence continues at coordinate 145,112 of BLKR01001973.1, forward strand.
ACTTACACTACCATGCACTACACTACCGCATATTCCGGGAGACCGGACGGGAGCTTAGAGCTTGTCCCGGTTGGGGCGGAGCCTCGCTGGTGGGAGAGTCCTGGTTAGGGGGAAACCCCACTAGCCGACGGTAGGTCGGCGCCGGATCTCGCCATCCTGCAGGGGAAGATCACCGTCGTCTCCCGAGAAAAAAACATGTACTACACCAACGGGACTAATGAGAAAAGCAGTTGACGTGCCCGGAAACACGAAAAAATCAATCAATCAATAAAATTAGGGGGGGGCTGGGAGGTATAAGGGACGCAACCCGTCACGCCCTAGACCCGCCCCGCCCCGCCCCGCCCCGCCCCACCGTGCCGTGCCGTGCCACTCCCTCAAAGGAAGGCCCAGGCAAATGGCAGGCTCAGGTCTGGGCCAATTAGAATACCGTTCCCCTTTGCATGCGGCGCGGGAGGGGGTTAAAAAGTCGCGGGGCGCGCCCTTTCTCGAAGCGGGGAGGCGCGGCGCGCCCATTCGCCGCGCGCGATTCCAGGGGCACCCTTCCTTCCCCTCCCCCCGCCAACGGGCCCACCGCGCACGCGCCCAGGAGCCATTGCACGACGGCCAGCGGCGTAGCCTCAAGGGCCACGCGATTGTCCTGAGGATGAGCCAAAGTGACAGGTATTCCTCCGCCGCGACAGCTGTTCAGCTTAGTCCCTTCGTAAAGGGTTTGGTTATGGCCCCTGACAAGACATCACTATCCACAAGTCTAAGAGTATCGCTGAGGTGTATGCACGTACGCGAATCCGGGAAATTATTAAATTTAATTACGTATGTGGAAAATCTCTTAACATGCTCTCACAAACAGTAAAAGAAAACTGCCACGAATGTAAATAGAAAGAAAAATGATTTTAAGCCTGAAACACGTGCACCGGTACGCATCTCGCATTCAAGTCTCGGTTTTAAAATAAACATAATATTTATCACACAAAAAGTAAATTTAATGTAATGTTTATAGAAAAAAGAATTTTTACGGAAGAGCACATAACACTGCACTTCCTAATTTCATTTATTTCTCGCGACGCACTGTATTTTTGTCGGACGAGGACATCACAAAAGGAAGCGTCGAAGCCATTTACAAGTTAGCCAACTGCAAACGAACGAATGCGAGAATGGAGTCTTATGGGCACAAGGGCACAACGACCTTCAGTTATGTTGCCAGCACTAGCTGTCTCTTTGGCCCATCCTTAGGAAAATCGCTCTATAGACACAAGGTGACAAGGCCAGTGTTACAGTTGCCTCCATACAGTGACTGTGATCGTGACGTCCGAGGGTTCAAGTCCCATCGGTGGCGGAGAAGCTCCATGGCTTAGTCGGATTCACCCGCCGTCTCGAGACCGGCGAACGACCGGCTGCTCTGCTCCGGAGTTTTCGGTGGTATCTCGATTCAATATGAGATGAATGCCGGAGCTGTGTCATAACAAACGGACCATGGACAGGAAGAAAAATTAACCCTTAAATAAGAACGCAGTCGAATTGTGTAAATTGGGCCCTTTGTATGTGTTAATTTTTCATTCTGATCAAATACATTCATTTCTTTTGTAAATAACAAAAAATTTACAGTTCTTGCAATGCAGTTTTGACGAAAGTACGTGAGTACGAAAGTACTTTGATTTTTTGAAATGAAACTATACATATTTTATTAGTCTATCATGACGAGCGCAAAATGACGAAGTCAATGACATAGATATTGTTATGTGTTACATTAACGTTTTTTGGAGTAATTTTGATCTTTTCGACTCGTGTTTATATATTATTTATATATTAAATGTAACAGTCCAACAACTAAGGCCGCGCAGCTCTCTCCCTGCTTACACTTGCTCGGAGCGTCACAATATTCCGTAAAAACTGCATTGCTATAACTTCACCCGTACATATATATATATATATATATATATATATATATATATATATATATATATATATATATATATATATATATGGATATTTTGATTTTAAGGGTACTTTACATGAAGCCTCACAAACATGTACAAAATTTTCTAAAAAATGTCACCAAATTTTGTAATTTAATTTTCTCCTCGGATAGCGTAAAAAAACTTAAGTGAATCGTACAATTCTTGTGTTCATTGAAGTCAGTGATTTTTCAAAAATTGTAAAAGTGGAATTTTTTCCAATTTCCAATTTACCATTTTGTTCTTTCAATTTTCTCCTCGTATGTATCAACAGACGATAAAAATATGGCACACTCGCTTTTTCGGCGAACTCTCCGGTTTCTCGTAAATTGCAAACAATTAACATTTTAAACATAACATTAACATTTCAGAACAAAAATTGAAGATAGAGATTTTTATTTTAGACAGTCTGTTGGGGAAAAAAACGTCACATACAATTTTTTGAATGGACTACTAATTTCCACGCAATTTGTGCTTGAAATTAATGCAATAAACATTAATGCAATAATAATTAATGCAAAAAACTTTTTCTTAGAAACCTCTCCAAATTTTTTCTTCAAGTTTTTTTTTACCCATAGAACGGACCGTTAAAAGAATGTCTTGTGTCTCATTTTCGCTGAATTCCCTGAATATTCGAAAATTGTAAATTTAGAAATAATTCAAGAAAGTATGTGCTGTTGTGGCACTTGTAGTTTGAAAATTATTCGTTTTGCTCTTGTCATTGCCACCAACGTTTTCGACATCGCCGTTGTTATGCCCGTGATCTCCCTTTCTTCCCCTCGTTCCTCTCGCGTTTTCATTTCCTTGTTCTGCCCATTCTCCTCCTTCTCTTGGCGCTCAGTCTCCTCCCGACCCATTTGCCTCCACGTGCATCGTCTTCCTCGTGGATACAATATCTTTCGTTTCCTCTACCGTTGCTCTAGAGTCCTACCGCTTCAATTTCTCCAGTCTAGCTCCCTCGCTTTTAGGTTCTAGTCTTCACAGGCTCTGCTGCTCTGACTCCGACTCCAACTCCAACTTAGTACCAGTTCCTCTTCCTCTGTCCTTGCTCTTTTAAAAATTTCTTTACCTGACTTCTCACTTTCTACTCTGCCTTCTTAATATTCTTTTCTTTCTATTGCTTCATCTTCGCGCGGCCGCTGCTTCCACAGCTTATGGGGTGTTCGTCTGTAATTGCGCCCTTTAGTTCCCCGTTCCTTCGCAGAAGGGAGTAGCAGCTCATCTGTAACTTCACCGCCGCATTTCTCGTGGTGACTGCGTCAGATATAGCATTCTGTCTCCCTTGATCCTGTGCTCGTCTGCCAATTTCACTTGCACTTCCACCGCCTACACCTTCACTTTCACCTCCTTCCTCATGGCAGTCATCTTCGCTGCCGTCACCAGGCTCTCTTTTTTGTTATTTAAAGTCACGTCAAATCTACGTCATTAGCAACCACTATTGGAGTTAACATCATGGTAACTGTGAAGATGAATATGGTGTGATATGGTGTTGGTAAGGGGGAAAGGTCGAACACGAATACAACCATACCCGAGGCAGGACTCGAACTCACGTCCCTTCGGTCCGAGATCGCTACCACACTTCTGCCTTAGCGATCTCGGCCACCGGATCGGCAGGCGCTCTTTGTGGTTTAATTGATTTGATTGATTGATTTTTTCGTGTTTCCGGGCGCGTCAACTGCTTCGGTCATTAGTCCCATTAGTGTAGTGCATGTTTTTTTCTCGGGAGATGGCGGTTTTCTCGGGAGATGGTCTTCCCCGCTGGATGGCGAGATCCGGCGCCGACCTACCGTCGGCTAGTGGGGTTTCCCCCTAACCAGGACTCTCCCACCAGCAGGGCACCGCTCCTGCCGGGACAAGCTCTAAGCTCACGACCGGTCTCCAGGAATAGGTGGTAGTGTAGTGCATGTTAGTGTAAGTGTGTGCGTAAGGGGGAGAGGATAGGACAAGGAAGAGGAAGGACAGATTGAGCGCGGTCCGTGACCCGTTTTGTAGGGTACTGCTCCGGCATTCGCCTGATGTTGATCGGAAAACCATGGAAAACTACCGATCAGAGCAGCCGGCCGCTAGAATTCTCCTCCAGACAACGACTGAATTCGACCTAGCTGAACAGCTAGTGTCGAAAATCCTGCCGCCGTGGGGAGTGGGAACCTAGGACCTCCCGGTCAGAGGCGCTGCAGTGACATGAGTTGATGCACTGAGCTACCGCTCCCGGTGCTCTTTGTGGTGAAGCATGTAGTTTTATGCCTCTTGGAGGCGAGGGACTCGTTGAGGCGGCCTGCCACTACCGCCACACACATCAGCGATCACTTTCTCCCGGCCTTAGCCGTCTGCAGACACTGATGACACCTGACTCCACTGCACCGATTCAATGTCCTCTGCCTCTGTCTTCACCATCATTTTTTACTCCTCTTCGTTCTTCTCCACCTCTCACCATTTCCTACTATTTCTCCTTCTTCTCCTCCTCCTATTTCGTTTCCTCTTTCATCCTTTTGTTCTTAATCTCCTCTTCCATCCCCTAATTTTCATTCATTCATTTCTCCTACCACTTCTCCGCCTCCACCTTCATACTTCCCTCCTATTGATGTTTCTCCTCCTCTGCCTCATCGTTATGCTTGTCCTGCTTTATTCCTCTTTTTCTCCTGTTTCTTCTTTCTTCTTTTCCTCTTTCTCCATCGTCTTCTCGTCCTCCTTCTTTTTTCGTCTTCTTTTTCTTCTCCTCCTCCTCATTTTTATTATATTTTTCTTCTTCTTCTCTTCTTTCTTTTTTCTCTTTCTCCTTATCTATTTTCTTCTTATCCTGTATCTTCTGTTCCTCTGTCTCTTCCTTCTCATACTTCTTGTCCTCTCTTTTCTTCTTCTTCTTCTTTTTCTTCTTCTTCTTCTTCTTCTTCTTCTTCTCGTTCTCCTCCGTATTTCTCCTCCTCGTCCATCTCCTTCGCCGACCCCCTGCTCCTCGCTCGTCCGCAAAAGGGGACGGAGGCCGGCGGCGCGTCCTCAATATTCACCAACTCGCGGCGGCTGCCCTTTTTAAGCGCGACCGCCCTCCTCTTCCTGCGAGGGGTCGCCGCCGCCCCCGCCGCCACCCCCGCCGCTCTGCCTCCGCCCTCGGAAGCCGCGAAGCCGGGAGAAGGGGTGTTGGAAAACCATTTATCATTCAAGTTTATTCAATTTTCCTGTCCATTAGAATACTTGAGCGCGCGAGTGGGGGGTTTTGATAAGGGTGGGGTGAGCACAATATTGTTAAAGTTCCCCTTTTTATCGGGGCGACCGCGCGTCTTCCGAGGGAGGGGACGCAGCCACAGGTGTCGAAGGGTGGCCGGCGAGGGGAGAGGTCGGCGGGGAAGACGGCTTGTATCGGACTCTTTGAGGGGCTTCGAGTACAGCGCAAATTGGCCCCACATGGGCGCTCACAAGTGCGCGGGCAGTGGTAGTCAGACAAGGTTCCGGCGTTCATGCGGTTGAAATTTGCGCTATTATTCATCGCGGCGGTTCACAGTTGAGTGGGTCGAAGGGGATGTAAGGTTGCGCAGATGCGGGCAATGGTGCATCTCAAGAGAGTTTAGTTTCCTGAGAAGTGGAGAAGAACCGGGAGGAGGGTGACGGGAGTTAAAGAGCGGCCGGTTCCCAATACTACAATGAAATGTTCAACAAATCAAGGACTAGATTACTGTCCAATCAATTTCTTGTAAGCGATTGAATTGTCTTAATATCTCAATGTTATCTCCCTTTCCCTGTTCAAATCCAGTTACCACCTTCCTTTCAATTGTTTGGTCAGTGGACTGACATAACGTTTTGCAGTAATTCTTCATTATTTTAATGGTTTCCAGTCATTGTCTTTTTCATTCATTTATATGCCTATTTCCTTGCTTTTGGAAACATATTACATAAAATAGGCTACACTCGCGAAACATTGACCTTTATCGGACGCTCCGAGAGACTTCATACACAGCAAAATTTGACCCCACGGGATGCATATAAGTGCGCCAGAGGTGAATGTCGAGAAAGAGTGTTGTCGTTGAAATAATATGCGATCGTGAACACTTGGGTCGAAAGAGATGTATAGTCATGCAGATGCGAGCAGTAGTGGGTCTTCAGAGAGTACTAGTTTCGTGTGAAGTGGAGAGAAAATGGTAATTAGGCAGGGAGTTGTTTAAGAGTTGCGGGTCCCAGGTAGCTTTATTACTCAGCAACGCTATTACTACATTGTTGCTGCTAAATAATACCTTTTAGAAAGAATAAAATCTGGTTGTATTTTCCACCCATGAGATCTAGCTCCCTTTGTTATTTTTTCTAATTTTCATTTTCTTTTTTTGTTTCGAAGAAACAAAGTTTCTTTGTGGTTTTAATTCATATATAGCTTAATATATAAATCCCTTATATTCTTATTTTATCAAGATTGACAAAATACTATAATATAAATATATTCTGCCCTCAAGAATTATGCATTCATTTCCGTGTTGAAAATGTCATGTTTCATGACAGCGAGTTCATGTAGAAGTTAACTCAGAGGATATAGTGATCTAAGAGAACGTATATTCTCAAATGAGATAATTTATGCAGTTAATAATTAGTATATTCTATATTACGCCAACACACATATTACTCTGATGTATTAACACAATGAAAGTGAAGAAATACCTGATTCCATTGCCATATACTTAAACGTGCACCTGCGTCAATGCCCGAACGAAATCCTTTGAGTTGAGGTAGTAAGTAAAGAAGATAGTGAATATCAATCTGAAACATCTGAAAACATTTTGTGAGAAACATCATCAACTTAAAGGACAACGTACTAATAAGCACATTAATGCTTTTGCTAATAAATTATACCTAGAATGGAAATATAGATTTCATTAATATCGGAAAATTAACACAAATTGATGCCATGCTTCGCCATTAAAAATGTGTTTTACTGAATTTGTGGCAAAACCGTTTATTTACGGAAGCATAATGTAAATAAAATATATACATCTATTTTGGGACTTTTTTTTTCGCACAACACACCGGTGTATGGGTAAAGTAGAACTATTGAAAATGTTAGAGTCATCTGGAGTACAAATAATATACAATTATTGTGGCAACTTCAATTTTATTAATTTTTTCTGTTAGTGTGCAAGACAAAATGATACAGCACACATCTGGTTCTGCGCTCATTACGTCTTACTTGAAACAATCTCGTGAAATATTACATTATTCGTGCGGCCCTGTCACTTCGCCTTGTAGACTACGAAATTTACCGCTTTGCTTAATAGGCTACGTGATTACAGTGGGCTCGGGGGCACCACGGGCCACAGGAAATCGTCAGGCGGCGCGCCAAGCCAGAAACTGCGCGAGCGAAGCGGACGGAACGGGGGCGTAGCGGGGGCGTAGGGGGGGCGTAGCGGGGGCCGGATCTGGGCAGAGCGGGAAGACGGGGCGGCGGGGACGACTCATCTGCACACAACGCCCCGGCTGCCGCTCGCGCTCCGCCATTAACATTCCCGAAGCTACAATTAAGTCTATGTATTTTAAAAATGAAAATTATTTTTATTTAATTCATCGGAATTAAACACTTCCGCAGCGCCCGCCCGTCTGCCAGGGCGTTATCGTGAGCAGGGAAACGGCGCCTGGAGCAGTGGGCGTGTGGATGGGGGGGAGGAGGGGGAGGGGAGCAAGCGGAGTGGGGAAGGCGAACGGAGATGAGAAATGCGTGGGAGGGAGAGGCGCCGCACGCCGACCCGGACTTGACGTGCGCGTGAGCGAGCAAGGGAAGTTTTTTGGAACCAGGAGAATTATGAGTCGCACACTCGTTAGCGTTATGCAAAAAATACTGTGTATCAACGTCTAGGGCGTTGCCTGACAAAGGATGTTCATGTCCAGAAGTATTTATTTAATTCTTAACTATGTGGCGAACAAAACCTTTCGAGATACCTATCATTGATGGTGCAGTAGAACTCAAATTATCCAAATTAAACCAGGAACGGGCTGATCCAGATATGTGAAAATTCGGATGATTGGATAAAGCTAAGAAATTAAATGAAAAAAGCGTCTTTCGTAGAGACAAAACTAAATTCTACTTCATGACATTACGTTTGTCACACTTAAGTAAATACTATAAGATGTAGATAAAAATAAATCAATTAAAAGATTTGTGAATCTTCGGTACATACATGTAATACATACGTATTAAAATTATACCACGCATAGTGGCTCAGTGCGGAGCGCGCTGCAGACGGGAGGCCCGAGTTCCATCCCCGGACCGGCCATCCTGAGCGGTTTTTTTGCTGTTTCTTTCGGTCATAAGGCGAATACAGGGATGGTTTTCTAAAGGCCACAATCACATCCCAACATCCTCCACCTCCACATATCTCCTTCCACCCCACCTATCATCCTATAACAATAATTCTAGTAATAATAATAATAATAAAAATAATAACAATAATAATAACAACAACAACGACAACGACGACGACGACGACAACAACAACGTCACCATCAGGGAAAGCAACGGGAAACTACCCTGGGTTCCTCCCAAGAAAACCCAATTGCGTTACCTAACTTCTGTCTTTGGAAGAACAGGAACGAAGAAGAATTAAAATTATACATTAGGAATACAACATGAATGAAATACCTCATTTACTTAAAACATCAAAAAGAGCATTCGGCGGCGAATTCCCGCTATACTTTGTTTTGCCTTTTTCCAAAACCATTTCAGATAATTGGAGATTCATACAACTAAGCATGGAGCAATTCGTTGCATTATATTCAGTTCTGCACTTCATAACGCTAACAGCGAATTCAGAGTTTTTTGTGTTCAATTAAAATAAACTCCCGTTAAATTTCACTAAGCATTTATGGCTTAAATACAATACTAACTGGTTTCGCTAAGGTGCATTTCTACTACCAATCTACCGTGGATAAAGATAATATGCCGTAGAATAGGGAATGACGGAAACCTTTTTTTTTTAAATCTACAAAGTTTGTCGTAATAATGGTAAATTCAAATATCTCGCATATGGCATGAAATGTTTTTATCAAACCTACCTACCGGGCAGTTATAACACTTGCTTATAAGTAATATGACGATGTAGTTGCATTCAAGTTGACAACGTCGATTGGGGAAGAGCCGAGAACTGTGGCGATAGGTTCAGTGGTTTCTCAACGAGATTCGATGTCGTAGAACCAAGGACACAGACAGCCGCAGGGACGGAGATCACTGAAACATGCTGCTGGACACATCACTTCCTCCCAGAGCTGCTCCTGAAGAGTCTAGTAATTGGAGTCCCATCCAAAACAATAAAACCGCTCATGTGTTTACAAAAAAAAATGTTCCTGCATTTACGATCTGATTTGTATGTTTTTCACTGAAATCGATTTTAAATGTATTGAGCTTTCTGATTGGTTTGTCTTTCTTGTGCTCATCTTTGCTTGCCCGAACGCGCGTTAGCAGGGAGGGAGCGTGTGAGCTGCGTGACCTTGTGAGGAGGACTGTTATCCCTTCAAAATTTCCGTTATACACGTGTGGCAAAAAATCAAAATTACTCAAAAAATGCTTATCTAACATATGAAAATACATATCATTGGGTTCGTCTTTTTAGCCTCATCATGATAGTCTAAAAAATGTGTAGTTCCATTTGAAAAAACGAAACAAAAACAGCAAAGTTTCCTCAATATCTCGTAAAATACAAGTGATAAAATAGAAATGAATGCATGTATCAATTAGCCCCATTATCCCATGCACTTCTTTGAAGAGAAGGTGCATGACTCACTCTGTATATTAAATTATTTTTTCGAACAGGTTGTGGAGTCAGACTGTATTTTGTGGATCATTGATACCGAAAAATCGTTTCACGGCAATACATATTTCGGCCTGTCCTTCCGTCCATCCATCCATTCGTGGACAACGCTAGCTCGTAAATATTTCAGACGATTGTCAAAAAATACTCAATTTAAAAAAAATCGTTGTTCTCATATTGTGTAGAGAACGCTAAAGAATGTCGCTCGTCCGTCATTTTTGCAAAATTGCAAAAGTGTAATTTTTTGCGCCTTCCTACATATACAATATTGAAGGTAGATATTTTTCGTTAATGGAGTCTATTGTTCAAGGACTTCAAATAAGATCATGTGCAACTTTTGGATAATATGAGGTGTTGCCTTAAGCGTAATTTTCCGTGAAAGTTATTAACAATTATTTTCTCAAAAATGGCTGCGAGTGTTTTCTTTAAATTAAAATCTCATATTAAAGGACAGTTAAAAAACTCTCCCATTTTCGACGAAATCTGTATTTTCTAAAATTGCAAATAGTTAATGTAAAATTAATATTTTGAAGATTTTTATTTAAATGAAATCTATTCTAAAAATACATCTTAAAGGTCATGTAATATTTTTTTGAAAAGAAAAAAGATCAGTTATTGCGTAATATCTACTTGTAGTTAATGCAATTTGAAAAAAAAAAAAATTTAACAGCTCTAAATTTTTAGTTATATATTTCCTCAGCTATAAGAAAGGATGCAAATCCCATGATGAGTTCCTTGGATGGACGTAAGTTCGAGTCTCGGTGCGGGGAAACATTTTTTCTGCTTAAAAACACGTCCAGGTTTATGTAGAATTATAATATTCAAGCCGGAGAATTATAATATTCATTCGGAGCCGTTGCAAAAAACACGAGAAAGTATGTGTTGTTGTAGCACCACTAGTTTAATTTTAATTTGAAAATCAGTACCTTTGGATAGTGGACGAAGGTTCATAAAATTCAGTACACTTTTAGCCCCTAAATATTTAATGTATTTTGTTAAAGACGATCGGATTATTGAAGCACGAGTAACCTAAATTTTGTTTGTGACGTATCTTCTTGTGCTTTCACTTGAACCCATTGAAGCATTTTTAATTTTTTCAGCAATATGTTCATCATGATTCGATATTTGTATTGTACATTTTACATTTGTTTCTTTTCCTTAGTGACAGTAGTTGTGAATTAAGGGTGTTCCGACATCAAAGGGAGGACAATGTGAATGGATGTTTGCAAATGTTGCAGTTAGTATTGCGGGGTGCGGCATGGTTTCGACTCGCACTACCCACTAGCCAGGTGCGATGTGCTCTGGAACGTGCACGAACCTCATTTATTCATTTGTTAATTTCTTATGGGTTATGACTGTCTTATTATTAAATATAATTATGTAACTATATATTTAAAGACAGTCTTATATATTTAAAGACAGCCACATTATTGAGGGTAAGATATTGGGAAAATCACGTAAAATATTTTCTTTAATATCACAATGTTTTGTTCCCAACATCATTGCCACGATGTTGAAATAAATGAAACTATTTTTGTATTATAACATCTGACTTTGTTTTATTTTTATAGTACCTGACGACCTAGTGTTTGATCTATACTTTAGCGTCATAGCTGAGTAGAATTCAGCCGCTGTCTGGAGGAGAATTCTAGGGTATGGCTGATCTGATCGGACGTTTTCCGTTGTTTCTCCGATCAAAACCAGATGAAGGCCGGAACAATACCCTAACAAACTGGCCACGAACGCGCGCCATATTTTGATTTGATTTATTAATTTAATTTATTGGGTAAAACCAGTAAAAACCGTATATGACGTATGAGGGAGAATAGATCTTTCCTACCTCTTTCTTGCCCCATGTCTCATACACACTTACCTGCAACATACTGTCATACATGTCGCGAGACGAGTTGGGAGTTCAGAGCTTGCCCAGACTGGCGCGGTGCCTCGCTGTGGGAGATGCCTGGAGTGGGAATGACGTCGCAGCTCGACGTGTAGGTCTGGCCGAATCTCATCATCATTGGGGAGGATAACCACCATCACCTCCTAGGACAAATCGTACACTACATCAAAAAGATGAATGAGCGTAGCAGTTGACGCGCTCACAGCGTGGGTTGGCTGAGGCTCGAAGCGCAGTTTGGAGCCGCGCGCGGTCGCTGCGTAGCCAGGGGCTTGGCGCCTGGGGTCGCGGGGAGGCTCGCTTCTTCCGACTACAAGCTGTTAATCAAGATGGCTACCTGACTTGAGAACGATAACCATCGGACAGCGGCGGCTGTAATTTCCCTGTCACGGTCCGGGCGCACTCAAACACGGCGGGAAGCAACTACGGGACCCCACAAAGTGGAACAACGTACGCGATATATCACTGTCCGCGGCCCCGGGACACGCGCGCGGACGCCCGGCCGACGCGGGCCCAGCGCCGGGGGCAAGGACACCCCCCGCTCCCCGCCACCGCTCCAATAAATTATTTAATTGATGTTTTCATTGCTCTGCCAGTTGCGTTCTGTTTAAAATCTCCAAACCTCTGGAAGCAGAATTCTAACTGCCTCCTGCAATTCTATATAATTATATTCTTATTCATTTCAGAAAAGTTACACTCAATAATGATACCACATCATGACCTGAACATGATGTAACGTCACTGAGTGAAGCAGTGAACTTTTTTCTGATGCCAAATTCCAGTGTGGTATATAGTACATACAGCATAAAAAAATTTCCCATGGAATGCTGTTGGACTAATAAATTAATAAAAGAAGAGAGACTTTATCTTACTGAAAGAGAACACAAAAGACAATTTTTTATGTAAATGCACGTAAAGAGTGGGAAAAATACTCATTTATTCCAGAAAGGTCTCTCCAGTACTCCTGAACTTACCCTCCTTTGCTCCAGTAAATGATTTGAGTGGTGTTTACATTAGTCGTTAATTGCGTTTTATTCTAAATCTTCAAGCCCCTGAGGTACAGTAATTTGAACAACCTACACCAATTCAGTAAAATTATTTAGGTTAAATATATTACTAATTCTGCAAATAAGTTTGAGAACATGGTGGCAGGATACATTAACTTAACAGCATTACAGAATGCCCTTATGTTCTTATTACTTTAAGAAAAATTATACTCGATGATGAAATAACATAACTGGGCTTCGCCTAGAACTTTTAGTCCTAATGTCAACCATATAATACAAATGAAACTCTCAACGTTTCCCACGGGATGGTACCAGATTAATCAGGGATTTTGCTTTTCACAAACAGAACATAAAAGCAACAAAGTGGTAAATATTTTTGTTAAAAGGATGCTCATATTTTGTGAAAAAGTTGAAAATGTAAATTCTTGTGTTCCGGAATTCGCCAATATTCCGGCCTTTTACACCCCACCCCCTTGCTCTTTCTATTGCGGATTTCATTGCTCTGCCCCTTCCGTCGAAATTTCCAAGCCTCTCAGAAGTAGCAACTCTATTCCTAGAACAAATATATAAATTATCGTAGTGTTAATTCATTTCGTAATTAAAACTGAGTAAAACTCGCTCTAATGCAAAAATCAATATTTTAGACAATGAAACACCGAACTCATGGAATAAAATTCATGGAATACCAATAGCTCATACTTTCCAGTATTGTTTTTCAATAGTGATATTGTTAAAATTCATTGGTTGTGATTCCGGACGCGTCAACTACTGAGGTCATTAGTCCCGTGTGTGTAGAGCATGCATTTTCATCTGGAGGTGGCAATGATTTTTCCCTCGCTGGATGGCGAGATCTGGCGCGACCTACCGTCGACAAGCGGGGTTTTCCCTAACCAGGCACCGGCCCAGTCGGGGCAAGCTCTAAGCTCCCGACCGGTCTCCCGGCAAGTGTGATAGTGTAGTGCATGTTTGTGTAAATGTGTGTGTTTAAGGGGTGAAGATAGGGCAAGGAAGAAGAAGGAAAGATCGCGCGCAGTTCGTGGCCTGTTTCTTAGGGTACTGCTCTGGCATTCGCCTGGTGTTGATCCGAGAAACAACGGAAAACTACGCATGTACACCCGACCACTAGAATTCTTCTCCAGACAGCGAGTGAATTCGACCTAGCTGACAAGCTAGTGTCGAAAATCCAACCTCCGTCGGGATACGAACCTAGGTCGTCCCGGTCAGAGGCACTGCAGTGACATCAGTTGATGCACTGAGCCACTTCTCCCGGTTTGTTGAAATTCAAATGGCGTAACGTACCAAAGTCCAACACCTTTCCAAAGTCCCCTCTGTAGTCCCCTGCGTGGCGAAGAGCCGATCACCAGACGGCAGCTGGCGCAGCATTAGTCGACAATGGAGCTGGAACAAGGTGCAAGCCTTACTAGTAAACCAAATCAGTTGCCGATGAGGCACAGAACTGCTTGTGATGAATATATTTCCATCAATATCATTCGGAGTGTGAGTAACAAAAATGTCTTTGCATATTTCACGACCTGAAAATAGAAGCGTTCTAACTGCATTGAAGTGAAGTTTACTGGAGAGGCTGAAGTGAAGTTGAGGCTTTAGGTGACAAAATGTCAAATATGAGTATCTAGGATCTTTGCTTTCTTAGGAGGATCTCTCTTGAAGGTAAACAATATAGTCGAATAAGACGGTGAAAAGTGCCCCCAAACTAAATGGATAGTCGCGATGCTAACATGAAAGAGAATAACAATTCCCAGAGATTCACTAACAATCAGCCTCCTAGGGCAAAAGAGCCTCTTACAGTGATATAACGAGAAACATGTTATTCGTGATTGTTGCATGCATCAGGCTGAAAAAATGCAGTGGTAGGGGAAAATAGTTAACTTTGATGGTATTTTTGTCAACCAATTTTGTCGCCAAATTCATATAGAAAAAATAAATATAATTTTAAAATTGATTTTCTACGTGATAACGTTAGAGTACTGTCTCGGTTTCTTGCCTAGAATATGTCTTATAGCATTCAATAACATATTTTTTCCAGAGTTTTAAACAATGCGAGGCGTTCCAACATAATGAATTAAACATCTCTTACATTCCTAAGGAAAACAATATTTCCCTTAGAGGAAACAGTATTTTAACCATGGAAGTCTGATGCACTGCACTGAATTTTGCATTTCATGGTTTCTAAAAAGAATCCCAGTCTTAAATCCTACTTCAGGAGGAGCATTAGTCACTAGTATAATATTGGAAAGACGTTGTCACCATGATTATTGCAAATAGAACCATTTTTTAGGAAACCCTCTGACACTCCTGTTTTTCTTATTATCCTTTTTCTTCTCCTTTTCAATTACCACTCTTACACCGTTCTTGGTATCCCACCCTCCTTTATTCTACAAGTCATGCCCATATCAACTGTCGGTCTTTGAATCAAATTCACGAATCCCTCCACCTCCACAAACTTTCATAGTTCCATCGTCCTGATCTTTTCTCGTCATTTCCTGGCATACCTTCAGCAGATGTCTATTTCTACGGCGATCATTCTGTCCAAGTGTTTATTATTTATAGGCCCTGTATCCGCTTTGTAAATCAGTATTGATCTTAATACGAATAATTTATTTATAAATTGCTCTTTTCATTCTATGGATAAATACCTAAAATTTACAGATCTTAGAATAGCATTCGCTTTCTTGCCGTTGTTTTTTCTATCTCTGAATATATATGTATGTATGTATATATATACATATATATATATATATATATATATATATATATATATATATATATATATATATATATATATATATATATACAGCGGGGACCGCTCGAGCCAGGACAATCCCTAAGCTCGCAACTGGTCTCCCGATATGTCTAGTGTAGTGCATGTAAGTGTGTTTTAAGGGGAGAGGGTAGGTGAAGGAAGAGGAAAGAAATATCCTACGCGGTCCGTGTCTCGTTTAGTAGGATACTCCTCCAATATTCCCCTGGTATACATTGGAGAATCCACCGAAAAATAAGGATCAGAGAATCCGTCCACTACGAGTCTCCTCTAGAAGCACCATCGACTGAATTTGACATAGCTTTCTCGCTAGAGAACATAATAAATGTAACACAGCGATTGTCCATCAAGGACATTTAATAATACTCATGTGAATGGAGACAGTGATGTACACTCAACGAGACAAGGAAAATGAGGGTACAATTTTAATAAATACTGAGCTGCTAAAATGGTATTTTCTTCTTCTTTAAGCGTGTTCCTATCCCTACGTCTCTCATGACCACATCCATTTGTGTAATTTTATTCTTATAACAAACTTACGCTTACTTACGAGAGGACACGCTATCTAATTTCCCTGCATATTTTTCAGGCTTTTTCGTAGGCTATTATTGTAGATAAAGGGAATCTCACAGTGCACATAATTTACTCCTCCCCATAGCAGGTTACACACAGTTTTTATTTGTTTTGACGCAAAATAAATAAATAAATGAATAAATAATCAAGTAAATTTCATGCCATGGACTTGCCGCTAGAAATGCGCGAAAAACAGTGATGCTGCCAGTAAATCGAAATGAGAAGAACGTTATCATGATGTCGTCGGTGCACAAGATAATGATCCACATAAGAATCCTTCATTATTTTAATTAAATGAAGAAATACTTTTAGAGTAAATTAAATTTTTCGCCGTGAAATTTGCGAATTCTTATGACATTGGTAAATGGACCATCCGGTATAAAAACACTTTGCTTTCGACCGTGGCTCTTCTCACAATAAAACGTTTATCTTGTAAAATAAATTGTGTTTGATTTATCACATTCCTTGTGCATTGACGATATGTGTTGTAACATCTTTGTTATTCTCTTGTTTCGTTATCCTTTTTCCGATTTCACATCGTACAATCTAATCGCAATCACGTATTTATAGTTGAATCGGGCAATGTTCACAGCACTGACGCATCTCGATGCACATGTCTCTGAGGTGTCTTGATTTATCATTGTTTAAGAATACACAAAGTGAGTCCAGAAGTCTGATGTGAGATGTGTGTTTTCTACTTTGACGGTTATCGTCGTCAACGAAATCCTTCAAGCTAAAGCATACCGAGATTGTGAAAAACGAGTGTAGTCATACTTGCCGCAGAAAATGGTGAAAGATGATTTACGATGAAAGGGTAATTATAGATCTTCATGTATGATATTTCACCTTTTGAAACTCCTTTTAAGGTACCTTCCTGCGCCTGATCACTTCCATCCTGGAAAAGGAAAAATCGGTGCTCAAATTCTGGATCAGAAATGAGGGATCCAATGTTTGCACAAAACACATACACGCACGTCAACTTGACTACTACTATGTTTCTTTACAATTTATTTACACATGACACTTAAAGTAATTATTCAAAATCTATCCTCCCTTGCGTAAATGCAAGTTTTCAACAAGTCTTATTAAACTATTTTAAGACTGATTTCTATTCTTATGAAATCTTGTCTCGTAAACACCAACTGAACAAATGAGTAAATAAATTAAAAGGCAACAGATATAAAAATCACGTTTTTTATGGGAAATAATGTACTAATTAGCCGAAAATGTTAAAGGAAGAGTGCTAGATAATCATTGAAATTGCCCATGAAGGAATCTAAGATAACCAATCCCACGGGGAAAATATCGTGTTTCTTTATCTGTAACGATAAGGCTAGGCTTTCACACTGCAATAAAGATTGCGCAAAAGAACATGAGAAGCATTTAATTCATTTATACCAATTTCGCGAACTCAGTAGAAAGATATTCTTAGGTACGTACATCTCTTTTCAATAGCAACTCCGTAATTCTGTTTCATCGGTCGGTTCTCTCATGACCCGCATGTGATAATAAATATGTTCATGTGCATAATATTAAAGAGGAGAAAAGGTACGGAAAAGAAATTTGACGTGAGGGTAAAGACGATACCGTAACTACGACTGAATATGCGCTGCGTAGCATCGTATAATTGTACCGTGAATAAAATAACCGTAATAACAAGTAAAAGGCGGAAAGACTTTCAAATGGGACTTGAACACGCACACGCATATCCTTTTGGATATAAATAGACGCACAAGTAGCGGAAAATTCCGTGACGGAGGGTGAAGCCACGCAGAATTCAGCAAATCAGTGAGGGTGGGACATGAATAAAGAAAGAAAATTAGAGATTGGGAATGAGGAAAAAAGGGAGAAAATCAAATACGGAATAAAATAAGATATAACACGGAATAAAATATAATCAAACACGGAATAAAGTAATTCAAGAAATGGAATATTGTAGGTAGAAAAAGAGAGATTAGAAGGGAGGAGTAGAAAATGAAAACGGTTGAGATGACGGAAGCGAAACTAAAGTAGGTTGACAACGTGGGAGTGACAGGTATAAGACAATTACAAAAGCACGACAAAATTGATGGCAGTGAGTGAGAAGCTGAGTAAAGGGACAAAAAAAACTACTAAAGGATTGACTGTTAAAAAGGCGAATGGAAATAGGGAGTATAATTCAGAAAGCAAGAGGAAAATGTATGGCCAGAGAGGGAGGAAGAAAGAGAGGAGGAAGGGAGAGAGAGGGGGAAGGGAGAGAGAGGGGAGATGAGAGAGAGAGGGAAGAAGGGTGAGAGAGAGGGAGGAAAGGTGATAGGGGGATGGGAGAGAGAGAGAGGGGGAGAGAGAAATGAGGGAAGAATAGCAGGGAAATAGTAAATGGGAGGCAAAAGAAGAGAAAATTATAAAAAAAGAAAAAACATGGACAGACCGTAAGAAGCACAAAGTGGGAACTGCGAACTCCATATAAAATTGGGGAGAGAAATGTGAATTTGGAGAAAGCGAAGAACTAGAAAATCACAACGCCCACGACTAAAAACGCACCTCTTTCCTACGGGCCGTCGGACAAGAGTAATCCAGTGCACAGTGGGAACCGCACGACGAGTGAAACCGGAAAGTCAAATGAGCGGGCGGGCCGCGGAGGATTTTTGGGACAGGAAGCGTTTCCGGTGCGTAGGAGGGGGCGGAGGGGGAGTTGCGTGCGGCCGTGAGTGCGTGAGCGCGCGCGGCGCAGTCGTGACGCGCGGCGCGTGGCCGCGGCCGCCGCTTGACGTATGGGGCCGGCGCGGAAGCGTGGGCGGGGCCGCGCGGCGCAGGGCGGGGCGGGGGGTTGGCGCCACGTGCGGCGCCAAGAATTTCTTGGTCCGACGCGCGCCTCAGCTCGACGCCCGGAGATACTGAGCTTGTTTTCCTCAAGCGACTGGCACGTGATGGAGCGCCACGTTTCCGGAACGCGGCCAAGGCCGGGAGGGCTCGCCGCAATAGGGCGCGTCTGATTGGCCGGTCCGAATTATTCTCCTCGACTTGCTGAATATTCCAAAGATTGAAGCAACGAATTCCGATGAGCTACAACGTTACGTTGTTTTCCTCAAGCGGCAGGCTGATTTCCTCAAACGGCAGGCACGGGTGCCCGAAGTTTGCGGAGCCCAGCCAGTGTGTAAATAATGGAATGCTTCCCACGTGTCCCAACGCCACTACAAGAATGAAGAGTTTTCAAGAAGCAAGATGTGCGGGGACCGGAATTTGCGAGTCTGGACAGCCGAGCTCGAGTTCTTTTCGAGGACGGTACAAGATGCGAATCGTGGGAGTACGTTAAACTGGCCAGTCCGCGCATCTCCGCTCAAGATGCTTCATTCGCGAATGCTCGAGAAGAACCCCAACGACATAAATACGAGGAAGTTCACCTTGTTTTCTGGCAGCACAAGCAGGGATTTAAAATGATGGATGTTTGTCTGCGGTCAAGTGTGTGTGCCAGATTTTCCCAAAACTGTGGCCCTCGTGTCGACGCCCAGGTAGCCGAGGGTACTCGAGTTGTCACCGGGGCTATGAGCACTACTTCACGTGACCCGCAGACCTCCAACAGTTCTCCCAGTGTTCCGGGCAAAGAATGCTTTCGTTTCGTTTTCTTATAATGAATTATTTTTGGCTGACTAATATTTCCAGTCAAAAACATTTCCTCTTTTTTGTCGGTTTAGTTGACGGGTTTTTCTGTGAAAACTCTTTCGGCTTGTTTTCGGAGAGACATAGCGGCCGCTCATCGGATCGCAACAGAAATCTCGATTTGAATGCTCCACGGCGGACCACTGGAGCAGGGGAAAGAGTGAGCGGAAGGGCAGAGACATCAGAGTAGGAATTGGCCCCCGGCGGTGCCCCGAACATTTTCCGAGTCACGATACTCTAAATCCTGTTCGATAAACGTAAAACTCAAAAAAACTGACTAAACGATAAACTCTAAATCCTGTTCGATTTATCCAAACTGCCAGATCCGAATATCTCCATGACAATCTTCGAACTCTTGAAAACACAAACCTCTACTGCCGATCCGATGGACCAGATCGTTACGGCAGTAGTGCAGTAGCGGTCTCGGAACTGATGATCGCGGGTTCGAATCCCGCCTCGGGCACGGATATTTGTGTGTGATTGTGTAGTCCAGACGTGTTCTCCCTATAGTTTAAAAATTAAAATTGGTCGCTATATGACCTAGATGTTGAAAAGCGACCAAAAACATCAACAACAACAACAAAACTATTCTCTAGAAACCAAGTCTGAATGTTCACTCGCCGAACGGCAGACACGGAAGGGGCCACTTGGCCAAACTATTAACCTTTTTTTTAATGTAATGAATTAAAACTCATACAACTACACTATTCGTCATTACCAATCATCAAGAACCCAAAACGATGAAAGATGGCAGATTCATAGACTAGAATTGATCTATTCTAATTTCAGTGTCTTTGTGAATACTTTATGAAAATTATATTGTCAGCTTGGATTTTAACATGTAGAGGAGTTTGATTCTCACAGTGTCATAGGAATGCTTTTCCAAACCTTTCTGCATGTTCATTCTGTTATATGTTCACATCCCTTCAATTAGATATTGTCATTGACAAATCGGTATGAAAGGATATTTTTGACAAAGGAAGGATGGATGGAGAAGAACCAAACCCAAAATCACGTCAATCCCACCCTGAAGAACTGAAGAGCCTTTTTGAGAAATGAAGCATCTCTATGAAAAATAATTTTTCAGGAAGGGAAAATTATCACACTCAGCCTTATAGTATTTCAAGATAGGATTCGCCAGTTTTCGGATGGCATTTAACGTAAGCTTATTACAGATATTCAGAATCACAATATTGGCAGCTTGATGAAGCGTGTGAAGAATACATGGATACGTAAATACGGAAGAACGTTACAATATACAACATATTGCTATATCAAACGGTGGCAACATAGAACTCGTTAACAACATAATACGCTGCAAAATACACAAACAGGATCTGAAAATATTCACTACACTATCTACAGTAACAAAGATAAATACACTTGCTTACCTTATTTTGGAACACTTTCAGAAAAAGTCGCACACAATATACAAAAATCGGTATCAAAGTTTCATTCAAATACAGACCTCCGTCAGAAAAATTCTATCCCTCCAAAAACACCCAGATCTTTTAGAAAAAATCTGCGTCTATTCCCTACATTGTCAAGACTACGAAGCCAAATATATTGGTCAATCAGTCAAACAAACTCTATAACTCCAGAATTAAAGAACATATACACTCTTGTGAACACAACTCCTATAAATCTCATTTTGCCAATCATTTACTTCAGCCAGGCTACACATTCATTTCACTCACGGATATTAGCATAATTGAAATAGAAAATCCTCCCCTCACCTGAAATTATTATTAGACACCATCCTCACACTGCACCATCGCCATAGACAGCGCACCGCACCCAGGCCATAAACCATCCTCCTCCTCCGCCCCACAGCCCGGTACTTAAGCTGCTGGGCCCGTCCGACCCGCGAAGTCCTTTGTGGCTTCCGTACGGCAGGTAAGAAATAGCTCAACTTGCATTTCATGTGTCTGTTATAAAATTTCACATGCTCAATTTTATCCACTTTCTTGCATAGATTCAAAACTACTGTAATATTAAATTATTTAACTCCCCTTTTTTTGTTTTCTTTCATTCCTGAAAATATTAATTATAGTTTTAAGTTTATTAGTAATCTGTGAATTCCAATGTTTTTGTTTTTGACTCTTGTTTTCATTTGTTTATATTTCTTGTACTAGACATTGATGGTGGCTAAGCAATCGAAAGCTGCTATTGAAATAAATAATTTTGTTGGCAATGATACCTCCTTTAATTATTACATTGATACGTTGAACTAGAAAACAAACGGAAATGGAGATACGTCACTTTGGAATAAGCTCTTTTTCCAGTGTGCCGAGCATCGACGTTCCGTCAGGACGCGTTACTCTGAGGGCGTCGGGGGCGGAGCGGAATCTCGTTTAACACGCGAATAAAAAACAGGCAGCTCGACTTGCGCTCCCCTCACGTAACGCTGCCAACTGTTGCCGCACTCCCTCGCCTCTAACCCCCTCCCTCTTGCCCGCAGTTTTCAAGATTTCTGAATACACTTCCCCTCATGTTAACAAGTACATAATACACCCCATTTTTTGGTTTAAGAATATTTTATTAAGACCGATAACAAGACAGTTGTAGCCACGTCATCCTGGGAGTATTACTCAGGCGGAGGGAAGTTCATGTTGAAGGGATAGAGGAGGAGGAAGGGTGACTCCCCTTTGTAGCATTTTAAGGGCAGAACCCCAGGACACATCGTGAACACCTCCTATACAGCGGAGCAGCGGGGGGCGCGCCACGACGCACGGCCGGAGGGGGTGGAGGGGGTCGGAGAGGGGAAGCCCAGTGTAAGGCGGCTGCTTAAACTCGTTTTAAACATTAAAGGATTGTGGTCGAGAGCTTCGGGAATTCGTGAAGAGGGTCGATAAGATCCCCATTAAAGTACCAGCAATAAGCGACGTCCGTCTCCGGAGACTTTTCCTCTGACGAGTAAGGAGAACTGGCAGCGTCTTGGCCTAGTTTATTCGCGACTAGCTGAAGTAGCCTAGCGCTATGCTGGTATTTATCACGATCATTTTTAGGCAGAAAAAGGAATTAATTGTATCTGCCACGCCCCTTCCGCTACACACCATTACCCCCTTCGCCCTGCTTCATTCTGCTTCACCTCGCTCTGCTTCAGTCCCAGCCCGTCCCATCCCGTCCCACCACGGCCCCACTCCGGCCCCACCCCGGCTCCACCCAAGCCCACCCGCGCCCCACCCGCGCCCCACCCACGCCTGACCGCTGGTCAACCATTCCCACCCCCGCACCACCCATCCCACCCCTTCCCACCCCGCCCTACCCCGTCCCATCCCGTCCGACCCCGTCCCACCCCGTCTCACTCCGTCCCACCCCTGCCTGATCCCGTCACACTCCCCCCCCCGCACTACCCCGCCACACCCAGTCCCCCAATGACCTACCCCGTTTCATACCACCTCGCCACACTCCCTTGCTTTCCCCCAATTTTTATTGCAAAATTGGATTTAAATACCTTCACGCGTTCTAGAGATATGTTGGAAAATGTACAAATCCTGTTTTATGAGCAGTCTTTCCTGGTTTGCAGATGTATGATGCAATTAATAATCCTTTTGTCAAGTTAAATTTTTTTGGTAAGATCGCTCAAACCCACATATGACTTGTAGGATTTAGTAACTTCACAATTCTATTAAGTGTAAGTCAACGTGCGTGAGTGTGGTGCGAGTTTCGTTTCGTAGGTATTAAAGAACAGTGTTTTAATAGCTACACCTTGTCTCTCCCATTCATCTTTAACTTTCTACTCAACCATTTGTACCAATTTCTATTTTCATCTTCATGCGCATTTGGTTATTTCGTCTTTCATGTCTTTTCTGTATTTTTGTTTCTCTATTTTTCCCTTTTATTTCGCCTGTTGTTGATTGGAGAAACCACAGAAAACTACCGATCAGAGCAGCCGGCCGCTAGCACTCTCCTCCAGACAGCGACTGAATTCGACCTAGCTGACAAGCTAATGTCGAAAATCCTGCCGCCGTCGGGACTCGAATCTAAGACCTCCCGGTCAGAGGAACGTCAGTGACAATCAGTTGATGCCCTGAGACATGGAGTGTTAATTCTAAACATATTGATTGGTTCACAGGACAAGGAGAAGCCTTGGTGGCGTAGGGGCTTTGAGCAGCCAAAAATAGCGGCTTCGAGTTCCGCTTGGGTATTTGCACCACGTAGTTGCAGCGTGGTGGGTTCCTCACACGACTACGTATACTATCTGATCAGTGTCAACCATAATTTATCTGTCGTCATTCAGCGACATAATCGCACTGTCATTTATCATTGAATGGCCAACTACAATTGCGACCGCTTGCTCAGGAAATCATAGGACGTAATGTCGTGTGCCTCCAGCCTCGTCAATGCGTGGATGGAGTATGGCACTCGTCACACACATACATACACATATGCATACATATACACACACAAATACATAGAGGGCAAAGAATATATGGTAGTGAGGGCAAATCTAATAGTGAATCTGGAGAGTGTTTGAAAATGTACAGGATTAAGAAAGTTTTAACATAATAAACACGTTTCTCAAATATATAACGTGTTTGCTCTTATTTGTGGATTTATCTTAATATTTATATATTTATTGATCCAAGTGCAGATACAATAACTTAGCGATTTGGAGGTACCTCCATGAATTCGATTTGGTTTACATTATTATTATAATATAATAATAATAATAATAATAATAATAATAATAATAATAATAATAATAATAATAATAATAATAATAATAATAATAATAATATTGACAAATAACGTATTTATACGTGGACGAGTTTAAATCCAAACTGTTTCTAGTACACATTACACTAGTGTGAATATTCATAAAACATTGTTTAGAACTTGTATTTTCAAAATGTTGATTAATTAAAATATTTTAAAATATTTTGCATAAAAAGTACTCCATATCTCAATATGTTATGAAGCGTTCTCTTGTGTGATATCCACGTGACATTCCGCTCCACGTATGCATCAGAAATTTTTAAGCATTTACACCAATTTTTTTTCGAACTTGGTTGTAGTTGGAAACCCAGCTGTGTAGCTAGAGGAAAAAATCTTGCTACGTATGCATCAGAAGTCGTACCTTAGGACCTCCCGGTCAGAGGCACTGCAGTGACATTAGATGATGCGCTGAGACACTTTTGTCAGTTCCAATCAAGAGGATAATGAGAAAATAAAGCGCTCAACGCCCCCACCCCTCCCCAGGGCTTGGAGACGCGTGGCATCAATTTACACGCAACAAATTAAAAATGAGCCAGTTCGGTGGCCGAGATCGCAGAGGCAGTAGTGTCGTAGTGATCTCGAATCGAAGGATCGCGGGTTCGAGTCCCGCCTCGGGCTGGTTGCATTTGTGTTCGTCCTTTCACCCCTTCTCATCACTATATAGTTTTATCTTCACAGTTACCATAACGTTAACACCAATAGTGGTCGTTAATGACATAGATGTTGATGCGACCACCGGGAGCGGTAGCTCAGTGCATCAACTGATGTCACTGCAGCGCCTCTACCGGGAGGTCCTGGGTTCGAGTCCTGACGGCAGCAGGATTTTCTTCACTAGCTAGGTCGAATTCAGTCGCTCTCTGGAGGAGAATTCTAGCGGCCGGCTAATCTGATCGGAAGTTTTCTGTGGTTTCTCGAATCAACACCAGGCGAATGCCGGAGCAGTACCCTAACAAACGGGCCACGGACTGCGCGCGATATGTCCTTCCTCTTCCTTGTCCTATCCTCTCCCCTTACACACACACTAACACGCACTACACTACCACACATTCCGGGAGACCGGTCGGGAGCTTAGAGCTTGTCCCGGCTGGGGCGGTGCCCCGCTGGTGGGAGAGTGCTGGTTAGGGGGAAACTCCACTAGCCGACGGTAGGTCGGCGCCGGATCTCGCCATCCAACGGGGGAAGATCACCGCCACCTCCCGAGAAAATACCTGCACAACACTAACGGGACTAATGACCCAAGCAGTTGACGCGCCCGGAAACACGAAAGAATCAATCAATCAATCAATTGATGCGACCTTAAGTAACAAAAAAGAAAAAGAAATGCACTGCGTATGCGGTAGGCGTGCGGGCGCGCGGTGTTCCGTCGCCGTCCCCGCCTTGCGTCGGTGGCCCGGCCGCAATCGCGCTAAGCGACCGGCTGACGTGCGCACACAGCGTGTCACTTTGTTTGGGCCACGCCCGCCTCTGCGGACCGCCTGGTAAACACGCCGCCCGGATGCCCCGCCCCCGCCCGGGCCTGTCACTCCCACTCCGCCCCGCCCCGTCCCGCTCCGCCTTCGCGACACATTATACGTAGATTGCACGTGATAGGTTTTATCGACCATGGGCTCGCTTCCTGTTTTAAGCGATGGACAGCTTCATTTTTAAATGATACAATGAGATTCAAAATTTGTACTTCTTCATGTTCTGAGGAATCTGTTGGACAATGCTGCTTGCAGCCCCAAAACGCGTGTCGCTAGCCGAATGGCTTAATGACCCTCGGTGAAGTCACGGAAGTGAAGCAATTCGCGGATTCCTTGTCGGGTGGCCGTCTAAGAACCCCTGTTACTAACGGCGCTGAAGCCCTGGCCGAAGGAATAAAAGGCACTGACTGCGACGTGACAAGACTTGACAAAAATAAAAGTTCGAGAAGGTTTACTCCTACTTCAATCGCTCAACGCCCAACGAGGGTTTGGAGACGCGTTGCGTCGAAAAAGATGCAACAAATTTAAAAAAACCTTCTACTACTACAAAACACTGTTCTTAGTGAAGTGTAACTGAAGTAATTAACAACAAACAATGGTTCAGGTTTAAATCAAACTCTAATATTTTTTTATAGCGTCATATTTTGTTACATTGTCAAGTATGTGTAATTTTCTTCTATCGTGGTAATATTAAAAAAATGTATAAATTGTCTCCATAAGTATCTCCGTCGAATTAAGGAGGCTGATCAAATTTGGGCATTGTCCTTGAAGTATTGTGTGGACTTTGGATAAAAATATATTATACTCATAAATTATGATCACATTGAAAATAATCAGGAACATATCCTTTTATTCCTAGGGCTTTTATGCAGCCGACAGCAGCCGGTTTCCCTTTACGTCCCGAAGGGAAGCATATTCGACCATACACTAGACAAACACTCTTGCGGGCTCCTCTGATCTGGGGTCAGCAGAACGCGAGGCCTTCCGCGAAAACACACTCAAAGTCAAGGGACAACCAGCCATGCCCAAGGCGGGACTCGAACCCGCGACCCTTCGGACCGAAGCGCTGAGTCGGTACTCGCTCTAAGCCACCTCGGCCATCCAGGTCGGCTGGAGCATATCCTTTACTTGTTATATATTCAGAACAACCCCTAAAAATTCAATCATTTCAAGATCCTCGATTGTTAGGAGCTGCAGCTGCGAAGTATATTTCCATTACATTTATTTAATTATAATCATTTTCCCCAAGTCCGTAGTAAACATGTTACGAAATATACCAAATGTGGTAGGAGAAAGTAAATTTACTAGCTTATACAAAAATAGCTGAATACTCGGAGACACATGGTACAGGTGCACATTTCTTTCTTTATTTATTTATTTATTTGGTCGAAAACAGTCAAAAACTGTATGTGACGTATGGGGGAGAAAATCACCTGCGCACGCTTTCTTGAGTTTCAGAATCCCTTCCCAACAATTAAACTATTAATAGTTGAAAGATAAAAAATAATAATAATCATAATAATAATAATAATAATAATAATAATAATAATAATAATAAGAAGAAGAAGAAGAAGAACAAATTTTAAAATGCGAGAGATTACCATTTCAAAAACTCAATATTTTCGTTGCCAAATTATAGAAAACTTATTTTTAACGGTAAAGGAACGAACAGATTTGATTTTTCTGTATTGTTAACAAAATAGAAACTCACCCTAAGCTCTACTACCACTACAAGCAAAAGGAAAGTTCAACAAAACGTTCGCATAGTGAAGCTACATTTACGTCCAGAAGTAAATCAGGGGGCCATCTCAGCATTTGTTCAATAGATCAGGGAAACTGGACATAAACCCGATCGAGATGGGGTCACATGAACTTCAGTTTGAAGATTTGAAATTATGAAAGGTATTGCCTTCTTCATGTGGGTGGAAACATGTTTACAGCCACAGATTATCTCATTATATAATAGATAGACAGACAGATAGATAAATAGATAGATAGAAGCCTTATTCTACAATTGGGCAGATCTTGCCCGGTGCCAGAATGCAGAAACATGAAAGTACAGTTAAAATTACAAATACAATTACAAATAAAAGAAAAATGTATAAAAAATCAATATAAAAAAATTATCTTTGTCATTACGTAGACATGAAGATCGCATTTACATTCCTGTACTAAAAATGAAAATATCTATGTACTAGATAAATAAAATTACATATTACACAAATATACATACATACAATCATACACGCGTACATACATACAATAGCTTACATACATACAATAGCTTCATCATCAATCTATCGCTCATTATAATACTAATCAATTAATCACATTTCTCGCCATAAGACAATGCCTACAAAAACGTCCTAGTCAATTATTATGTTATATTGTGATACATGTTATAGCGTATTCTAAATAAACCAGTTTTACAAATCAGTGTTACTATCTACATTGTCAGATAACATCTTTTATTCAAAAAACAATCTCATTGCTATTCTGCCTATGAATCTTCGCCCGTTACTCACTGGAATATTACCTGTAATGACATACACGTGTGGATGTGTTCTACATACCGGTCAGCGGCTCAAGGATGAGGAAAACGGAGCTCTACCGTCGGCTTTAGATGCAAAGAGCTTACCACCACGCTCTGCTTGTCTTACTCCAGAAAAATCTTGCCATAGGTCGTCAGAATCTGTTCGGGACGAAAGCAGTTCTGAGGGGCACAGGAGAAGAACATGGCGCATTAAGTGGCCAACGCAGCGTCCGTTTCCTCCTTTCTGCTCGCAGCATCGCTTTTAACATCAACATCAACAACTTTTCCTCGTGGCCAGCAAATGCGCTTTGCTGTAACGAGAGCGGGAGGGAGGGGGTGGGGAATTAAGGCGTATGTATGAAGTCCTTTGCGTTCATCCACGCGTACATAGAAAGTTCGGATGAGCACATAAAAATGCAAGATGGCGAAAGCATGAAAAATAAGCAGTTGCAAACACAAAGAACAAATTACTGTATGTGTGATTTCGCTTAACATGCGAATGTGCACCGAATATACTGTTCATCTTATCTCGTGTAATTCTTCGGATGAGGATGAGAAAAGAAATCATTAAAAAACATGGATGTATAATATATTTTCTGCAAGAAGCACTGAGCAAACGCGTAATTTTTTGTATATTTCCTCCCGCAAGAAAACAAACAAACAACACAACAAAAAATAAAAATCCCAAACATACGTCATTTCTTATTGCCATAGTACACGTCATCATTTATATTGTAAAATTATCCTGAAGTGAGCATAATAAGTTCATGTTTTCTCGATTAGTTGTATTAACTAATATTCATAGAAGTAAAAAGAGTTTCGCGAATATGACTTAAACATTATATTTGTAAGAGTGCGTCATCAGAATTACATTTAACTTATGACGTACTTCTTACAACCCTTCATATATATGTTTCATTGTTTACGTAATATACTATTAAACTAGCAAGTTAAATAGTTTTCAAAAAAGCTATTGATTTTGACGTTGGGAAGCTGTCAATATAATTATTAGATTCACACACGTTCACACATTTTCACACATCTTAAGTTCATATTAGTGTTCTTTTTTTGGTTCGTAATTCTTTCATTCTTCTCGGTTTCTTGCAGTTAGTGTCCACAGTGCGCCTACTTTCTTCATTTCGTCTGTCCATTTATTTCGAAGCCTTCCTGCTTTCAGTTTGCCGCTCCTCGGATCCCGGAACGTTGTAATGTGTGTCCTTACAGCATCCCCGTCCATCACAACTTCAGTATTTGGGCACAGTGTACTGCATGGTTTATCTCCGTTTTTCTTCTGATTTCCGTGTTTTTTACTTGGTCATTTAGCGATATTCTTAGTATTTTCCTCTCCATTTTTCTTTGAGCTTCTTCTAATGATTTCTTGTGTTGCTGGGTTATTGACAGTATCTGAGCGCCATAAGTTAGCACAGGGTGTACACAACTGTCACGAATATCTTTTTTAATTTTTATCGTTTACGTTTTGTCCATTAATATAAAATTCAGAATCCAAAACTTTGCCCAAGCTTTTTTTTAACTGTTTTGGAATAAAACCGTTTGTCCCAGATATAGTGTATAATCCTGAATATAATTAATAATATCTGGCCCAAGTTTGATTTGAATTTCATTAGTATTTCTCATTAATTTTGTTTTGCTCAAAATCTTATATAATCTTGCATCCTCACATTTAACTTGTAACTCCTCCAACATAATTTCGAATTCTGCTCCTGACTGTGAGAACAGAAGAAGGTCATCTGCAAATTTTTAATTTGATAATTTTTTACCGTTTATGTTTATACCTCGAGTTTGCCTCTTCTTTAAAATGGGAGTTGAAGTCGCCTTGTAAGTCGTGGTTTCTTCGTGTCAAGCAGGGCCACACGGTGTACGGGATTGTGTCTGGTTCATGTTTGTAATCGTGAAATTATAGTAGGTTAAAATCCAAAGCTTCCGATCCCCATTGAACATGCACAGCAGTAAATAAATCTCAGCATTCGCTTTCAGAATCGCTGGGAAAGTGGACGAAAACTACAGTCCATATATGGGACCTACACCCAAGAGCTATTTCATTATTAGTCAATACATCGGACTTGAAGAATGAGTAACATTATATACAAAATAAAGATTAGAAAACAATCAATGCTATTTAGGTAGCAAAATATTCTATAAAATTGGTATTTGAAATTACAAATACATCGAAGAAAAACAAATGAGCAGCGCTCACTGCCAGCTGAAATAGTGTGCTTCATTCCAAGGGTATCCTGCTGATTGTGTACCGCAGGAATACATTATGAAGGAAAGGACTTGGAATTTTCATACAGTTCTTCATTAATTGATTGGTTTCCGGGCGCGTCAACGGTTAATGTCGTTAGTCCCGTAAATGTAGTGTATGTTTAACGCGCTAGATGGGAATAATCGTCGCTCGCTGGATTATTGGATCCACTGCCGACCTACACGCCGGCTGTCGGGCGTTTCCCCAACCAGGTATCTCTCCTCTGCGGGACACCGCCCCAGTCAGGACAAGCTCTAAACTCCTGACTGGTATCCCGAACATATGTGGTAGTCTATCACATGTGTGTGTGTGTTTAGGGGGGAGGAGAGGACGAGGAAGAGGAAGGAAAGATCGCGCGCGGTCCGTGGCGCGTTTTTTAGGATATTCCAACGGCATTCGCCTGTTTTTTTCTGAGAAATTACGGAAAAGTACCGATCAGAGCGATCAGAGCTGGCCGCAAGAATTCTCCTCCAGGCAGCGACTGAATTCGACGTAGCTGGCAAGCTCGTATCGAAAATCCTGCCACCATCGAGACTCGAAACCTAGGACCTCCCGGTCAGAGGCACTGCAGTGACATATTGATCCTGTGAGCCTGCTAAGCTGTTTTTACATGTCTTGAAGTTTTACCCGACAATGGATGTTTCATCATCTTCTTCTTCCGTTCTCAAATTTAGCATAGACACTTTCCATTGTAATTGATCTATCCATGAATAAACGTTATGTGTGCCCGGGGTGCAAGATTACCACATTGCGCATTCTTTTGTAATGCCGACCCCCAAATTTACTTAAAAAAGTGTATTTTTTTAAGTTTTTTTGTGTGTATTTTCAAGTGTATTTAAGTATCTCCGAAGTGCCTTTTTAAACTGCACTTCGCAATCAAGCGTAACTTGTAAAATTTCTTACATATCAGCTTTTTTTGCCCTAATTTTTGTGTTACTTTTATGACACTTAATTGTTTCCGCAATTTCTTTATTTGCCGTAAACACTAGTTACAAGTAAACTGTTCACAGTTTATCATGGACACGAAGTACGGTAACACGCGGAATGGATTTTAACTAGATGACTTCGCGCTGTTGCACTAGTAACTGGTTATCTTTACAATGTTATAATTTTACAATTGCGTCTTCAATTTTTCTCAAATTCTGTTTGTTTATGGGGCTTGATTTTATTTTTGTTCCCATAATAAGTGATTCTCACAATAAATGACCTCGATTCCCACATTAAATGGAAACATTACGATGTCTTCTCCGGCGTCTGTTATTCTCTGTAATAATTTTTCAGTGATTATAGATACCAGGCTTCCGGTATCCATAAGCGTTATTTTGATTCTATGACAATTTAAATTAAACATAGGGCGCTTCTTAGAATTTTAATTTTTCCATTTTATCCCAGGGTCCCACAGTTGGTTTTGCTTTTGACAGTTTGCATTGATACTATTTACCACGTCTTCTTATCTTTGTACTAAGTTTACGTCCGGTCATCTTACCGGTTTACACCTCCGCTGTTTAAATTCTCATTTGTAAATGGATAATTATTGTAATGTTATGATCCACTAGGTATCAGCTTGAATTGTTCTTCTCTTCTAATTTTCTCCTACTCTTGTTTCTTTGCTTGAAACTTGAACATCTTATTGTGAGCTCACAACAAGATGTTCATGTCAGTGGTTATGTGACGAAGTCCTTCCATCATTTTCTTTTCCGTTTGAAGCATAGTGTTACGTTCTGTATTATCATCACACTTCCGACGTGTAAGTTCCTTTTCCACTACCGTTGAAACTGATTTCAACTCTGCTTTCTTGCTTTCTCCGTAATCATTTCTCATTGAACTCAACTTGGCATTATTCTATTTGCATGAATGATTTTTTCATCGTAATGGCCACAAAATGTTTTATTAGCAGACATATAATTTTCTGCTTCTGGCACGTTCAAACTACAAAACTGCTATTTTTTATTTGGATAATTTTGAATGCTAAACATATCTTGTCTTCAGTAATCATATAACACTCCAAATTTAAAAGTTAATTATTTCGTGACTCCAGTATATTTCCAAACGTTTCATTTCGAATTCATTCAGTTTTGATTTGATTTATTTTGACAAAGAACAGTGAAAGCAGTATGTGATGTTTGGTGAAGAAGAATCGTCTGCGCTTGTTTCTCCAGAATCTTTACCCAGTAAGTAATGTGTAATTGAGTGGTGAATAAAATTTGCAACAAAGCGCAGTTAGCAACAATTTATAACTAGACATTTTCGCTCCCAATTTATAGAAAACTTATTTACATCGGTAAACAAACTACATAATGTTTGTATTGGTAATAAAATAGTAACCCATAGATCTACTACAGTTAACAAAAGGAGTGCTGAAGAAAACGTGCGCATAGTGAAGCTACTTTTACGTCCGGAAGCGAAAGAGGTCGTCTGAGCATTTGCTTAAGACATGAGGGGAAACTGGACTAAAACCTGATGGAGATGGGGGCCATTGACCCGGAAGCTGAACAACATCACTTGTTACAGGCATATTAAGTGTTAATAAAATTATATACTACAAATGTAAACTAATCCATTGTATATTATTGCTAAAATAAAATATTATTTTTCTTTTTGATAGTCAGGATAGTCTGTAATTTTATAGGAAAAGTTATGCAGCAGAAACGTTTTTACAATGAACTTAAATGTGTATATCGGTTGTAATTGTTTAATTTTGTAGTCAGGGTTGAAGTGTGCCAGCCCATATTTTAGCGTTCGATGAAAGCATTTGTTATAAAATATTAACTTTCTTCCTTTTAGGGAAATTACGCGAGGAAAATTGATTTCTATATCTGTACGGAGAAAGTAAGCATTTTCATCCTCGCTGACAGAAAATTTTATATTATACCACAAATTTACGATTTAGGCTGAAATCCATCTTGAGACATACTGACAACCTTGATATTTATTAATGTCACTTTCTTATTTTATTTCTGATCTTGAATGAATGAATGAATGAAATGAATGATCTTATTGATTATTTGGAGACTACAACCTGAAAGTATCGATTAATTTTACAGTTGTTCGATTGTTGAAATTTTTATATCCACTGGGGATGGAGTTATACCACAAACATATAAATCGTATATAAATTGTTAATGGAAGATATTTGTGTTAATTTATTTTGTTTGTTATTATAAACTAGTTTTATAATTTAAAAATATAGATTAGAAAAGAAAAAGACGTGTGCATTGTCTTCTACATCAACTGTTGAATTTATTTTAGAATATGAGCTGCCAGCGATAAACTGAAGTAGTGAAGTAATATTGGTATGTCAGTGTTACGAGATATTTACACTAAAACGTGAAAATGCAGTAATCAGAGAGAATAATTGTTCAATTTAGACACAAAACTCTCGTCTGCTGTTAAAGATATATCTGCGATAGTGATCTAAAGTTTTAATTTTTTTTCATATTGTAGCTTTAGTACATTTCATTAGAGAAAAATATTGAAGTTCATCTTATTGAATTGGAAACACTTTTATTCTGGAAGAATATTACAGGGGCCACGGTGATAAAAATAACCCTTCTCTCTTTGTATATTATTATTATTATTATTATTATTATTATTATTATTATAGGGTAACAGGGTGAATTCAAAGAGAAATAATCGGCTGAAACTTTTTTATTCAAAACTAAATACTGACATCACTAAGCCAGCATTTCAGTCAGATTCTTTCAACTCCTTCCTGACGCTAGTTCCACTCCGCTGGGCAGCACTACTTGCTACTTGCAGATAATTACTCTCCTGAACGGGAGCGTATCGTATACGTTTAGTTCCAGAAGTGGAGTCCAATGGAAGCGGAATTTCTCCGTCGGGAGCTGTGTCCCTCCAGTGCGTTCGTTGATATATTCCAGCACTTAATTTCGCCAAGGAACAAACCGATGAACGCCGCGATACAAACGTAATGGAAGAGGTAGCAGAACCACAAAAATGCTCTCGTTAATTTGCGGCGTCTTTGACCGTGGACTTGAAAAGTTTCCGGCGGCCGAGCCATGGATCATTCTATCGATTGCGCTCGAACTTTGTCGATGTACAACTGCTGGAGATTTTTATCGTTTCTTTCCGAGGCAGCTACGGTGCTGTAGGTGCAGGAAGTTGAGCGTTAATACGGGATGTGGATTTCGCAACCATGTTTGGACATGTGTACATGACTGATCGTATCGATGTTTCGTGTTTCGTGGAAAGGGTGGTACTTATGACAAGATATTGAGGACCATTAGCGGTGAAAATTGCTTGTCGATGAAAAATGTACGATTTGTGTGTTATCTTTCGGACCGAAAAGGTACTGAAGACTATAAAAGTGCATATTTTTTAAAAATTAATATCAAAATGTTTAGTGATAACCCAACATTTTTGTAGAGGCGTTTATGTGTTGCCCATTGTAATGAGCGTGAACTAATAATGTAAATATCAGAAGTAAAACATACTCAATTGAATGACCTCATTTCAATTTTCTAGATTGGGATAGGACAAAATCCGTCTACACGAATATGTTCAAAGGGGTCTCCAGAAGGGGTTATAATTTTCCGTTCTGCATTATTTTATTTAAATAGTATTTGTAGTTTGGGAGATATCAAGTGTTAGAATTTTCATAAGAGAAGAAAATGTTTCGTTGAGAACCTATTTGGCAAGTAAGTAATTATGTTTGTCTTCTTATATGGCTTCTTCCAAATAATTCTCCGCTCCAGATCGACCAGAATAATTTGTGGAAATATTTGCTGACACCAGAAATGAAGCCTGATATCTGCCTACTATGTACCGAGTGCAGAAAATTGGATGACTAACTTGAATATACTCTTTATAGATGTTCTGGTAAATATCTAGGTCTCCTCGAAATGGAGCTCAACTTGGGAGTGAGAGGCAGACACAATGAAGCGATCGCTCAGTGTTCCCGAAAGAAGAGGGCCTTATGCCTTGGGTAAAGTTATCACGACCTGCCACGATAACATTGGCTGAAAAACGTTATTCTTTGAACACATTATTCCACATTTGGCTAATGAAAATTGCAAATATACCGAAGTAGCGAAGCCGCGATGGAGCTTTTGTGTCCTAAATAGGGAATGTTACGCCTTTATTGTATCCTTAAAAACTAGAAAGATGCATTAATGAGGTCAGTTCGTTTCTGTTACATCTCCCAGTACTGACATTCCTACTTCAGAACTTTTCATTCTCGTGTGTTAGAACACTGTGCTTCACTGTTTAGAAACATTTGCGTTTTCAACAGTATGGACCTCGTGTTTGTATTCCAGTGGATAAGAAGGGAAGGCCGGTTTTGAATAATCGTTTCCCAAAAAAATAGGTTCGTACGCCTTAGTTTATTTCACTGCACAGAGATTACCTCCTGAGGTTTGTCGACACACTAGTTGAGGGTCATCTGTATTCTTTCATTCCTCTGACGCGTGTTGACACGTGGGCTGCGGTGGGGAGTAACGCTTGGCGACTTAAATGAATGAAATAGTTGAAGGCTGGACACGAATGCCTACTGCAAGCTCCAACGCAAACTACCAATTCGGTTAATAATAATTTCATCGCTCATAGCAAAAGTAAATTAAAACGTTTCTTCATAATAAAGAGCATTGAAATATTTGTCATTTATTTTTGTGGAAATAAAATCTAAGAACTTCAAAGAATTGTTACAGGAGTAATAAATAACTGTAAAGTAACATTCTTTCCATATTCAGTTCATATATAGTTTTCATTTTTTAGAATCATACGTCAATCGTACGAATTCGGCCAGTACTCATCCAAAAGCGTACATTCATATCCATTAATCAGATCTACAGTTCTCACAACTCTATTAAAAATGAAAAAAAAATCTCAGTAAAGCAACAATAAAAATGAAATAATGTATGAAAATGTATTTGCTATAATAATAATAATATTAATAATAAAATAATAGTAATAATAATAGTAATGAAGAAGAAGGAAA
Source organism: Teleogryllus occipitalis (assembly GCA_011170035.1). Taxonomy (NCBI): domain Eukaryota; kingdom Metazoa; phylum Arthropoda; class Insecta; order Orthoptera; family Gryllidae; genus Teleogryllus; species Teleogryllus occipitalis. The sequence continues at coordinate 181,671 of BLKR01001973.1, forward strand.
AGTAAGTTAACAATACAAGAATACAAGTGGTTAATTGCCAAGTGGTAGAAACAATTAATAATATATAGAGAGCAAGCTTATGTATTAAGTAGTACGCAAAATATTTACTCAATTTGCGCTGTATCTACGTACTAAAGAGTACAAAGTGTCATTTTTTACAGTTTGCAGTAACGTAGTATTTATATCTATATAAATTATCGTGTGTCGGAACTAAGTTTTATTGTTGACTAATGGAATACTCCTAAGCATTAGTCAATGATGACACTATACCTCACTTCATTCCATTGCACCACACCATATGACTTTTTATCCACTAATTTACGCTTTACTGCTCTCCACCACGCGTCTCGAATATGTGGATCTAAGTTCCCGAGTGATCACTTCAGTGGCCAAAATGCTGAATACCTAAAATCTTTAGGAATGTCGTTTTCGTCCTCTTGGATCTAGAAACTTCGCACTGTGCACTGCGCCGCGCCACATCGCGCCACACCCCTCCTCTGCCACCCCGTCCCCCGCCCTCGCCGCAGCACGCTAATCGCATGGCGCCTCTGCCGGTCCCCCCTCGCCCCCTCCCCGCCCCCGCTCGCCCCGCGCGCCGCGCCCCCTTTGCCGTGTTCTCCCGCAACTCTTCCTTTTGTGCCGGGGAAACAAACTTCAGACACGCGCCGACTGTATATTTCTGGCGTAATAAGCTTAATAAAGGTTCGCGGGGCGTCCGGAATTCTTAATGTTGCCATTAGTACGGCAGTCGGTGCGGCCGACGCTATTTCTAAAGCTCTGGAAGTTTCTCGCGCAAGAATACACTTGATTACGTTGTCTCTGCTGAAGAATTGCGCTGGACGTGGCAAGAATTCTTTCGCGCGTTGAAGTATGATCAGCATTAGTTTTCTTTTTCACACTTACATTAAACATAAGGGTTGATCATGACGCGTAGGGGCTTCAGCATTATATCTTGTGAAAGTGGACGGAGAGAGATGCTGCCCCTGCGGCAACCAGCCTGCCTGCCCGCCGACCGGCTGGCCGGCCGGTGAAATGGTCAATTGCTGGGCTCGTGGGACCCAGATGAACTAAAACCGTACGGAAGAACTGCCATTTGTCACTTAAACGTAGCGCATCTCCACGCCTAAAATAATATGCAGGAAATTATTTTTTGGGACCTCTCGGGAAGATAACCTCTCATAACATGGATGATAATATTTTGAATCTTAGTTCCTGTTTAAAATAATTCTTCAATAACAGGCTTTTTTTAAATTTATGGCAGTAATGAAATTTGCTATTGGAACGTTGACAGGTATATGAAAATTTGTCTATGTTGAGTTTCTACAGTTTATTTTGTGACTTCGGTTTTGTTAACAATAAAAAATGCATTGGTTCATTGCTCAATATAAAAATATCAACTTGATTGTTATAATATATATATATATATATATATATATATATATATATATATATATATATATATATAGTATAAATGTTATTTTGACGAAGAATAATTTCAGTGGAACCATAATTTTATATTTGCAAGTAGTACCACCTGCATCACCAATTTTATTGAAATTTGATTCATGAGAGTGCAATAAAAAGAAAAAACTGCAAGAAAGCAGGAATTAATAATCTAACTTTTGTCTCAACTGCGAAAAGTATTGCGACAATATGACAGCCGTAAAAATGACCTGAAAGGAGAGTTACATGCTAGTGCTAGGACAACAAGATGAAGCCAATGAACATGAACCAGGGATAAAGGTTGGGTATTCGAGATATTAGATAATTGCAATCATTAGAAACAGTATAAAAAATAAGAGTTATAGTAATAAAACATCCGATAATGCAATTATTTTGTACGTAGCAAACGTCTATGAAAACCAGAGCTTTCGAAACCTACGCGTCAGTGATGGTGAGGTCCATCGACTCCCAAAATATTAATTTCCTTTTTCACATTATTAATTACCTACATTTCTTTTTCCAATTAAAATGTAAACCGATTCACAATGTGCCATTATACAATAAATATTTGTACATACTTTTTTTGGATGTAAATTACCTATAGGGGTTAGTGAGTATGCTGGTTAAATAGAGTGCCGTTTTCACAGTAACATCCACTTATTTTGCACACATAACTGCGATACCATTGATCCTAGAAGAAAACTATGTATGCATTTTTACCTTGTAGGCAATTTTATCCTCTTCATTTCATACCGGTATAGTTACGAAAAATTAATAGTTTTTAAGTTATATTTAGATAAAATGGAGTATTTCCGTTTTTGTTTTTGTTTTTTTCATGTTTCGCTTATATCACCAAATTTCGGGGTGCTCTCAAAGCTAAACCGTTAATTGGAGAAAAAATCTTAATGACATTAAATGTAAGTCATTTTATCTTCTTTTATTTCGTATAGGACTAACGAAAAACTGAACGAAAAATTGATGAATTTTGAGTTATTTTGAAAAAATACTGAAAAAAGCGATTTTCATACATTTTTTGCTTGAAAAACGAGTTTCCGGGCAACTTTATTTGGCACACCTGGTATTCGTGTTCAGCGACCCAAGAAACATAGGAACCAAATTTCAAAACTACAGCAAAACTTTTCCTTATTTTCTACCGTTTGACTGGATTATGAAGATAATCACATATTTCTGTGAATAAAGTAAGAAGGCAACAAAGGATAACCCAACTTCGTAAAAAATGAAACATATCCAAATATTTCCCACAATAAAGCCCCAAATTCCCCAAGTTTAGATTTCCCAAAATTGCAATATGAAACACGAATTACAAATATTTTTTTTAAATTGAGGGTTACAGAATTTTTGAACCCTACCTTTACCAAGGAGGTAAGGGCGCAGAGTTTCAGCGATGATTGCTTTAAAATACGTTCTGTAATTAATGATTCAACAAAGATATTGACGCGAAAAAAAATCGGTATTTTTTTCATATAGTCAGAAATTAAATATTTTTTTAAAACGAACAAACATGTATGTTATTGACACTGTCAATTGTTTAATTTGTTAATGTCAAAACATCATTAAAATCAAATTTTAAGCTGTAGGCTCTGGAGCCCCCGCCCTCCACCCACACCCCTGGTAATGCACGGAACAATTTTATTCCTTAATATTGCTAGTGTTAACTTCTTTTCTTGATCTTCCCATGGTCTTTAATAGAAAATTTGTTGCTTCTGTGTGTTATATGATTCCACAAAAAAGTAAAGTTTTCTGTTGATTTAAAAATTCCTTATACATAGCTCCAAGTTACATATAACAAATTATTGCAATAACTATTGGAAACGTCTGCCCGAATATTTTAGGTCTGCTATAATCTACATTTAATTTCTATCCCAGTAATAGAAATTCGAAAAAAAACGAATATTTCACTCCATTATATAAAAAGAGAGTGTGTGCATGTAGAAGTGGCACTCTGGCGCATAGGCAATATTCCTGTTTTCGTATATACTGCTCATGTTTTTGTATACCATTACGTCACTACTCCTTACCAACATTTCCTTTTAGCGAAGCTAATATTTCACACCATTCGCGAGTAAGTGAAACAAAGGAAAGATGTCAGTCTTCTGGGAATATACTTCAAGGTTACTTTCCTGTTAGCCACGCACTTTTAAGTTTTTGTTCGCAAAACTGCTCATTAATTGTTCTGTGCGCCTTGCGCACCTGCCCGGACAAAACCTTTCGGCCAACTTCTCAAAGTACAGAGACATCATCGGTACTTGGAACTGCCGAAGTGGACGTAGGTGAACGAATTAAATATTACGGACAGCTGCTGAGAAAATTGTGATTGCTTAAAGCATGAGATCAGATGCGAGATTCCATTTCTGTCAACATGACTTCAAGCACGAAATTTAATTTACCTATAGATATTTAAAAGAAACAAACGCTTTCTAACTGTAGCCATAAAAAGTGAAATTGTTGAAAACGTGTATAATGTTTCTTCTTTGGATATTTTCTTAGAAGCCGTTACATTTTAAAATAAATTGCATTTTACCCTCCCCCAAGTACGAGTGTATTGAATGTAAACTCGGTATCCTGAAGACAAAGAACAAAACTTCTTTTTTTATCATTCCTGCTGAATAGAAGTACAATTGTAGCATTTTCCACATTCAATACACAAACATAAGAAGGAAATTAGCTTAGTAATGAAAATGAAACCCGTGGAAACATCATTTGTAGTACAACCTCTATATTACATACATTCACTTGTCTAAAACATGAAAATGCTGGAGGGAAATATTAGAATATTCTAAATAAAGTTGACTGCGAATATTTCCAGACATATAAATAAATATCACTGGATGTAAATATTTTAAGTTTGATTTTCGAATATTGTTTAATCGAAAGAATATTTACAGTCGTTGGTAACGAGTTTGAAACGAACTTTTGATTATAAAAGTAGAAATATAAAAGATACATTGTTAATTTTATAAAAATTTACCATATAAAAAAAGAGACAAAACTTTGTTGTTAATGCTTCTTGTCGGTACATCTACTCTAATTTGCGGTAGAATCCATTTCCCTTGATATCTTGACTTGAGGAATGAATATTTCAAACAAGACATTTTAATATTAGATATTACAGAAGAAAACCAGTCTCACAAATGCCAAATATAATTTCAATTTTTACATTTTTTATATACATATATTATGACGCTTATTTGTATGTTCTTTAGGCCAGTACTAACGTAGATTTCTTCCACTCTCGCTTATTGCTATTCTATAGATTTATTTACATATATAGTTGTATTCTTCGTATTTTTACATCTACCTTAATATAGTCAGCTGAGTTTTTGAGCCTTTTACCTGACATTTTTAACCACGTCTGTACGTTTTTGAAAACGTCCTAACTTTAATCTAGTTCCCTGTCGTTATTGGTGCCACTGTCTGGGCGGAAAACGCGTAGCAGATGGGAAACAGCCCTTGTCAAGGAGACGTTCTTCTGTGTGCCTACAGTAACATCTGCTTACTTGATAACTGCGAGTGCGAGGAAGAACCAGGTGCGTGGGTCAATTGGCCACATTGTAGCACTGTCTAGGTGTCTCCAGACTCCCTCTCTCCAACCTCGACCAAACGCTGATGGCTTACGAGCCCCGTCTCATCAGATTATTTAAAGTAGACGCTTGATCGATATGGGCTTTCGATAGGGGCTCCAAAAGAGACTACAATGTCTCAGTCGGAGGTATCTGTAGACACTGATTGGCGTAACGATAAAAAAACGTGTAGGAATACCAACTACACAAACCGTCCGAAACTGCGATTGCCATTGCTTCGCAAGTCTTCAACGTGCTTTCTCGGCGCTTTGCCCTCTCTGCAAGGCCTTTGCCTTGATTCCACAACGCGGTGCGGTAGACGGGCCGCGGAGACCGGATGCCAGGCGGCATCGGAAGCGGCGCCCGGCCCACCGCCCGCTGCCACTTCTTCCAGTGGGCAGCGCCCGACCTCCTCGTTGTCCCTCCACGTGCCGCACGCGACTCATTTTTGTTACAAACAGCGAAATCAGAGATAACAGAATGCGTGCGGAGATCGCCGTAGAGTGGATGGTGTTTCAAGAAGTTGTACGCGTGAAGGCTGTTGGGGTAACTTAGCTTTACAAAAGTAATCGCCAATTTGACACGCTCCGCTCGCGTATTTCCAAGTCGACGGCGAGACACCGGTCTTCAGCCCCCTCGATTAATGTAAAATATCCTGGAGTCCAGCGAAAGCGAAATTTCCAAGGCATTTTACATAAAAAAGGTTCTCGTTTTATAACTACTAAAAGTATTTTACATAATTAAGTACGCGCATTTTACACGTTTCATTAATTTGTTTTAGCTACCTCGCCCTCCCCCCCAAATAGTCGCACCGTGCGATCGCACTGCCGTCACCGTCGGCCATACCAGAGATCCTGATATGATCACTACCACTCACTCTGCTCGCGTATTTCCAAGTCGACGGCGAAGCTCCGGTCTTCAACCTCCGCGATTAATATAAAACATCCTGAAGTCCAGGGAACACGAATTTCCAGGGCATTTTACACACAAAAAATGTTTTCATTTAACACCTACTAAAAGTATTTTAAACAATTAAGTACGCACATTTTACACGTTTCATTAATTTGCTTTACCTCGCTCCTCTCCCCCCAAAAAATGTTGCTCCGCGCCATCGCGTCGCCCCCACCGTCGGCCATAGCAGAATACATGATACGACCGACACATGCTACAACTCAGCCTGTTTCTTCGCCCCGTCCCCTTCGTTTCTTTCCCCCCCCCCACAAACCGTCAACCGTTCGAGGCCCACCCATATCTGCCTTCTGCCATCGTTGCCGTTCCAGTGCACTCCACCAAACCTGTCACCCCCCCCATTATCAATTAATATCGCACATAAATTTATACTTGACCCTGCACATAACCCTGCCTTCAATCCCGCACTCATTCCCTCGAGCAACCCCACTTCGAACTTCAGATCCCACCCTCTCACCTACCACCTGCACCCCCGTGCACCCACTTTGCATCCACCTTGCACCTCACATTTACTCCTGCACTCAATCCTGCATCCAACCCTGCATCCAACTCAGGCACCTCATACCTGACCCCACATTCGACTACTCACTCAAACCAGTACCAAGATCTACATCTAATCTCCAGGTTATGAGTTTGTACTTTTTTTTGTTATTTAAGCATTAACATCTAGGTCATTAGCGACCACTATTGGCCTTAACGTTATGGTAACTATGAACGTGAAACAAAATGGTGATGGGGGTTGAAAGGACGAACACAAATACAACCATGTCCGAGGCGGGACTCGAACCCGCGACCCTTCGGTCCGAGATCATTATGACACTACTGCCTTTAGCAATCTCCGCCACCGGACCGACTTCGTAAAATTTGTTTGTAAAAGCGCATCACTCTTTCATATTTTTCACCCAAGAATTTTTCATTCCGTCCATTCACTTCACTTCATTAGATACCTGCAGCTACTAGTCCATCAGTACAGGATATGACAAACTTAGTTTCACATTATATTTACTTGCCTTTTAATTTAACGTCTGATTTTGAAATATAATTTTAAAAATTTTCATTTTTCCTCCTTTTTGACTGACATTTTGAGATTGTAGTGTATTTTACGATTCCCACAGCAATCGGCATTTTTCAGTTCTACTTGGTCTGCCTACGTCTTCAGCATTTTTACTTAAATTTTCTAGTCATCATCGAGATTGTCGTGGAATGTTCTCATTTTTGTCACAAAAGCTGTTATCCAATCCAAAGTTCTTTCAATTCTGTTAATAGCTCTCACTGTTGTGATATCTCAGAGTGTATCATATTTTGTTTCCAGTTATAATTTTTTAAGTAAAAACTAGATGGTTAATAATTTTATCTTCCTTAGTTAACACTATTATCTCCCATCAATCCTACCGTTAATGGCCCCATCAGACATCACCAGCTAGTTCCGTCAAACCGCACTGACCTCATCAGTTGTATAGACTCGACCCCCTTCATACATTCAACCGATCCCATGATTACTATAGAGTCTATGCACTCCACTCCGACTCCAACATCCACATTTGACCCTCGGGTCTAAGAGCCCCATACCCTGTCGATTTCACTTACTACCTCACTAGCCTAGTCTTAATGTCAGTACAGAATTTGAACTACAGACTACCGCTCAACCACGCGTCCTAGCCACCCTCAACCAACTCTACTGCGTGCACCAAAACTTTCCGTCGCCTCCACGTCGCGGCTCCATCAATTCCACTGACTTCACCAACCCAGCAATCCTACAGAACTCGCGGATCACTTCTACCAAGGTGCCTCCTTTCCCACCAATGACTCGCCTTTCTTATTTACCTCAACTTCATCGACTCCACTGTCATCTTCGTAACAGGCCGCTACGAAGTCTACTGCCTTCACCATCACCACCTGCACCACCATCGCCACTGTCATCGATTCCGGCTGCCTCCATGATCACCATCACCATCACCATCACCATCATCACCACCACCACCACCACCAATACCGCCGCCGCCGCTGCCACCACTGTCGTCGTCCCCGCGACCGCTACCTCCACCCTTACTTCCTCTTCCACTACCGCAGTCACTATCGCCTGGGTCGCCACCGCCACCGCCGCCGTCGCCATGGCCGCAGCCGCCGGAGACGCGTTCGGAAGCGCAAGCGCGAGTCGTGGGACGCCGCGACGAGAAATTACAAGGCAGCACAGTCACAACGCAATTAAAGAGCCAATAAAACCTCACGACTGGGCGTAATTGGTGGTCAACCATAAAGCGAGGCAGCGGCTCGCGGCCGTGAGAACCGGGCCTCTGGGGCAGCGCTGCCCACGCGCGCCCGCGCGCCGCCGCCCCCGCCCCCGCCGCCGCCTCCACCGCCGCGGTCGCCGCCGTCGCCTCCGCAGACGTCGCAGCCGCCGACGCCGACGCCGACGCTGCCGACGCCCTCTCCCTTGATGCGACGCCGCTACCGCCGCCTCGGCTGGCGCTGCCGCAGCTGCCGTCATCAGCCTCGTCGCCGCCTCCGCCGCCGCCGCCGCCGCCGTCTCCCGCTTCCCGCTGACCACCACCAGCTCATCCTCCTGCCACAGTCGCTGCTCCCATTGCCACGGACTTTGATGCCGGCGATTGATGGCTGCTCGTTTTAGACACAAGTGCAGTGGCCCATTGTCTTTTCCATATACAGAGCTCTTTCCCTTCTCACCATTCTCGTAGTTTTTTGACTTCTCCTCCTTACCCTCCTCCTCCTCCTCCCTCTTCTTCTTCTTCTTCTTCTGCTTCTCCTTCTTCTTCTCCTTCGTCTTCCTTTTATAGCTATTTTTACCACATTGAACAGATTGAGAACTTCCAATATCACACACTGAAATATTTTGGAGCATATCTGTATAAATGGGAAGTACATATTTCATTGTCATCTGTTCATCAATTACATATTGTGGAGTTCGGAATTGCGCAATAAGTAAGTGTAATTGTCTCTTCCGTTGTCTTCGCCGTTTCCTTCGTTCTGGTCGTACCGTTTTTAACATACCATCTCCAGCTCCTTCTCGGTACTGCATTTGCTACTTCCATTGTCAGGGACGTTGACACCGGCGACTGATGTCTGTTTTTTGTGCCTATGAGTGGACGACCACGCCGTTGTTAACTTTTCCATACTTCTGTTGCTGTTCTCGCCGTTATCGTACTGATTTTGTTGCTTTTTAATGGTTTTCGACTTTTCTTCTTCAATATTTCACAATTGAACCTCCTTCTTTCGCATTTCTATCGTTGTATTATCAGATATATGATGTAGCAATCGTGTATCGCATTGCTAAAATGCAATTATCGTGCGCCGTGCACACCTGTCCTTAGATTCGACTTCCTATAAGGATGTATTGTTTATGTTCTTCACTTAAATTTGCGAGATGTACTAGTATCTCACATAAAGGTAAACTATAAGCGGTTTTGTAGAATATATTGACGGCAAATACATGATCCACATCACAAATAACCAGTAACATTTTCTAAGAGTGCACCGCTTAATACAAGCATTCAAATTAATTGAAACCAATTATGAAACAAAAATAGGAAAATACTGATATTTCGAAAGCACTACTAACCGATTTCTGAAATATTGAGCAAAGAGTGAAAAGTGACACGTATTTATCGTTATTTATACACTTAAATATGGGACGTGGAATTTGATAAAAATATTCGATTAATCACCAAATGTAAAGAAAAATATGTAAAGCCCTAATCGTATATTTCCCGACATTATTAATTTGAATTTAATTAATATGTACTCTTTAATACCGGAAAAACTGTTTTAGAGAAGAAAAAAATTGGATACTCTACAGTGTGGCTCAATTAAAGCGAAACACATCAACGTTCATGACAACGTCCCGTCAGTGTTCTTGAATAGTCAATTTCTTCAATAATTGCAATTCAATGGAACTACATGATTTTGTAATGGGTTTATTTGGGATTGATGAGTAGAATTCACTAAGGTTCACGTATTTCATTTCTGGAATTGCATAATCTACATGGCCTTATCAATGCAAGACACTGGTGCATAATGGTCAGAATCTTCTCAATGGCATTTTCACAAAGAAAATAAAGAAGTTTAATGAAATAACTATAGTTATATTTTCTTTCTCCGCATTTAGTATTTAATTGCAAGAACACATCACCTCCTCTTTAACCAAAATGTAGGAATAACAAGAGAGGTGGAGAATGGAGATAAATTTTTCGGGGTAAAGTGGACCTACCTTGCATTTTAAACTTCATACAGAATTTTAAAATGAAAATATAGTCTTAAACAATATATGTGATGCAATGTATTGAGAAAACAGTAGATCTTATACTGGATTGGGACGGTTTTAATTTTGTTATTTTCATCGAGTTTCTTCTACGAACTAACGAAAATGGTATTATTTTCCTAATTGTGAAGGTTCCTTTTCTTTACATCCTATGTTCGTCTTGTGAAAAAGTTTGGTTTTTGACGGCTTCCCCTATTTATATTAATTGCTTTTCACCCGTCATAATTTTGTATCGACCGTATTCCATATTACATGCACTGGAAACGCTGTTTTGGCGCACTGAAAACGATAAAAGCTGCGAATAGATGCGATCAGATAGATCCTCGCGCGAGATCGTATGGGATGACAATGAGCGAGCACTACGCGCCGAAAATGAATTCGGGCTTTAATAGTTTCATACACAGTTTTCATGGTGATAAAGACAGAATTCATAGTGGCGATTTTATCCCAGTCACTTTGGGACCACATTCCCCCAAATGTGCATTTTATGTTCGATTCTTCATGAAGTTAAAAACTTTAACGACAGAGACTTTTTTTTCAAAATTCAAGTAGTATATGACTTAGTGTAGTGATGACAGAATTTTAACGACAGAGCGGTGTAGTCTTCCGTTTTTGTGTTCAGAACCCTTCAATTTTATTGTCTCTCAAATAATATTTTAATGGCACAAAAATATTCAGAATAAAACGAACATTTCAAAGAGAGTTATTTGTACTTTTCGCACCCGCAAAAACATTTTCCATTATAAATACTAAAAGTGTTGAGATAAATGAGCCGAACACCATTAGTGATGCACTCGTCACATAAGACATTTCCCTGTCAATAACGAATTCACTGGTAGAGAGTTATAGAAATAACATAAAGTGACCACTAAATGCAATTTACCTACATGTTAGTTTGTTGGTGGTTCAGGTTTGGCATGTTAATACAGCTGCAAAGCGACAGATTCGTAGTACCTACAATCATGCCATGAAATGCTAATTTTTGTAACGTTTCTGCTCTCTTTGAAAATAATAATTCGATTGTGTTTTTATTCCATTACTTTCCACAAGTGCCTAGTTGAATAAAAAACTACCGACGTACAAATACAGTTGTTTACAAAGATAAAAGGGGGAAGCATACCTTCTTCATAAGGAATGTTTATACATCACACCCAGCCCGCTTTTCAGATACGTCTTGTTGACTTATCGGTCAATGAACTTTCCATTAGCACTGTCAAACTTTGATCGCAAGTAAAAAAATATGCTTACGTAATGCGATTTTTTTTTATATTTAAATTTCAATTTCCGCATCTGCATAGGAAATGCATAACTGCATAGGAATTTCTTATTCAAAATTACAATTTTGGAATGTTTAATAATTTAACACAATAACCTATTTATAATTTTCACTTATTTTTTAATTTAAAGCAAATTTACGGACTTATGTATTACATATTTCAACTTTCACACCGTTTTCATTTGATAGTGTAACTAAATAAGTTGCCTCGTACTGGTAAGTAATTGACAACATCTTAAAGTAATTTTGCTTATAATTGAAAGTCATAGCACTTACAGTTTCGGAATACGTTTTACTCTGGTCACTCATTCTTAATATTGTATGCCAGCTATTATAGTATAATAGAGAATATTTTGGAAACACACATGAGATGAGAACTCAGACGAGTTGCAGTAATACAAAGAAATATTATTTTATTTTCTTATGTTTCCTAATAGTACCTTATCTTCAGTATTTCGAAACCCCTTTTCTCTGGTTTCACCTACAAATTTTTCTCAGCAGGAAACGTGGAGTTCAGAGTCTGAAAATAGAGCAACGAAAGGTTCTGTGACACCTGCGAAAACAGCATGAAAAATGTTGGTAGCTGCTGGGGATTGGAAAATAAACTTTGTCCCTTTCCAAAAAACAAATATTAGCTAAATTTATTACTCAGCATGGTTCTAATGCTTTTGCAGAGGCAATGTAATTTACAAAACTGTATTTTTGCCTCATGTTTAAATGTCTAAATGAAAATATTTCATTTATGCTTTCACACTAATGATAATTTTTCTTAGTGTCATATTATGGATGATTAATTGTGCATTTTTGTTTCTTACCCTACATCTTCTTACATCTAATGTAAATACTTTGCGGAAAAGAATAAAATTAATGAAGAGAGGGAAATCACGAGGCCCGGATTCTATTTCCACGGACGTCATTAAATTAGGTGGAGAGGCTATTATACCATATTTAATTAGGTTATTTCATGTATCGATAAACAACGCTTGCGTACCGGAAGATTGGAAGCTGGCTCTCGTCGTGCCTATTTTTAAAAGTGGCGACAAGACATTACTTAGTAACTATAGACCGGTAAGTCTTACATCAGTCGTATGCAAGCTTACGGAACATCTAATTTCTAGCTATATCAGGAAAGAATGGGAGGACAAGCAATGGCTTTATCAGGGTCAACACGGTTTCAGGAATGGTTTTTCGTGCGAAAGTCAGCTAGTCTCACTTTTACAGGACCTAGCCGACGTAGTTGATGAAGGTGGTAGGGTCGACGCGATTGTAATTGATTTTGCCAAAGCTTTTGATGTTGTTCCACACGATCGTCTTGTAAAGAAATTAATAGATTCGGGTTTAGACACTAGAGTGGTAGCGTGGATAAACGAACTACTTCGTGACAGGACACAAAAGGTCCGAATCGGAAATTACTTTTCAACTTCGCGAAACGTCACGTCAGGAATTCCACAAGGGAGTGTCATCGGCCCACTCATGTTTCTTGCCTTCGTTAATGATTTACCGACAAGTTTAGTATCTAATGTACGACTCTTTGCAGATGACTGCGTAATTTATAGAATTGTTAAATCGGAGGAGGACGAGAATATTTTGCAGCGAGACTTGGACAAATTACATATCTGGGCGGATACAAACGGCATGGAAATAAATAGTTCAAAGAGCAAATCCATCACGTTTGGTAGGGGTCGAAGTTACAATGAAACCGCATATAAATTGAATAATAATATTATACCTCGAGTCACGTCTTGCAAATATTTAGGAGTTCAGCTAGACAGTAAATTGACATGGGAAAATCAAGTAAATTTCGTTGTAGGGAAAGCATGGAGATCTTTGCATTTTATTATGCGGATTCTCAAAAAGAGTTCAGTGAGTGCCAAAGAACTGGCATATATGTCATTAGTGAGACCCATATTAGAATATGGCGCGATATGTTGGGACCCATACAGACATTTGCAGCAAAGAAATCTAGAAAAGGTTCAGCGTAGAGCTTCAAAATTTGCTTTCAGGGGTACCAGGAATAACGTATGGGAGTCACTCGAAACAAGGAGAATGAAATCGCGTCTCTATGCTATGTATAAAGCGTACACAGGCTTTCGACCGTGGAAAGAAATTCAAAGTCGTTTAGGGAAACCTACATATTTCGGCAGAGCGGATCACATGCACAAAATTCAGACAAGAATTCAGAAAACGGACGTTGGGAAATATTCATTCGCGAATCGAACTATTAGAGACTGGAACGACTTGCCTGTGACAATCTTTGAACCCTTCCCTCATGATGTCAGCAAATTTAAAAATAAATTAAATTCCTAGATGTTTATATGTGTCTTATTACCTCCTATGTAAAGTATGTTATATTATAACTATTATTATTATAACATTATTATTATTACTATTACTATTATTATTATTATTATTATTATTATTATTATTATTATTATTATTATTATTATTATTATTATTATGTGCAGTGGCGTGTAATGCAGTGATGTGAAGTTGAGGGAAAAGAGTGTGTCAGAATCACATTAAAATGTGATTGGCAGTATGGTGAGGTGAGACGAGGCGACGTGAAGTGAAATGAAGTGATGTGAAGGGAAGTGAAGTGAAGTGAAGTGAAGTGAAGTGAAGTGAAGTGGAGTGCTATGGAAGCTTGCACGGTGAAATGTTTATGTTACTTTGTAAAGTGTGTAAAATTTGTAAAATTTTGTATAGTTGTTAAGTTTTGTAATGTTTAGTTAGTGTATTCTGCCACCAAGTTCTGGAACTTATTTGCAGAATTAGTAATAAATCTAATCTATGAATGATCACATTAGTTCCTACAGATGATCCACTATCTTCCAGGCCCAATTAGCTTCTCCCACTTTACTCGAGTTTCGGCAATTAAACGTCAATCTATATGAAACAACTTGGTAAGAGGAGTCCGCGCGTTTTTGTCTCAGTCCCCGCCAAAATTTAAATGTTTTTGAAAAGAGCAAATAAAGAGCGTCGTTTCAATTCGTATTATGTCCACTCGTGAGCAAAAATAAACGTGACATCTTGTCGTTATATTTCTTAAGCACTCTAGCATTCTGTATAATCAAAACGTTTTAAATTACATTCTAACCTTGCTTAAATGAAGCTTGAAAACAAATGAACATTTCATTTCATATGATGTCCTTACTCACTGTTCGAGCAATTTGTATTTTGCCCTCGACACTATTTTTCATGTTGCTGGAATTTTGAAAGTTTCTATTGGGTGCATTGATCTACTGATTGTAATGTTGCTCTCTCTCCCCTCCCCCCAAAACGGAGAGTTAAAGGGCCGTATTTATAAACCTCTGCCAGGGGCCTGCCAGGCCTAGCAGGCTGCCAGTGTTCGGTTTTGCGATTTATGAACGGTCCCCAGCCAATTCCAGACGCCCCTTGAGCTCCTAGCAAGCCCCTAAGAACGCTGCTGGCAGCGCTTCATAAATACGACCGTAAGGCAGGCACGTCAAACCGCGCCCGCGGGAGCTACTGGCCCGCTTGGGGGGGGGGGCGGCGCACTCCTGCGGGCACGGGCAACTTCTCCTGCCCCCGTACTCATTTCCCCTTAAAATCCAGAAAGGGGAGTAGATGCACAAGCTGAAGAGGCGCGAGGCGGTGAATAGTGGCTTCGTACGAAAATATGTTTGGCACATTTTTTTCTTTCAAATAGCCGAGAATTCTGTTGTGTTCATATTTTTCACTACTTATTACTGTTTGATGATTATTTACTTACTAAATTCTACGTTATATAAACATCTTTGCTAAATCACAGGAATATGTTTGAATGGCGAATCCTTGTCTTCTGTCTATTTATTTTTTTATTTATTTTACGTCAAAAAACAGTTAAAAAACTGCGTATGACGGGCTATGGGGAAAAGTGAATTGTGTGCACATTTTCAAAATTCTGTGATCCCTACACTAAATCATATACTACTTAAGTTTTGAATTTTGAAAGGGAGAAAAAAAAACAAAAAACTCCCATGCAATAAAATCTATTTTCAAGAATAAATAAGCAATAAATTTTGAATTTTGAAAGGAAGAAAAAAACAAACAAAAAAAACTCCCTTGTAATAAAATCTATTTTCAAGGGTAAATAAGCAATAAATTTTGAATTTTAAAAGGGAGAAAAAAACAACAAAAAAACTCCCATGTAATAAAATCTATTTTCAAACATAAATAAGCAATAAATTTTGGCTCTTATTACTTCCTGCCGCGACAACGTGGAAACGATAATTTAAATAATTGTATTTCCCACTGAATTCTAGAAGACGTGCACAGAAAATGAAGTTACATTTATGTCCAGAAGCAAAACAAGGGGCCATCTCAGCATTTGCTCAATGGATCAGGGAAACTGGACGAAAAACCTGATCGAGATGGGGGGTCATTGACCCGGAAGCTGTGTTACAATAGTTGTTACAGGTTGTTTATACTCATTTATACAGTCAAATGGTAATTAATGCATTATGTATCATTGTTAAAATTAATGTTACTTTTCTTGTGATGCTCAGTATAGTCTCTAATTGTATAGAAACAGTTATGCAGCAGAAACGATTTCACTTGGGATTTAAACTTTTCTATTGAATTTAATCGTTTAATGTCATCTGGCAAAGTGTTGTAAAATAATGTACATGTATTGTATGTGAATTTTTGTAATGAGCTGTTGATACTGTCACCTGATGAATATGATTTCTACGTCGAGTGTTATAGTAATAGACTTCGGCATTTTCTGAAAAAATATTTCCGCCCTTGAGCAAGTCATTTTTTACAAAAACCACTGATTCGTAAATAAAAAGACAGGGTAATGGTAGAATTCCTAGATTAATGAAGAGAGGCTTACATGAATCACGTGGGTGGGATTTGGTTATTATTCGTACAATTCGTTTTTGTAATCTAAAAGTCTGGGAGCTATAGATGTATTTCCCCAGAATATTATGCCATATCTCAGGCGGGAATGAACATTCGCGAAGTATACACAACGAGCAGTATGAAGGCTGACTGCATTTGCAAGAATTCTGAACGCGTAGCATAATGAACTTAATTTTGTGTTCAATTCATTTAAATGGACGTTCCATTTAAGGTTTGACTGAATTGAGAGACCTAAAAATTTGTTGCCTTAACATCAGTCAATGGTACACCGTTCATTTTCAATGGAGCACAGAATTGTTTATTTGAAATGGAAAACTGCATTAAAACCGTTTTCTTTTCATTTACTATTAATTTGTTATTTCGGAACCAATTTGAAACATCTGATATTGTACTATTTACGGTTTCTTTATTGCAAAGGATGTTCGTATCATCCGCAAAGGGAACCGTTCTTCCGTTTCGAATCGTCGAGGGCATATCGTTTACGTAAAGTAGGAACAGAATAGGGCCTAAAATCGATCCTTGAGGAACTCCACATGCAACAGGCAAAGAGTCGGAAAGGTGCGTACGTAATGTTCCATCATTCCAGTAAGGTATTTCAACTTTCTGAGATCGTTCTTTAAGGTACGAACATAACCAATCTAGGCAATACCACGGATTCCATATGAAGGTAATTTTGAAAGTAAAATGTCATGATCAATGATGTCAAAAGCTTTTGAGAGATCTAAAAATAATCCAATAGGTGCCTCGTTTTGATCCAATGATGAGGCGACATCTTTAAGAAAAGAAAATATAGCTGTTTCCGTTGATTTTGATTTTCTAAATCCATGTTGGCAATCTGAAAGCGCGTCGTGTTTAGTGAGAAAGGTTTCCATTCGTACGTAAAGAAGTCTCTCTAATATTTTTGAAAAAACTGATAGAAGAGAAATGGGCCGATAATTTGAATTTCATTTTTGTTGCCTTTTTTGAAAAGCGGCTTAATTTTAGCTGTTTTGAAAAGATCTGGAAACGTTCCAGTGCATAAAGATGCATTAAATATGTGAGTTAACGGGTGTATAATGGCATACGCACAAGTCTTTAACAAAAAATCTGGGAATTCATCTAAACCGGACGAATATTTATTTTTTAGTTTACCGATTATTTTGAGAATTTCATAGGAAGAAGTTTCGGAAACGAACATTGTGTCTAAAATTTTGGGTGAACTGTCTGTTTTTGAATTTTGTGGCTGAAGACCCTTAGTGAGATCGGCAGCAATTCTCGAAAAGTATTGGTTAAAGAGACTAGCCACTGTTGCCGGATCGTTTACATTTATATCGTTATATTTTAAAACAACATTCTCTACGGGTTTTCTAGTTGATTTGGTAGTATTTTTTATTATATTCCACATTGATTTTGTTTTATTATTTGAGTTCAAAATATCCTGATCGTTTTTCATGATTTTTGCCTGCCTTATGACTTTTCGTAACAATGTTTTGTATTTTTTAAAGTAGATAAGGAAATCTTGAGATACGTCATGACGTTTAGAAATGAAAGAAAGAATTCGCTTGTTTTTACAAGATGTCCTAATCCCTTGTGTTATCCAAGAATTGCTTTTCCGAGAAATATTTAATTTTCGTTTTTGAAGAGGAAAGCAAGTGTTAAAATGAATTGAAAGAGTTGAAAAAAAAGAATTATATTTCTCGTTTGTATCAACAGTATTATAAACCGCTTCCCATGACTCCTGCATCAAGTAGTCAATGAATAATTTAATTTTACTTTTAGTAAACAATCTAGTCATACGTGTATTATTTATTGTGTCAGTGATCGCATTTCTTATAATGGTAAGAATTTGTGCATCGTGGTCACTGTATCCTAAATCTTTTGTTCCAACTTCATATCGAGTAGTAGTTTTGTTAATTATAATTTGATCAATTGCCTTCATCGAATTTTGTGTGATTCGTGTAGGTACATTAATTGTAATGTCTAAATTGAAGGAATTAATTAAATTGAGAAACTTTTCTTTCTCGCAAGAAACTTTCATTTTCACGCTAGAACTGCCTGATCACAGAACAATTAGTCAGTGGTTGCGTTTTTCGAATCCGTACGTTTCGCAGCGTGGCCAAATTTCTTCGTTTTTTAAAGATCCGTTAAAGCATATCGTTTTTCTACGTGGACAACGTCTCAAGTTTTCAGTATGCCGACTACGCACCGCGAACCCACAAAACGTTGTTTCGTGAGAAGCACCTATTTTTCAGCATTTGAAATATTTAAGAACGCTACGAAATTTGTAATGGAAAGAATTTATTTAATCATAATATGCATTAATTCGAGTGTTATGACTCGTGATTTTAGGCACGAAACTGTTAAATTTCTTAGTACATACCGTTTAAAAGCAATATAATTGAAAGATAATATATTAATATGGGATGTTCCCAGTAACACTGAACGCGCGTTTTATAGTACTGAACTAAAGTTAATCAATACAAATCCTACAAATAAATGTATAGTATTAACTCATCTTAATAAAATTATTGTTCGCTTAATTATTATAAAATTTCTTCTCAAATACAGAAATAAGTAAATCGTTTATGATACAAATTTGAAGATCCGCGAAATGAAATGTTTTTAAAAAACTTGTCCCAACATTGGGGGGGGGGGGCAGTTGCCCCCACTTGCCCTTCCTAAATCCCGCCTCTGCGTTTGGCTGTCATCACAGCTGCTTCTGGTGTCGGCCGAGGTGATGGCGCTGGAGCACGTGGTTCCCGCGGCCACTACTAGATTACAATGTTAAAAACACAAAAACACACGTTTTGGGAGAAAGTGCGTAGAATCTTCTGGATGAATCCGAAAACAAACTATCATTCCTCACCAGGAGACCGAGTCGCGTCGTATTTGTCTCAATTTGTGGACGGGAAGGAATGCAACCGTGAGTGACGGACGGACACCCGGACGGAAGCAGGTACCTCCAATAATATATAAGGATTAAGTACAACACAAAATTTTCTCAAAGAGTATAAATCGCATCTCAAATGTTTGTCAAATATTTTTTGGTATCACTTTCTGAGTAGAACATCAATTTTGGACTTTTCACCATACGATTCAGAACATAGAGGCTCATCAGTTGTAGTTATTAACTTTTTGAAACAATTTCTTATTTAAAGGATATTGTGTTAATTTTTTTTATATAGAACATTATTCTTTTTTTATAAGATAGGCCTTGAGAAGATAAATGCAGCAATACTACAAATATTTATGTTTCCACGGCCTCGACCGATCGCTGGTTCAAAACGGCGGAGATTGACTTGTGCGAATGTTGTGATTTCTAAAGGGCAATCGACACCACGGTACACAAGTATAAATGAGGCAGTCTAGAAATCGCAAAAAATAGGTTTATCGCGTGTAGAGTGAATGACGTACAGAGTGGAGAGCAGAGATTGTTGCTCCGCGGCGCGTTTCTGTGGACGGACCAGAGGCGTATCTACGACATGGCAGACATGGCACGTGCCATGGGGCGCTGTTTAGAGTAAACCCGCTAAAATAAATAACAACCCTAATTTGAAGTATCCTGACGCTGACGGGCGCAAATTCTATGCTTCCCATGGGCGCCTGAATACATAGATATGCCTCTAGGACAGACGATGTAGAAACTTACACAAAATTAGAACTATTCATTTGTGGTGTTATCAACAACGTAATTTCAGTAAAAGTTATTTTGTTTTATCAATGGTCTAAGGCAAATTTAAGAGGACATAGCGGAAAATATTGGATAGTTTCATTAAAAAAATATTTTGTGTCAATATCTTTATAACTGAAGAACTTGCAACTCTTGAATAAGCCGTAGCCCGGGAATAGCGGGGTTCTCACTGTGAGGCAGAGAAAAGTATTTTTGTATTTTGCCGCGTTTCGGAAATCTACATAAACTGTTCAAAGTAGAGACAACGGGCTCAATGTGCTAATTAACGCACAATGGTTTAAAAAAATGAGCGGCGTAATGTGTACTGTGGAGTGTATTTGGCAAGACTTACGCGACCACAAATCACACAAGCATGTCCCTTTTTAAAAATTGAAGATATTTTAATCTGCCTGGTAAACGATTCTGTTAATGAGAACATAGCGGTGATTTGCTTGTCACTGATTGATTCGTTTGGTCGAAATGTGAACACAGTACCTTGAATGATAACATACGATGGTTTCACCGACACGTTTGTTGAATGGGAAATACGACCGATATACTGATGAAGGTTGCTGGTATGCCCTACGTCGTAACTTATGAATTATTATTATTATTATTATTATTATTATTATTATTATTGTTATTATTATTGTTATTATTATTATTATTTATTTATTTTTTCTCGGGAGTTTCTCACCCGAGGTTCATGGTTTGAGGGGCCTCTAGGCATACCACATTCGTTTTATCAGTATGTATTGGAAGGTCGTAATACATTTTGAACTGTTTACTTTCTATGACGGATTTGGCTTTGTATTCATAATGAGGGATGATTTCCTCTTCTGCCAGTAGACCATGTTTGGTTGCCAGTGCTTGGTGTACAATATTTGCAGTTAGGTTGTGCCGATGTAGATACTCCGTGTTGGCGAGGTTTGTGCACCCAGTGATGAGATGGTCTATTGTCTCTGATGATCGATGACATACTCTGCATTCGTCATTAACTTCTAGTTTTTCAATAAATCTTTTGTAGTTATTTGTTGAAATATCTTGGTCCTGAATTGTTTGAATGAAACCCTCAGTCTCTCCAAATAGAGCCCTATCTCTGAGCCATCGCACTGAGGCGTCGTAGTCGGCATTTTCTAGAGCATGGGGAAATCTACCATAGAGAGGTTTGGACTTCCATACCTGTAATCTTTTCTTGACTGACGTGATATCAGGGTAGTCTGCATTGTTGCTCAGACTTAAGGGAATATAGCCTTTGTCACATACTACTACTGCTTTATGTTGAGGCGACAGTTCAGATTGAGAGTTGAAGTATTTTTTTAGACTTGTTACCTGGCGGTTGCATAATGCTTTCAGATCTAGTAGACCACGACCACCAGTTTTCCTAGGAATGTAGAGGCGTTCAATTGCTGATTTAGGGTGATGCATTCTGAACTTAGTGAGCATAGTGCGTACCATTCTGTTTAGGTAATCAAGATCCGTTTGTGACCAACTGACAATTTCAAAGGAATAAGTCAGCACAGGGATGCTCCAGGAATTTATAGCTTTTACTTTATTCTTTGAAATCAGCTCTGTTTCTAGGATTTTCCGAAGACGGAGTCTAAACATATTTTCTAGCTGCTACTTGCTGTCTCTGTGATTAATTATTATATTTTGGTTGAAACCTAAATACTTGTAACTGTCATGTGGTTGTAATTGTTGAATTCGACTAAACTCTGCAAAACTGTTTAGTGTGATTGAGGATTCGACTTTTCCTCCTTTAACATTAAGTGTGGCACACTTATCTGTTCCAAAAGTCATGTGTATGTCTTTGCTGAATTGTGATGTGATCTCCAACAGTCTGCTTAACTCATTCCTGTCTTTTGCAAAGAATTTTAAGTCGTCCGTATAGATTAGGTGGTTAATGATGTGAAGGGATTTCTTTCCATCCGTGAGTTTGTAACCCAGATCAGATTGATTCAGCATATACGACAAAGGATTAATTGCTAAGCAAAACCAAAGTGGACTGAATGTGTTGCCCTGAAAAATACTGCGCCGGATAGATATTTGTTTGGATCTTATTATTTTATTATCTGTTTTCAACTCAAATTGAGTACGCCAATTGATCATTAGGTTTCTAAGTAGCTCAATAATTTTTGGATGAATTTTATAAATTTCCGCACTTTTAAGAGCCAATCATGAGGAACTGAGTCGTAAGCTTTTTGGTAGTCAATCCAGCTGACCGCTAGATTTCTTTTCTTCTTTTTTCCTTGACCAGTCACAACCATATCTATAATTAGTTGTTCTTTGCACCCCTGGCTACCCTTCCGGCATCCTTTTTGTTCTTCTGCCAGAATTCTTTCAGAATTGATATGTTTTGAGCGATTGCAGCAGATATGATTTTATAAAGGGTATTAAGGCAGGTGATCGGCCGATAATTTTTGGGGTCGGTGGTTTCAGAATTCTTGGGTTTTAGGTAGGAGACTGGCTGACTAAGAAATAAAGGTACCTCAGTTGGGTTGTCAAACGCCCGATTAAGGATGCCAATAAGTGGTGTGTGCAGGGACTTAAGGTACTTCCACCAGAAATTTTGCATTCCATCTGGACCGGCAGATTTTCAGTTATGCAAGTTTCGTAATATCTGTTTCAAGTCCTCCTGTGTAACTGTTGGTGTTTCCATGTTTTTGGAGAATCTTAATGATTCGTTTGGCAACCATGATGTTTGAGTGTTATAGTTAACAGGTTGTGACCAGAGTATATTCCAGAATTGTTCAATTGATTCCAGGGAAAGCGATTCACTGATTCTAACTTTTGGAGATAGTGTGTGGTAGAACTGCTTCTGATTGAGGATGCATTTTCTATTTTCTACTTTCCTTTTATTAGAAATGTTGTACCGACGGAGTCTTTTCCCCAGTGCTGCAACTTTCTGTTTCAAAGTGTTGATATGGACGTCTAATTTGCACTCAAAATCTTCGTCTCTAATTCTGATTCTTTGACCTGTCAGTATTTTGTGGACACTGTCTTTCAGGCGTTGTTTGCATTTTTCCCGCCTATCTCTCCAAACAACTAATTTAGTAAGGTCACTTCTAAACCGTCTTATTTTGTTTTCTAGCCTCATCTTCCATTTTGGGGTTCTTGTTTCATTTTTGCCTGAACCGTTATTGGTTTTGGGGATTACATTTTGCGTTGTAAGGATAGTAACAGCAGCACAGTATGCGTGTAGTTGTACAGCCTCAAATGTCTCTATACATTTTTATGCAAGTATATTATTAATGATGTCAAGAAGTTGAAATGTGGTTTTGTTAGGGTGCATTCGTGGTAGAGGATTTCGACAGTTGGGATCTGTTCCAAAAAATACATTGAGATTTTTCTCCAATTCTCTTCTGATTTCAACTACTTGTTCTGTTTTCTGTCTCTTTATCTGCTGAGGGGTCATTTGTTTGACTCGTGACTTGTCCAATATCCTGTTCTACTTCATTTAGTATTTCTTGAATGGGTATATTCACATCAGATACATCCTTAAAGTAAGTATGGTAAATTTCATCCCGTATCGAATTTTGTTCTAAAATGCTAATGATTGGTTTGCTGATAATATGTCTCAACCTGTCGCATATGTTTTGTTCCGTAAATCTAACCAAGTCTGGTCTTAACTTTAAAAATTCTTCATGAGTTTTCCTGCTATGGTCTGTCCGGTTTGTTCTGCACTTTGTCGCTGTTTCATAAGCCCGTAGTATGTCACCGTTATCTTTGTGTTGCCACTTGTAATGGGTCTCTACAGAAGTCTTGTTAGGGCCTCTAGTCTTCAGCGATGGAGGAAAACTAACTGGTCTTGAAGTGACATCTGTGTTTCGATGTTTCAAGCGGGGTATTATTATTATTATTATTATTATTATTATTATTATTATTATTATTATTATTATTATTATTATTATTATTATTATTATTATTATTATTATACGGTTTTCAGGAACTGAAGAGGAAGACTCAGCTGTTAAAAATGCGTTTACACTCTCACATTTTGGACTAGTTGTTCTACACTAGTACACACTTTCTCGTATTATTTTTAACTTTTTAACAATTCGCTCTTTCTTTTTGGTTTTAGAAAAAATATCTTTTTGAAAATCTAATTTTTTGGATTCATTTCATTTAAGACAAAAATCACTAGCAATCACATATTGTAGTTTTACAATGATAACGTTTTGCAATTTTTGAAAATACAGAGCGTTCACTGGACATGAAAATAGCACATATTTTTTACATTCTTGCTGTACTTCATAAGAAGAAAAAGTATTGTAATCGTGTACCGGATCTCGGGGGAATCGCGCGATTTTAGGCAGAAAAACTGATATTGTCAGGCCTTGGATAAGATTGGTTGTTAGTGATTCCGGGCACGTCAACTACTGAGGTCATTAGTCTCGTAAGTGTGGTGCATGTTTTTTCCTCGGGAGGTGGCGGTGATCTTCCCCCTGAATGGCGAGATCCGGCGCCCACCTACCGTCGGCTAGCGGGGTTCCCTCCAATCTCCCAACAGCGGTGCACCGCTCCAGCCGGGACAAGCTCTAAGCTCCCGACCGGTCTCGTGGCATGTGTGGTAGTGGAATGCATGTTAGTGTAAGTGTGTGTAAGGGGTGAGGATAGGACAAGGAAGAGGAAGGAGAGATCGTGCGCGGTCTGTGGCTCGTTTGTTAGGTTACAGCTCCAGCATTCGCTTGGTGTTGATCGGAGAAACCACGGGAAACAGCCTATCAGAGCAGCGGGAATTCTCCTCCAGACAGCGACTGAATTCGATATAGCTGACAAGCTAGTGTCGGAAATCTTGCCACTGTCGGGACTCGAACCTAGGACCTCCGGGTCAGAGGCATTGCAGTGACATCACTTGATGCACTGAGCCACCTCTCCCGGTCCCGTGGAAACGAAAAAATGGATAAATCTGTTCCTAAGTATAAATTTTTTTTCGTCTAACATGTTGTGTAGTCAGAGTCCACGTTTTGTGGGTCCTTGATTCCGAAAAATTGATTGACGTCAAAATGCATGTCTGTGTGACCGTGCGTCCGTCCGTGGTGTCCGTGGTTTACACGAGCACCTAAACCTTTCAGACGATTTTCTCCATAATCGAAATCCTTCGATTTAAAGAAACACGAGGCCCTGCGAGTTTGAAACGGATATTTCGATTTTTGGGGTATTTTACATGAAGTCTCCAAAACTTTCTCAACATTTTTTCACAAATGGCTCCAAGTTTTTGTATTAAACTTTGTCCTCGTAACGAAAAGAACGCTTAAAAGAACGGTGCAGATCTCATTTTTCTTGAAATCACTAATTTTTCGAAAATTGCGAAAGTTCAATTGTTTTCGGCGTCGTCCTATCACTACAATATTGAAGAAATATTTTTTTCTAAATAAAATTTGTTCTTTAAAGAGAAATCGTGAAAAAAAACCATGTACAAGTTTCGAAAATATTACTTGTCTTTGCTTAATTTTACGTGGAATATGGCAATTTTGAAACATTTTTTTCTCACAAACGACTCCAATTTAAAAAAAATGTTTTCCTTGTGTGTATCAAAATTGAAGATAGAGATTTTTGTTTTCAACAAAATCTGTTCTAAAGAAGCATATCTTTAAAAAATGTCATGTACAATTTTTATAAAAAACGAGTTATTTTCACGTAATTTCTTCTTCAAATTAATGCAATTATTTAAAATAACATTTTCTATTTAAAAAAAAAGTCAATGAAGTACAATTCATTTAATTAGGGTGTCTTGTGTAATGTGTCAAGTGTAATGTCCTTAGTTAATATGAGCATAAGTATTTTTACTTTTTACTCTCAAGTTTTGCACCTATTCGGACTATTAGAGTTGGAATCATCTTTACCAATACGATTCTCAAATTTTCTCTCGTGATATCCGCGTTTCTTCTTCTTATGAGCTGTAGCTTCGCACACACGTCACGATAAAGGTTTGCTAGTGCTCTTTCAAAAACCGTTGACTGGAGAAACATGCAGTTTTTTACCCCCAAATCGAGATGTATATGTGGGTGGATTGGTGGATGGATGTGTAACGCATAACTTGGTCAGATTACAAGGTTTTGTGCTCAGTCTTCATAAACACGTCAGAAGTAAGATCTAGTTGTGCTGTTCCGAGGATAAATTAGATATTTTTATTTTTGGGACTACTTAACATTTAGCTCCTTTGGCATTTTCCAAATATTCTGAAAAATGGTTACAATTTTTAAAAAAATGTTGCTCGAACGGAGGAAAGTGCATTTGTAAATATGGTGTAGGTGCTATGTTCTTTAAAACCTCTGAAATTCAAAAAAATACAAAAGATCAAATATTTTTTCTTCTCAGTGTAATGTCTCTGAATTTGAAGAATGACCTTTATAACATAAAAAATGAGTAGTTGTTGAGTAATTTTGACGGATAACGTGACATTTAATAAAGAATTTCTCAAAACGGTTCCAAAACCTTCCCCAAAGTTAGTGTTCAGATGAATGTTAAATGAAATAAACATACTTGTATACAATACTGTTGGTAGTACCATAAACAAATATTTTTGTGTCACCATCCCTGTGTGTTCACACGGGAGAAAGCGGGAAGGCTGTATATTCAAACGATGTTTCGGTAGCGTTAGAAGAGTTGTCACCATCAGCACAATTAGAATTTATTGCAATATCCAAATTATGCATTTCGTGAAACTAAGTGGAGAAAAAGTTTCCGTATGCCGCGCATTCGTACTAGTTTTTATTAGTTAATTATAGTGACGATATCGTATAGTTGTAGTGTAGTCCTGAAGTAGGTTTTAATTGTATTTGACGGGAAATAAATAAGTGCAATTTATTTCATTGACTTTCATTTTGACGAATCCTAATAGATACAAGAATATCTAAATGTACCCAACGCCAGTTGCTTTTTAACTGGGTGAAAGGTGACATTCGTCACAAAATGATTGTGTTTCATATGCTTCATGATGACTGGTAGAAAATAGAAATCTATAGTTCAGTGTGTAACCACAATGGTGATATGCGCATATGCAGAAAATATTGGAAGTGTCAGTAAAGTTGTAAAAACCTTATTATAACGGTCTCCACCTCAAGTTTATTTTGTATTTTTTATATTTATTATTTTGTACGTGGAGGAAATGAGACAATGCTCTTTCTCTAAACTTCTATAGTTGGGAATTCCCGACTGATTGGTTATAATGAACTCGATGATAGTGATATAGTAGTGTACTAATTGTCAAATTATGTAAGAGAACGACAAACAAAAACAAATAATAAACTACTTGCCACACGAGCGATATCACGTGGATTCCTTTACAGCTACATCGCACACGCTTTGGAATAAAGTGTTTCATATTACCGTATATTCCGCATATTCACTTATATTTCATGTAGGGAAAATTATGCAAAGCTGCAGAGAAAAGTGTCGATTTTTGACAGAAAACACGTATTATGTGACCCTGATTCCGAATAAAGTCTTCTTTCTCGTATACGCAGTATATTACTTTCTCGTATACGTAGTATAGACGGAATTCATGTGTTTTTTAAACGTGTTCGCATGTATGTGCGTACGTATCAGTTTGAAGAAAATCAACTGAACGGTTTAGGCGCTAGCGTTGACCACAGAGAGACGGATAGACTTACGTTTTGCCATCAATCGATTTTTCTGCGTCAAGAGCATGTATTCTGACCACTCAATATGTTAAAGAAGTAATATGGTGAAGAAGTAATATACTATATGCAGGAACAAGATTTATCCACTTTTTCGTTACGAGGCCCAGGCAATACGAATTTCTATCGAGAAATTGCCGTTTTCCGACATACGATTGCAATACTTTCTCTTACGAAGTAAGGCGAGAATGTAACTAGTGGAGAAACTAATGCAACTTCTATCCTAATTACACTTCAATCATCACTAGAAAAAATCCTAAAAAAACAAAATGTGAGAGGTTCGAAAGTTTTTATAAAAAATGTTAGTTTCTCCGGATTTTACAGTAACATATTTTCAAGTATTAATTATGGATTAATAGATCTATAATACAATCAATTGGTTAATGTTAAATTCATTTCCTATGTTCCGTTACTTATTTTTTACGAACAACTAATGGTACCGTAGCATTTTGATTTTAAAGCTAGTGGTGCTAAAACAGCATGTAATATTTCGCCGGTATTTTCACGCAAAATTACCGAAAAGTAATCAAATTTCCGAAAAATTATACATGACCTTATTTTAAAATCTCTCTCTCTCTCTCTCTCTCTATATATATATATATATATATATATATATATATATATATATCCTTATTTTAAGGAACATATTTCATTAAGAGAAAAAATCTCTATCTCATAATTGTAGTTGTAGAAAGAAGACGAAAAAATTTTGAATATTTCCAATTTTCGAAACATCAAAATTTTCAACGAAAATTAGACCTACACCATTCTCTTAAACGTACTTCACACTATCCAACAACAAAATTTAATCAAAGACGATAGGGTCTTTTTTTGAAAATTTAAAAATGTCCCAGGAGCTTCATGTGAAATTCTCCCCAGAATTAAAATATCGTTGAGAAAATATCTCCCCAGAATTGAAATTCGAGGAGCCGCAACATGAGCCACATTGATTGGGATATATCAATTTTGGAGAATATTGGATGAACGGTTTAGCCGCTAGAATTGTTTACAAACGGAAGGACAGACTGACGGACAGACGTTTTTCCGTCATTCGATTTTTGCATTTTTCGGTATCAAGGACCCATAAAACATGGATTCTGGCTACACCACGTGTTAGAGAATTTTTTTCCCTAAATTTAGCAACTTGATTTATCTACTTTTTCGTTACCAGGACCATGTAATGAGTTTTTCTGCCGAAAATTTGACGTCTTTCCGCGCAGCATCACATAACTTTCTCTCTACTCCGTAGGGAAAAAGTAATGATGATATTCGGTACATGTCAATTCTAAGTACTCCGTCTCTGCTTATGAAGATAGTCAAAATCGTAATTCGGTTTTACGTCTGACAGGGATTTGTGAAAGAAGATTTTAGATTCTGCAAATGTATCAGATTCGAAAAACATGTAATTCCAAAAAATTTAATTTTGGTCTGTGAAGATGTATTATTATGTCTCAAAACTATAACAGAAACGTTGCGATTCCAGAAGAAAGATTCAAATCCAGAAACTGCAGAACAAATCATCTGCAGTGCAGTGACTGAAAGAATACATAGTATATTAAAACAAATTTTTGGAATGATCTGACACATAAGACGATAATCACACTCATTAGAACATTGAGTGAACATTAAAAATATTAATTCTGATATGATGGGACCAGCTTGCACTGGATAAATGTTTCGTCTTTGTTTAATAACATTGTCATATTTTCGATTGTTCTTAGTTGATACTTCACACTTCGAAGACAAATTATAATTCGAAGTAAACTGATGGTATATATGTTTTGACAATTATTTGCGAGTTTGAAAAATATATAAAATGAGAGGAGAGTATCTCATTTAATTTCATTTTATTTATTTCTATATTCATTTATTTACTTATTTGTTATTAGAGAGAAGGGAGGGATAATGATGATGATAATGATGATGACGAGGAAAGAAATGGAAGAAGTGTGAAAATAACCATGCGGTGAACACAGGGGCGAATTTACACACGTCGCCCTGACCTAGGCTCCATTAATTTTGCCGCCCCTTGATAATTTATATTATTTATAAAAAATAATGATTTGTGTGATACCGATACCCCTAGACTGTTTGGAATAAATATTTTCTACATATATATGCATATTAAAAAATGTACTACATCGTGACTAATTCCATGGCTAATGCCGTTTCTTTTGAAGCAAAATCTAATACCGAAATTGATTTCTCACTCTTTCATAAATGAGATTTGTATAAGAAAGAAAAAGGTAGAATATCGGTTAATTTCGGATTTTGTTTCAAATGAACATGACATTAAAATTCAAAATATTAAAATTTTTGGGAAATTTGTCGCCCCTCAAAACCTACCATCCCGGACTACAGCCCGTTCAACCCATATATAAGGCTGCAGTATAGGCACCAAATTGGACAGGCATAAAGGAGCGGCAAGTACGTCCTTCAATATTTTACGGTTGAATGATTGATTATTTCGTGTTTCCAGGAGTGTCAACTGTTATGACCATTAGTTGCGTATGTGTAGTGCATATTTTAATCATCGGTGGTGGCGATTTTCCCATGCTGGAAGGTGAGATCTGGCGCCGACATACGCATCGGTTGGTTGGTTGTTTGTGGTTCCGGACGCGTCAACTACTGAGTTCATTGGTTTCGTAAGTGTAGTGCATGTTTTTTCCTCGGGAGGTGGCGGTGATCTTCCCCCGCTGGATGGCGAGATCTGGTGCCGACCTACCGTCGGCTAGCGGGGTTTTCCCAACCAGGTATTTCCCACCAGCGGGGCACCGCTTCAGCCGGAAGAAGCTCTAAGCTCCCGACCGATCTCTCGATATGTGCGGTAGTGTAGTGCATGTTAGTGTAAGTGTGTGTAAGGGGTGAGGATAGGACAAGGAAAAGGAAGGAAAGATCGCACGCGGTCTGTGGCCCGTTTGTTTAGGTACTGCTCCGGCATTCGCCTGGTGTTGATCGGAGAAACCACAGAAAAATACCGATCAGAGCAACCGGGTGCTAGAACTCTCCTCCAGACAGCGACTGAATTCGACCTAGCCGACAATCTAGTGTCGAAAATCCTGCGTCGGAATCTAGTGCCGGAATTCGAACCTAGGACCTCCCGGTCAGAGGCACTGCAATGACATTAGTTGATGCACTGAGCCACCTCTCCCGGTGGAATACTCATCCGCTTGTGGGGTTTTCCTCAACCAAATATCTCCCACCAGCAGGGCACCCCCCGCAAACTTTAAGCTCCCGACCGTTCTCCTGATTTGTGAGGTAGTGTACTGCATGTAAGTGTGTGTGTAAGTAATGAATGAGGATAGGACAAGGAAGAGGGAGGAAAGAATACACGCAGTCCGTAGTCCGTTTGTTAGGTACTGTCCGGTATTCGCTTGGTGTTGATTGAAGAAACCGCCAAAAACTACCGATCAGAGCAGCCGGTCGCCAAAATTTTCCTCCAGACAGCGACTGAATTCCATCTACGTAGTGTGCCCTGTATCCTGCCCGCCGTCGGGACTCAAATCTAGAACCTAGGACCTTCCGGTGAGAAGCACTGCAGTAACTTCAGTTGATGTCCTGAGCCACCAAACCCGGCAAATGTACGGCTAATAGGTTACAAGATGCCATTTTGTTAGCGGGTTCGCGTTATTGTTCACAGCCGTAGTTAGTCGATTTCTTCACGTGAGGCACGCATGAGGCGATTTATGTAATAAGATTTCTTTGGACGATAAATTTTCTGATATGGAATTTTATATTGGTTCATCGAATTCTTTCCAAATCTGCTAGTAAATTACTCAGTTATTGTGTCACTTGTTTTCACGAATTTAAGTTTTCACGAACGATATGAATATTATCATTCATGGTTCTTACGAAGATATTATTTTTATTAATGAAGTGTTCTGCAAGGGAAAAAAGGATAAACTGGCATACAGATATGATTTTGTGTATCAAATACTCATAAGTGGTGTAAGTACAAGATCCTCCACTGTTTATTGAGATATTCTAGATTCCTAGATATATTTTAATTCAATGGTTATTTTGACGTTCTTTTGCATGAGTCTGTTGTATCATGGCGATTCTTCAGTTACATAGTATACTGTAATAAGGCAATATACGTATAATGAATATCAGTAACTCATAAAAATGTGAATGGAGATTTGTCAGAAAGAGCTAATCAAGAAACAATTATAAATTTTTGTAGTAATAAATAATGCGAAATAAATTGTCATTTAAACAAAGCATAGAGGGCACCTAAAGTGACACATTTAAAAGTGTTATTTCATTTATTTGTTATAATTGTCTGATAGTTACTTTATGATTCGGCTCTCGTTCACTCTCACGGTCAGCGTGAGGGGTTCACACGTGTGAATCTCAGAGTATTTCTTTGTGGGGGCAAAGTATAATTCATGTACAGTGCTTCTCGTTACGTCGTAATGGAATATATAAAAGAAGTGCTGTAATAAAATGGCCGTAGCAGTAATAAAATGAGATTTCTCTTTGACTAAGTGAAGAAAATCTACAATCCTAATGACTTCTAAAAGTGATTGATTTTTTTCGTGTTTCCGAGCGTGTCAACTACTTTGGTCATTAGTCCCGTTAGTGTAGCTCATGGTTTTTCTCGGGAGATGGTGATCTTCCCCCGCTGGATGGCGAGATCCGGCGCCGACCTACCGTCGGAGATCCGGCGTCGGTATCTCCCTAACCAGGACTCTCCCACCAGCGGGGCACCGCCCCAGCCGGGACAAGCTCTAAGCTCTCGACCGGTCTCCCGGGATATGTGGTAGTGTAGTGCATGTTAGTGTGTGTGTGTGTGTAAGGGGAGAGGATAGGACAAGGAATGGGAAGGTCAGATCGCGCGCGGTCCGTAGCCCGTGTGGTAGGGTACTTCTCCGGCATTCGCCTGGTGTTGATCGGAGAAACTACGGAAAACTACCGATCAGAGCAGCCGGCCAGTAGAATTCTCCTCCAGAGAGCGACTGAATTCGACCTAGTTGAAAAGCTAGTGTCGAATATCCTGCCGCTGTCGGGACTCAAACCTAGGACCTCCCGGTCAGAGGCGCTGCAGTGACATTGTAAAAGTGAGTATTCAATTTCATTTACTTTAATAGTACGGAGTGAACTTCGCCTTTTATAGTAACTTTGCATAATACCTAATATGCGTTGGTATTATTATAATTATTAGTTCGACAGACTTTAATGTCTTAGTATGTTAACGAGAAGGCCCTGAGTCTCGTCCTCAATTTCAGATGTTCATTTTCAGAAGTATCCTCATCCATAAACGCAATTTTTTGGTGAAACTGTAAAAAAAATCCATTCTCTGGTTTAAATTGTTTAACTGAAACTTTCACATTCTGTTTCTGTTAGGGTATATAATGTTTCTTTTAAAAAATCACGGAAATGTCAATACTTTTCATGTATTGTTTTTATATAAATGTCACTTTGGAATTGAACGTGGGTTAAAGGCTGTTTTAGAACTGTTGGTAAAGGACAAGGTATTTTTGTTTGTATAAAGCTATTGCTCCAGGTGGTAGCCTAACCTCGTTCTCACAACTTGAAACTGGCTTTGGTTTGATTAATGCTATAATAAATTAAAAAATCATTAAGTGACTAAATTATGGAATTAATTGAACATAAAATACTTAAAATATTTAGAAAATATTAAAGAAAATGCACTTATATTGGCTGAAAAGTCCATCAATTTTTAATGAATACTTTCTTAAACATTAAATTAAATGAAAAGCTTTCTTTAACATTAAATGTTTTATGTCGCTATTCATCAACTTTAGTGGTACTAAAATAAAATCCTACAATTAAAGTGTCAAAAATAATAAAATTTCGGAAATGTCAAATTTAAATGTCAGATGATGTATCAAATAAGGAATGGACAAGGAAATGCTTAGAAATAAATATCTCTAGCACCATTAGCTCAGCCATTGGACACTATTTCTTTTGTTGATGTATAAATGAATATTACCATCGACAACCATTTTAGAATTACTGCTAAAGACAAGGGGCTGTTTCATTATGTGCAAAGATTTCAATCGCATTTTACATGCGAAGCGTGAAAATGCAAAAGCATTTAATAACTATTTGAAATATATATTTGGATATAAAATGATGTGAATGCAGGGATACCACTATCTCAACTTGTAAACATGTGGACAAGGATCCTTTTTTTGGAAATGGACTCAATTGGAATTGCGTAACGAAGCATCAGTTTGCGCAAGAAAGTGCATCGCTCGGCGAGCCCTTCTCTCTGTCAGAATCACCAGTGCCTGAATGTGAGGCGAAATTAGCAATTAACTGAATAATTAAATTATTTATCCAAAGATTGCATTTGTGGAATAAAATATTTAATATGAATTCAAATTACCAAATTATTTTAAAAGAAAATCATTAAAAAGAAATCAATATGTAACAACTATTTTAAAAATTATGTTTTCTATGCTTGCTCTATTGAAAGACATTGAATCAAGAAAAAAATGTAACAATTTGTGGGAGTAATCTTATTCTTCAGATGACCTTCTTTTGTCTTTCACATTTTCTAAGCAAATTATACTATTTGCTCTGTCCTGATTTAGAAAGAAAAAAGGAATGTTGGCAATAAATACAGAAAATATTCTATTGTTTTTCATTTTATTAAAGACATATAAATAATAGAAAATACCATTTATAACTTCAAAAATAAAAATTCAGTATTCAACATATAATGCATGATACAGTTAGCTTTTTAAGTTATCTCATTTGTAAAAATATTACAAGATTGTGGTTTCCATAAGAATAACAAATGTATGTTTTTTAATTACACATTAAACATTGAAAATTGTAAACACAAAACTGTGATAAGTTACTGTAACAAATACTTTTGAAGATACATACGGTTTTCTAGATGCTTTTCCGTATTTTAACTTATAAGATACAACAGAAAAGAGAGTGTTCACAATCCATTCTGCATTTCCATTCATTCACATATCATTTTTACATAATGAATGACATTTGATCGATGATTTATGAATGATTATGTGAAATATTTACAAAGGTTAATAAAAGGTAATTAATGAAAAAATGATTCTAGTAACATGCTTTAGGGAAAATGTTTCCACTGTTCATCAAGTATAAATATCTATAGGCAGAGATGAAAGATTCATATTCTTACATTCACGCATATACTGAAAACTCTTAATACTAAATTAACAGCCAATACAAAGTATATAAAATGTCTTTGATTTGGAGAATTATCAGACAACGGTTTTCAACATAATATTCGTAAAAATCACTGTGAACATAAATTATCACATTTTCACATTTGTACAAATTATTTAACAAGTAGTAAAGAACATCTACATGAGGGTTGTTGGTATCTTGGTTTTCCTTGAGTGGTTTCCCATGACAAGCCCGATGGCAAAGGCATCAATTCTTGAATCAATTATAAAACCTGCAGCGGCATATGCTAAAATGAAATAAAAATAAATTAATAATTTAAGTTAAACGTAGTTAAGTATTCAAAATTATTTAATATTTAATTTACATCAATCTCAAAGTAACACTGTCAACATACCACTTAATTTCTCCAGCAGTTCAGAAACAGGGATAAGCAGAGCTTCTTTAAAGCGATCACTGTCAACACTTCCTTTCAGATGCAAATTATCTGGTTCATCTCCATTGATCTAAAGTTCAACGGGGAAATTAGATTATAAAGAACTTCTACATGCTACCAGAAGTCTGCTACTGGTCACACGCTACATAAAGAATTTTTAAATTGTGAGTGTATTAAAATGTTAATTGAAGAAAACTCACCTCAATTGTGACAAGTCGCATAGCACAATTTGATGCACCAGGATCCATGGCCAGAATTGGCCCAATCTTTTTAATGGAGCCGCTGAATCCTGTGATTTCTTTAAGCTCTCGTACAGCTGATTCTGCAGGTGATTCATTTTCCTCGACAAGTCCTGTTGAAGAGCAGACACAATTGATTTTGATATTTGATATGATTTTCATAGAGAGAACACGTCACACAATGACATTTTGACAATCGGAAGAAGTAAAGTTTGATTTTTCTTTTCTATTTTCTTCATTCAATCTTAAATTGGAGTTATAGCATCTTTTGTCCCTGGTTCCGTCGCTTTTTAGGATGTACCACACAAGGTTTTCTTTACATCCTTATTAGAAGTAGTACTACTTTCGTACTTTTATGTTTGGCAAAATAAACTTTAAACCAGCTTTTTCTCTTGTTCATGTGGCTTACATTACATATTCACTTAGTCATATGTTATGAAAATAATGAAATTTGTATACAATGACTCATCATTTTAAGCATAATTAATATATCGTAAGTAAAAAATCAAAATCGTAAAATCACAGGCTCGTAGTATCACAGAGTAATTTGAGAAAATAAGAATACGGAAGTATCACTAAAAATATGTAAAATCAAATGAACTATTTAAACATTTTCTGTAACGTATGATGCAAAATAACAGAAACGTTTCCCTTACCTGAAGGCATTTCGATAGAATAAGCGTTGAGAGCCGGGCGGTACTGTTTTACGAGAATAATGCAGTCGTAGTGAAGCAAGCGTCTATAGAAAGCAATAACACCGACAGCATCGATCTTGGTGTCTTCATTCCTTGTGGTTCTCGCAGCTCCTTCCCAAACTCTGAAACACCATGTATTTCAATGAGCTGATATAATCATTAATCACTCATGAAAAAAACACACATTCTAGTACATAGACGCAATTCGCTCATTCGTTATGTGAATGAATGCAGTTCTGTCCATTCTGCAGGAAATCCCTGTGATGTTGCTTCAGTTGATTTTCATACAAATATCAAAATGAAAAGACTTACCTGGGTCTTCCTCTTTGATCGATGTAAGTGTGGCGAACCAGAGACAGCCAGTCACCTCTGCTGATACTTTCTTCACGCAAATACAAGTTCGACATCTCCTCAATGGAGTTGTTGATGTTGTTGACGATGGTGCTCATGGTAGGACGTTAATCGTCTGAGATCACTTCGAGACCGAACGCAATTGCTCCTGTGAGCTTCTCCGCACTCGGGGCGAAATTGATGCTGGTGGTGCAGGATCTCCCTAATGTATACCCGGGTGGCGGCGACGACCGACCAATCAGAAGGCTCATTCAGAAGATCCACGCTCTCCTCGCGAGTTGTTGTGGTGGCCTTTGACCGCCCTCGAACGTTCGGTAAAAAATGAACAGCGTGAAAATAAGGCTGAGCGCTATCTGCCTTCGTCGCGGCCGTGCCCCCCTCGCCGCGACCGTGCCCCCGCCCAGTCATTGCCGTCTGGCCAACCGACCACAAGGATTTGAATTCTTAGACTTTATTCGAGACCAGGGCCGTCTAACTTCCCTGTCTGCCAGAAGATTCACAACGAAAACTTTGACTCTGATATTTTCTTTTCCGCATCCCTTAAAATTTCAAACCACTGTTTATTTTAAACACACCAATCCATGCCTTTAAGTAGGATAGAAAATGTTTAATGTCGTGACATTGAATAATAATAATAATAATAATAATAATAATAATAATAATAATAATAATAATAATATCTGGCGTGATGCGTAATTTAAATATGAATCTCAAACTAGATCTACTCTGTTAATCTTAATATACTCCTACAGTGCCCCATTCGTTGTTAACAAGTTTTACTTTCTCGAATTTACGTGTATATACATAATACGAGAAAGGTATGTAACGCGGAAAAAATCGTTGACAAGATTTTCACGGAAATCCGCAATTTGTGGGGTGCCAGATAGCGTTTTTTTTCTTTCTTTCAAAAAGCTTGTCTGTCCATTCATTGTGTTCGTTCGTTGTGTCTGTTCGTGTACAACTCTAGAACCCGTAACTCTACACAGGGTTTTCTCCAAATGGAATATTTCCCGATCAATCGAGTAGAACTCGAGGTCCTGTGAATTTGAAACGGATCTTTTAATTTTTAATACTTTACAAGAATCGATAGGACGTGAACATTTTCTCAAAAATACTCCACATTTTTTTTTCAACCGTTTTTCGTCAATAAAATACACTTATAAATATCATATAGGTCCGATTTTTTTTAAACTTCTGAAATTTCGCAAATTGCAAAAATATAAATATTTTCGACCCTCTCCTACATTATTTAATACTGCTTCGCTGTTATTCTAATTATAAATTTGTTTTGCTTGAAGACAGAATCAGTCTCTCCGGCGAATAGTGATATAACAGCAAGAACACATATCTAAAGCTCATAGAAGAACTTTGTTCCACAAATTTTTTTCTTTTACTTTCATATTACCTACATAGTACAGAAAAGTTGAGTGATAAAAATCGGTCTTGAGGTTTTGACTAAAATGAGATTTAGGCGATTCCTTATACCAACAAAATTGTAGTACTAGATTTCAACGTTTTTGTCTTCTCCATTTATTCGCCTTTAATTACGATCGTCATGAAACTTTATCTTCCAAACAGTTTTTTCGATAAATTTTCATGAAATTCGAACTTGGTCTTCGAGGTGCTTCGAAGTACAATTCGATGAATTGAAGTGGAATATTTTCTTTCTATAAATACCTATTATTTTTACTTTTTCTCCTGTTATGTTTTTCTCTTATGCTACTATATATGAAGTAGAGGCGCAGTGTGGAAAACATTATGAAAT
This sequence comes from Teleogryllus occipitalis, assembly GCA_011170035.1. Classification (NCBI taxonomy): domain Eukaryota; kingdom Metazoa; phylum Arthropoda; class Insecta; order Orthoptera; family Gryllidae; genus Teleogryllus; species Teleogryllus occipitalis. The sequence continues at coordinate 220,003 of BLKR01001973.1, forward strand.
TATGCGTAAAAATTTTATGTTATATGTAAAAATTGATGCTGAGAGTTTGGTGATTTTGACGGAGAAACATATTTTGGAAGTCTCTGATACCGAAAAAGTGTTCCTTTCTTCAAAAACGCCTTTCCGTTCGTCTCTTTGTGAACAATATTGGCGCCAAACTGTTAACCAAAATTAATATTCCCCAATTAATCTGACTGAACTCCCGACATTGAGAATTTGAAACGATTTCTTAATTTTCGATAGTATTTTACATGAAGCTCCGAGAACCTTTTTCGAAATGTTCTCACAAATGGCTCCAAATGTTGTCTTTCATTCTTTTTGATTAAAAAGAAGAAAGGGTGCTAAAAATGCCACTGGTATGATTTTAATTGAAACCTCTGATATTTCGAAAATAACAAAAGTTTAAACTCTTGGAGTTCCTTACAATTACATTATTGGTATATTTTTTGTTCAAATCTATTCTTTAAAATAAAAGCTTTAAATGATGTAATTCCCAGCTTTTCGAAAATGTAAGTATTTTTCGAGTAATTTAGGGCTAAATTGTGAATATTTTTCAAAAATTGCTCATCTTTTTCATTTAGCTTGTTGTACAATAGTGAACATTGCTTTAAATAATTTTATGATGTGTCAGTTTCATTATAACTCGTGCATTTAAAAAAATGAAATATTTGTCATTTATTTCGAACCTCTCCCATTTCAGTAATATTTATATTATAGACATTACATTGTCTAATAAATTTGTAAACACAAACACTTTGAATGATATTTAACTTTTCGTGTTCTCATAACGTTTTATGTATAAAAAAATCAAAAATTGGGCAACACTAACAAAAATTTCCCAAAAACTTCTCCAATTTTTTCGTCGACATTTTTATATTACAAAGGGTTTGCTTCTCCATGATATTTCGAAGGCCTGATGGAATAAAGTATCTGGTCATCCGAAGCAACTAAGGACCGGATTTTTAGGTGCTGCACCTACAGACAAAGTTCATTGGGAGCTTTCATTTCTTATTTCTAACATGTTATGTAACCCAATTGGAAGCATTTCAGTAACTTTCCTTGCACGTAATTTGCACCTAAATCACCCCACTGCACCTAAATGGACCCTCTGCCTTTATTTCTTCCCTATTTTCTACACTTTGCACACAAAACGATTAGTTTTTAGTGTATGAACAAACACTGTTTAAAGTTAAATCGATGTGCAAATCATGCACTTTCTTTTTCTACACTTTTCTCCAAAATAACCTGTATCTATTTTTAATCTCAGAAGAACAAAAGTAAAGGAGTCCCATTGTAGTTCATTACCAGTTATCGTGACAGAGCTGCCTTTTTTTACCGTATATCTTTCCGATGCCAAAGGTGGTTGGAAGCGAATACAGTTGAGTTCTGATATTTTTAGTATGTTGCTATTTTACGTTTAATATTTGAGCACTTCTGATGGCAAATGTGATGTTTTCTCAACTAAAAGCTTGATCGCATGAATTAGCACAGATCCGTAACTCAAAGACATATTTCAAACAAATCCTATAGCCCATCGCCCTCTCATGTTACCCCCCCCCCCCCGCACCGCGCATCATACCTAAAGGACTCCAGCCCTTCGCAAAGGGCAGCAAAACTCACGTCAGAATCGGCCAGACGTTGTACATATTTTGCATCTCTATGTAGTACATATTTTGCATTTTTTATTACAATAAATTCCGTTCTCTAGTGATTTCATTAATGATGTGAATGTGTAATAAAAATTTAGTTGTATGTGACTTCATGTCATGTTATGGTATAAATTTTATACTATATAATCATGTAATATATTTGCACCTAGTAAACATACAGAATTTTTGCACCTAAACATGCACCTATTTTTATTATTTTTTGCACCTATTTTAGCACCTAAATTAGGAAAAGTTTGCTCCTAAACGTCCGGCCTCTAGTTATAACATAAGAAATGACCTAATGGCGGTTCCACACATTCTTTATTCGGCGGGCCGGGAGCGGTAGCTCAGTGCATCAACTGATGTCACTGCAGCGTCTCTGACCGAAAGGTCCGAGGTTCGAGTCCTCACGTCGGCAGGATTTTCGACACTAGCTTTTCAGCTAGGTCAAATTCAGTCGCTGTCTGGAGGAGAATTCTACTGACTGACTGCTCTGATCGGTAGTTTTCCGTAGTTTCTCCGATCAACACCAGGCGAATGCCGGAGCAGTACCCTACCAAACGGGCTACGGACCGCGCGCGATCTGTCCTTTCCATTCCTTGTCCTATCCTCTCCCCTTACACACACACTTACACTAACATGCACTACACTACCACATATCCCGGGAGACCGGTCGGGAGCTTAGAGCTTGTCCCGGCTGGGGCGGTGCCCCGCTGGTGGGAGAGTCCTGGTTAGGGGGAAACCCCACTAGCCGACGGTAGGTCGACGCCGGATCTCGCCATCCAGCGGGGGAAGATCACCGCTACCTCCCGAGAAAAAACATGCACTACACTAACGGGACTAATAACCAGAGCAGTTGACGGGCCCGGAAACACGAAAAAATCAATCAAATCAATTTATTCGACGAACAGCGTGCAACCGAATCCTAAGTAGTGTAGATGAGTTGCTTGCTATTTGCCGAGTGGTGAACATTCTGTGCTCGCCCTACCCACCACGTGCCGGTCTTTTGGACACATAAAAAAGTAAACATTTGCCGAACCCATCAGCTGTTCGGGGTTGGGCGAGCAGTAGGTCGCTGCTCGGCGAATGCCGAAATGTGTGGAGCTGCCTTAATACGAAGATATGGTTTCAATTTGTTTTTCACGAATTTTCACCTGTCACATTTCTAACATTTTCTGTTAATTCTTTCCAGAGTTGTGGACGTTGGTAAGGATTAATTGTAACTACCTCACATGCTGAACCAGTTGATCAGAGTTAGAAAAACGCGAGTTTTCCTGTTTATAGATGGCCATTTTGCCGTTTGTAAGGGGACCGTGGAGACTCCTATAGGCATACACTACTTATGAAGGCATCTTAGGCCTAAGTTAGGACGTTATGATTCCATGGTCTGACCCGTGACGGTTAGTGCGTAACGTCGCTACTTTACGCGTAGCACTAAAACGCCATATTATGTGATTCTTAGAAGTTATTAAATAGAAATAGGGTAACATGGGACAAGAGTACGCACTTTTTATAAAAAAAGTGAGTTTCCACTCGTGTAATTGGTATTTTGATTCGGTTTTTACACAGAGATTTGCTTAATGTACGAAGATTAAACTGTCCAAATAAGAATGACGTATCTTTAAATTTGATGTCTAAAAAATATTAAAAAAGGAAGTGCAGTTTTTGGACCTTTGCTCCTAGTACGGAGCGAAAGTCTCAAACAAAAGGGGCAATAATTCGAATATACAAAACATCTAAATTTCCTTAGAAATAAATTATTAATGTTTACAAGACTCATAAGCATTAAATTAATGTAACATCAACTTTATTAGTATATAATTAAATGTGATACATAGATTCTAAAAGGACACAACGAAGTCTTGAATTGCAAATTATACTCTGATAAAAAAATTAAATCTCATAATAAATTCAAAGTATATAGTGTATACGCTAATTCTCATACAAATCACTCATAAATTGCTCTCCCTCATAGGAAGTGCATTTTTCATGCCACCACTCTTTACACGAGTCACATTGGATACAGTCTTCAGCTGGAGGGTCCTCGAATTCCATTTCGCAAGCAGAGCATAGCCCTATCGAAGTATTTTCAGTAGCAAATGATTTAATATTCTTTCCCATTCCTCTCTTATTTGTGGAGTTGCAAAACGATTTCTAGTTGGCATTTCCGGGCTACTTTTTCTCCAGTGCAGTTTTGTGAAGTGACGTCAGTATGGGGACTTCTTTCCTCGCCGCGTTTCTTTTCTATTCAATCTTGTCCTTCGGATAGGCATAATGTACGAGGAAAAGTAATGATGTTTATCGGATTCTCTGAAGTTTCACAATTGGGAGAATCGCATTCCTTAGAGGGTGTTGTGACCTTGCTCAGTACAGTTGACGATGGCTTAGGTGAGTGATTTATGGTTTGATCACATGACTACCTACGTCAGGACCTTCTTCATTTAATGCCAACTCATCTGTCAGCTCAGCGGGAGAAATGGATCTCTGGTATGTGACCTGTAAAAGAAGGGAGACTTTTTCTCCAAATTTGAATTTGTCAATGGGTACAATACCACAGACTTTAAAAAGTTTTCACAACCTTTTCAGTTGTACAATTCTATATGAACGATTTACCAAACAGTTTCGCCACCTGCAATTGGGTGATGACCCTTCTTAGATAAATTTCAACATGCGCTATAATTGGTGGGGCAGAAGTCCGCACCGGGAATCTTGCCCCTATATGAATGCGGACCCTTGCCCCAACCGTCAAAATAATATCTTTTAATTTGTGCTGCCTTCGGTCAGGCCTCTACGGAACTATTTACTAGTGCATTGTGTAGGTCACATTTCACATATCTATATTCTTAATTATAGATTTTAATTACTGTGCTATTAATGGCGTAGAAACATTTCCAATGTCTTGCAAAATTACATCAAATACGTTCAAATTTTTCATCGCATTGTCGCAGAAGTATTTGCACTGGAACTACCAAACCCTCCTCATAGAGCATGAGCCATGGCATCTTCAAATTTAAAACAGTAATTATGCTAATCGGTCTCTTACCCCATGCGGACTTTTGCCCCAGGCTACTCTACTATGTGCTGCAATTGTAGGAGTGCGATGAGAGTTACGCAAGAGATGGCTGAAATAAAAGGTGTATATGTTGAAAGTTACTGAAATCGTCACAAATACCAGAAAGAATGTGCTATGGTGTAGCACTACTACATTCCAAACGTCTGTCTGTCCGCTTGTCCGTCCACCTGTCCACCGGTTATCCCGTATGTCTGTGTCCCTGCATGTCTTTGAACATCACCAATCTAAACCATATACAGGATTTTCTCCAAAATTGGATATTCCATCTCGATCTGGCCGAACTCGAGGTCGTGCGAGTTTAAAACGAATATTTAAATTCTTGAGGGAAATTCTTACACAAAGTCCCTAAGATATTTTCAAAATTTCGCCCAAAAACTCTTTTAAATCTTTCTTTAAATGTTAAGTTCTAATGCAGCACAATCCGCTTATAAATATGATGTAGGTATGATTTTCATTCATTGGCCGAAAACTGCAGAAGTTCAGTTCCTTTTCGAATTTGTCCTACACCTTCATCTTAGAAGCTGGAGAGTATCTCTTCACAAACACGACATTTATGAGATGTGTCTTTTAAGTATTCCTAGTTAATTTGTTCCTCGTTACTTGGGTAATTTTCTTAAATATATTTCATGTTTCTTTTAAGCCTTGTTTAATCCCTGTATTCAAATTTCATTTTATGTAAACGTTTTTGAAATATTACAATGTATTATTTCATTAAGATTCATTGTATTGGAAATTGCAATTTTTATTATTTTTAATTCATCGTGGTTTATTAAAAATAAACTATAAAACCATTGAAGATGGGGAAATAAATCTTTGAAACGTATATTGTTAATATTTGAATATATTTCGTATTTACTATATTGTGGAAGATATTTTCTGTCTCTATTCCTTCATTAGTATTATTATATTTACATAATAATTGTTAGAGTGAAATTCATAAACAACATAAGCATTCTTTGTGAAGGATAAGTGAACTTTGGAGTTATTTTGATCCTTATATACGCGACTGTACGAAGGCTGTTGGCCCACATCTCCTTCTAGTCTAAACAAGAGCACGCTCTCGCGGAACTCGTTACTGTTGGCATTCGAGCGAACGAGATTAGTAGGCAATAACCTTTTCTTAGGGACACACTGCATCCTATCGGTTCTTATCACGTTCTATAGTTTATCGCATCACACCGATTGCTGAGCTATTGTTCATTTAAATGAACGAAAACTAACGTCAACCTCGAAAATCTGTAATAGGTCAATGAACTTGTATTCGTATCCTTCTCGCATGTAATATTTTCTCCGCTACCCTTGTGACCACATAATTTGTTTGAAACCGTTGATCCTCACTTGGACCGATCGACATAAGATCTATGTATTAATGTTGGAGGTAAATATCTTCCTCTCTAATTAGAAAAAATCGATTAGTCCTTTTTGTGGTGTGACAAAGTAAAGGCATGTGTCTGAGTAAGAAGTAGCTACTATTAATATTTTCCGATGACATGCACACACATCTGATTGATATGTAGACGAGAATAATGAACTCAATTTTGTATTGATTTCATTTCACTGGACCTTCCATTTGGAATTTGTATTGAGAGACCCTAACACTTTGTTATCTTGTTATTAGTCAATTGCGTTAGTAATAGTAACAATAGTAATCTGCCAACGTAGTTGAACTTCTCTGTCCATGTTACATTTTTTCAGGATTGAATTATTCGTAAAGACGTGCGCACCGTGTTTGACTTTACAACACCCAGGATTTGGAGAAAGAAACTCAAATGAGAATGACAGAAGTAAATATCACCACCTAAGTATTCATATGATTTTAGCAAATACTTCACTGGTCCACTATGGTCGTCAGAATTCTTGTTGTTTAAAAAGTGTTTCACCAAATTCTTGATGAACTTGCACGGTCCATGCACATTTTTCTTAATCATTTACTCTTCCTTCAAAATTTGCATCTCCCGCTAGTTCACTTATATATCTCACGAAAAGTCGTTGTTTCGCATACTAATTTACGGAGACCTCTCATTCAAATAAAATTACACCTTCCATTTCTATCCATGACTTTCACGAAATTCATTAATCTTAATTTTTATGTGAAGAGGCAGGATATCTTTTTCTATCAACTAAGGGAGAATTCTTAATATTTCTTTCAGCAGGTGTGAAAATTTTAGGTGAAGGTCACGTTCTATTTTTGAAGTGGCCTTTACGATACCCACATAAAAATAGAAAAAACATGTTTATTCAGTCCATACCTAAAAGCAGAGCAACCTTCACATATGTTCCAAATAATTTTTTCTTACTGATTCTTTTCTAGAGTTGTCTTTATATTGCAAAAGTTTTCTTTTATATTGTTATAATATCATGGTCAAGCGGCTCTGAAAGAAGTGGCAAAAATAAGACTAACATTTCGTCATATATTCATAATTTTATCAACACCATAAAATCTCGTGAATTTTCCGAAAATTGGTGACATTTCTGCGATAGTAAATAAATTAATTATGTTGCTGTAGCACCTTAGTACGATATTGTGAGGTGTTGCTTGCGATATATCTATTTAACCCTGTCCGATCTGATTTTTTTAATTTTATTTTTTCTGATTCCCTAAAGATGAGTTGATGATTATTTTAATATTCAAGTATTCAAATGAGTTTCTAATTTATACTCAACATAATGTGCTCGTTTCAATCCTGATTATTTCCTGATTTACTCATACTCAGCTCTTGATGTTCTAAATTTAATGTACTCATTTGAGTACAGTGGGTCTGAAATTGTTAAATAATATTCGTATACCGTGGTTCGAGAAAGATGGACGCGAACAATTCTTCTGTAACTAAAGAAATTTAAGACGCAGCTACAGAAGCCACACGTGATTTGATCCCAGAAAAAAAAGCATGATATGAATAGTCATATCAGGAATTTAAAGCATGGTAAACACGAAATCACGTAGATGTGATTACAGAAGATGTAATGCTAACTTATTTTAAGAACTTCGTAAGTTCATGTACTTTTATTCCTTTTATAAAGACAAACCTCTAACTTTCTTGCTGCGGAGTGGAGAGAATGTTATGAAATGCTAAGCGAGAAAACGGCGAACTTTTTGGCAGAAAAAACTCTTATTCAGAGCCCTGGTAAGGAAAAAGTGGATAAATACAGTTGCTATATTTAGAAAAAAAATCCTCTAAACCCTGGTGTAGCCAGAATCCATGTTTTCTGAGTCCTTGATAGCGGAAATTCAATTGACTGCAACACGTCTGTCCGTCTCGATCTGGCTGATGTCTTGGTCCTTTGAATTTGAAACCGATATTTTAATTTCGGGAGGTTCTTTACATGAAGCCGCCAGGGCATTTTTTTAAAATTTAAAAAAATGGCTTCATAGTTTTTGGTCAAATGTTTTTGTTGGATAGTGTAAAAGACGTTTAAAAGATTGGTGAATGTCTCGCGTTTGTTGAAAACCCTGATTTTTCGCAAACTGGAAAAGTTCAACAGTTTTTCGGCGTCTTCCTAGAACTAAAATATTCAAGATAGAGATTTTTCCCTTAATAAAATCTGTTCTTTACAGATAGATTTTTAAATAAGATCATGTAATACAATTTTTCAAAAATTTGAGTACTTTTTGCGTAATTTTGCATGAAATTACGGGCCAGAAAGTACGTGCTGTTTTAACACTAGTTCCTTACGTTTTGTTTTGCAAAGTCACACAGACATATTCACACTGTCAGTAAATATGATTTCCGGAGAAGAGTTTCATATGGTGGAATGCCTGATGTTAATTTACCTAATATGCATTTTTATAATTGAACAATTGATAATAGTATAATTATAAAAATGCACTATTTGTACTATTTGTATATATACTTAATTGTACTATTGATAATAGTACAATTATTAATAATTACCCCAAAACTAATGAGTTACTTTTATTTTGATTATTTTGAATCTGATATGTTTTGTACATCGCCATGATTTTTCTTAAACATTTTTGACTAGAGATTAAAACCTGTTGGTAAGGATGTAAATTAATTAACATACAGGTAGGTACAAATGCACGTAACAAACTGGGGTTACGCAAACACTTAACCTGTGCGGTTGTATGTTAACAGGGGTTAAAGACACATGTGACCGATAAAATGACTTACAACAGTAATAGGATAAACATAACAGACATGAGGTGCCCAAATTTAGTCCTGATCCCCTACATGAGACGATTACTTACATATATTTTTCATATAATTAACAAAAGTAAGCGCTTAACAAAAATAAACAATGTAACACAAGTTGATAAATTATTGACTTATATCTCCAAAACTATACGTGATAGCAAAATGTCCACAGCATGGTTGGATTTCTCACTACAGAAAATCTACTACTGAGTCATGCAAATGTTTGTGGCAAAATATGCTTTGAACAGTACTGCTTGATCATCCGCGAATATTTAATATATCCAATGAACTCCATAGTACTCCCTGAAAGTGTTCTATCTCTCTTCCATTCTCTAATCATAACATCAATATAGATGACTAGTGTTGGGGACGCACTGCGTCCCTGTTCGACTGCTTGAGTTGTGTGTATTTCAGATGTCAATACACAGTATCAATTCTAATCAATTAATTATTAGTATCAATTCTAATTCTGATGTTCTTATACGGACTTTTTTTGACCTGACTCACATGTGCATGGACTTTTTTTGACTACATACCATACATATTGTCTGTGAATTCTACCAAAAGACATTTAAAAATTTACAAAGGCTAAATAAGTTTCTTAAATGAATTCTCGTCTAATTTGTATTATATGTTATAATACAAAAATATATGATCCTCGCTTACGCAAGCCTACCTGTTTCCCCGTTAAGATTTTATCAGAGGTACTTCATATTCATAAAAAATAACATTACGTATATTTAATAAGAGAAAAAGAAAGAGAACTTAAGTCGCATTAGATGTAGAAAGGAGTGCTGACACACTTGGTATTTGCATGTAAGATAATTCCTTAACATTTTTCTCCTGTGTGAAAAGTCAGGAAACTTACGGTTTACGAAGGGTTAGTGAACAAACAGGTTATACGAAGTATTAGCAGACATTACTTGTCTGCGATAATACGACCTGAAACAAACAATTGAATAACCTGAATGCCGAAGGAGAAAAAATATGAACCATTCAGGATTTCATAACTTACACTGAATTGTTATCGCCTAAATTACTTGAAGTGTCAGTGTTATATATTATGTTACAATGTAAATTAATATAAATTACAGTGGGCGCCCATCACCAGAGCTGTTGTAAAGCGACATTAAATAAATTATCAAAGTAGTAGTTGGTTATGTATTTACTAACAAGTTGCGAAATAAGCCAAATAATGTTATTAAAAAGACAACAGATAAGGGCAAATGAGAAGCCACTTCAGCTTTTACTCTAAAATCACTGAATCGGTAAATCGGTCTATCTATAAATAGTGAAGATGCTATTCATGGTCCAAATGGAAAATGTAAATATATTTCACAAATAGAACTTGGTAAAAATGAATTTGAATGACAGGAAAACAAACGAGAAGTATGAAAAACATTTCAAGATATTTTGCTTAGAAAAACTTTTTTACGTTGTCAATGCGTCATTCACATTTTCCATAAAGGTATTTTAATTATAAGGTATTTTTATTATAAATGACTATAATATAAAAATTAGATACAAATTCACCGCTGAATTGTTTGTCAGTAGCGCCTGAGAACAGAGTAGCATAATACCAGTGTCTTTCAGAGAGCAGAAATTATTTTTCAATAAGTGACAAAGGTATACAACCAATCACACGTGTTTTATAATGGAAACATTATTCTATAAATTCACGAACGAATGTTTCCACCCTACAAAACCAACTATAATACGATCACAAGAAAATATACATAAAAATATGTCAATATAAATAAGTACTTTTTTCTATAGCATTTGTAATTTAGTGAATACTCCGTAATTAAAATAACAATTGAACTATGTTTTTCGTTCGATTGAACTTCAGAACAACTTATCAGAGCAAAATAATCTTTCCAATTATTTTCAAGTTGTGGGCAAACATTATTTAAATGAGAGTACGTAACAGCAGGGACGCCCAGAGAAAACTAAGAATCCTGGGACAATGGATCCATAAGAAGCCCTGAACTGAAACAAAAAAGTCTCTCCTCTCCCAATTCATAAACAGAATTCATTTCTACATGCATCAAAAATAACTTATTGCGTTAAATTTGGATTAGAAATAAGAAGTTTTTATTTTAAGTGTATATATATATATATATATATATATATATATATATATATATATATATATATATATATATATATTTGGGGTCCCAATTAAGTCAGGGCCTGGGGCAAGTTGCCCCAGCTCCCTCTCCTTCTGGTTACCCCTGCGTAACGGGATTCAACCTGTTCGTAGTAGCAGCAAACCTATGATCATAAACAGCAATGAATTTAAAATGATAAGGAAAATGTTAGAGGTATTGTATTTATTAACTTTTACATTCGATATGAATGCGTATCTTAGATTTAAGGGCGAATACCGTCGGGGCACGCATGAATAACATCGTAGTAATCTGCGCGATTGCACCACACCACATGCCGTCCAGTCGAGACGCCACGTTCGTGCAGTCCCATTCACCGCCGCTGCGCCATCGCCGCGAGCGTGACCGCTGGCGCGTTATTTTTGATGTTCGATATCTTCGTTGTTAGCGCAAACAAAACTGCATGTACTTCGGCGCTGAGTTTATATAACCGATCTGCCACCGAGGCAATCGTTGGACTTCGGCATGCCCCGGGGAGGTCCGGGCGATGGACCCAGCCACGCCGCTCGCGCCCGCACGGCTTGAGGGGAGCGGGTAGGGAGCGCCGGGCGCCTGCCAAGGGGTGGTGGGCGGCGGGATAGGAGGACGGGCGACGGGCGACGGCCAAGGGGTGGGCGGCGGGCAACGGACAAGAGGAGGCGAGCGGTGGACAGCGGGCGACGGGCAAGGGGCGGCGGGTAGTGGGCGGCGAGCAGCAGGTGGTGGGCGGAGGGCGACGGGAGGCGGGCAGCGGTCGGTGGCCAGTGGGCCGGGGAGGGGGCGGCGTGTGACGGGTAAGGAGTGGCGGGCGGGGAGGGCGGGCGGCGGGTGACGGGCAAGGGGTGGTGGGCGGGGGGCAACGAGCAAGAGGAGCCGGAGGCGGGCAGCGGGCGACGGGCAAGGGGCGGCGGGCAGTGGGCGGCGAGCGGCGGGTGACGGTCGGCGGGCGACGGGAGGAGGGCAGTGGGCGGTGGAGGGGGCAGCGGGCGACGGGCAAGGGGCGCACAGTGTGTAATTTCAGGCATCTAGCTCGTAAAAAATCATTTTTCGACCCAGTTCCTACACATTTTTGGAGTTGCTCACACTATTCTCCAATATCCAGAGCATCTGGCAACACAGTTTGTTTAATGTTTGGGATCGCCTTAGCCCCGTTGAAACCCTTCGATTGTTTGGGTTCGGAGAACGTCACTGCGCGCCCTCACCAAGAGTTGCATACTGCGCCTTTTCAACACGTTATCTCAGGGGGGTCCGCTGCAGAAGTATTCACGTCTTTGCTGAATATCATAGCGTAAGGTACGTACTTTACTATGAAACTTCCATATTTCATGTTCTGATTGCAGAACACATCATTAAACGTTTTTGAATACAAGATAGTAACATTTCCACAAAATTCTTTGACTTCATTTTTGTCGAGATATATAAAAAAAGTTACACAGAGTTACAGCGGGAAACTGGCTCATTTAATTTGCTTTATTATCCATTTATAAGATACAGTTAGTTCCAACTGCCCGCAATTGCCCCAATTCCAGAAAATAATATTTTTCAGAAACGATGCAGACCATCGGAAGACGTGATTTGTTTGCCGTGTGGCGAGCTTGTGCTAGTGCACAGCAAAATGAGGAAGTATAGCGATTCATTATGAAAAACTTTTGTTTACAAGACTGCTCAGATGATGTATCTAAGTTGGTTGAGACCACCATTAATGATTTTTTTCGTCATGTTTCCCTTACATTCTTGGATTCGATGTTTTGAATGTTTGTTGTACATTGCATATAGTTTTGATGTGAAGAAATGGGCCATATGGAATGACAGTGACAAAGAGAAGGCGGAAAGTAGAAATGGGTTTATAGGTAAATATCCCTTAAAGACGTCCCGGGACCACAAATGACGGAAACACTTCCAGACGGTTTTTTAAGCCTGCTACTGCCTGTGCAACCATCACAGGAATTAATGAAAAGTTAATAAGTGAATTTAGAGTTATTTTAGAAACACTGTCATAAGCTATTGATGTGCAAGCGTTCAGTGACTACATTGGACAAAATAGAGAGCTTTATTTAAACTTGTACAGTGGGTTTCATATGCTAGTGACTGTTCACAAAATTTTAGTGCATGGTGATGCCATAATTCAGTCAAGTGTGCTTCCAATCCGACAACTTTCTGAAGAAGCGCAATAGGCTAGAAATAAAGACAATAGACATTTCAGGGAAAATTTCACCAGAAAATCATCAAGAATAAATTCCAACCTCGATCAGCTTCACACTCTGCTGATATCTGATCCATATATTACCGGCTTAGGAAAATCCCATAAACCGAAAACGCATGATACGCCACGCGAAGTCATGAAATTGACAAAATGACAAAATTGTCGAAAGTGCATGCGTTATTCTGAGGGGCAAAAGTTATAGTTACAGTTCACAAT